>JAZAYU010000119.1:249741-336258 GCA_038501625.1 Corbicula japonica | reverse complement strand
TAATGTTTACACTCCTTTCTACCACTTTAGAAATCAACGAATATGTGCAGAATTCATTTGGCTTTTAAAATCAGCCGATATTTCTGTCCAAGATTTAATCAAAACTAGGGAAAATGACAATTACTTACACCGCTGTCAAGTATGAAAAAACCTTACCGTGTCTGCGCCTGGATGTGCCGTCCGCTCCTGGCTCTGCCGGTTGACGGGTGTGTTGCATGGGCCTCTAAAATTGAAACCGAAATTAGAACAACGAAGTAGATAAATATTATATTAGTTAAAGGTTTTAAGTAATTCTAGGGCTGACTTAAAGAACGCTCCTTTTGGACTGTATGGTACTTGAAATAAAAAAATTAGACAATTTCCACATTTTGTCTTTTTCCTGAACATTCTTTATAGATTTTCAGCATCCATTTAACACGTCGTGAAAAGTGAGGAAACATAAAAATAAAAGGTAAACGAGACAGCGCGGCATTGATGGTGGATAAGTAATTGTTCGGAATTCACATACATGTCCCCGACACCAAACGTTACATTAGACTGAATAAATAATGAGAGAGACTTGAACAATAAACAACGATATTCCCGTTAGCCCCAGTACAGCAAAACAAGTTTGCGTGGATTTCCTGATCGATCCACGAATTAAATAACAACACGAAATAAAGATTAAAACATCAAACCTAGTTAAGAATATTAAGATCCGCGAATTTTAAACCAACACGAAATAAAGATTTAAACATCAAACCTAGTTTAGAATATTAAGATCCACGAATGTAAAACCAACACGAAATAAAGATTTAAACATCAAACGTACATGTAGTTTAGATATTAAGATCCGCGAATTTAAAACCAACGCGAAATAAAGTTTTAAACATCAAACATAGTTTTGAATATTAAGATCCGCGAATTTAAAACCAGCGCGAAATAAAGATTTAAACATCAAACGTAGTTTAGAATATTAAGATCCACAAATTTAAAACCAACGCGAAATACAGATTTAAACATCAAACGTAGTTTAGAAAATTAAGATCGGCGAATTTAAAACCAACGCGATATAAAGATTTAAACATCAAACTTAGTTTAGATAATTAGGATTCGCGAATTTTAGGAACTCACGAAAATTAGGTCTAACGGAAAACAATGAAATCTTATGCCTATGAAAATAGGTGCATCCACTGTAGAAGGGCAAGGGATGATAATCTCCATCATGTCTTTTGACGGGAAGGACGTCAACACATAATTAGATCTACGACTCTGTTTTTCCATGTGAAATATAATGTTAAAGCAGCGTATTCACGGTTCAGGGTGGAAGGAGATCAACACATAATTAGATCTACGACTCTGTTTTTCCATGTGAAATATAATGTTAAAGCAGCGTATTCACGGTTCAGGGTGGAAGGAGATCAACACATAATTAGATCTACGACTCTGTTTTTCCATGTGAAATATAATGTTAAAGCAGCGTATTCACGGTTCAGGGTGGAAGGAGATCAACACATAATTAGATCTACGACTCTGTTTTTCCATGTGAAATATAATGTTAAAGCAGCGTATTCACGGTTCAGGGAGGAAGGAGATCAACACATAATTAGATCTACGACTCTGTTTTTCCATGTGAAATATAATGTTAAAGCAGCGTATTCACGGTTCAGGGTGGAAGGAGGTCAACACATAATTAGATCTACGACTCTGTTTTTCCATGTGAAATATAATGTTAAAGCAGCGTATTCAAGGTTCAGGGTGGAAGGAGATCAACACATAATTAGATCTACGACTCTGTTTTTCCATGTGAAATATAATGTTAAAGCAGCGTATTCACGGTTCAGAGTGGAATACTTCGTTGTCTCAGATGTGGTTAATATTAATTATACTGCTGTTTGAGGCCTCTAAATAACTGAACGGGATCGCATTTCGCCGAAATTTTGGAAAGATCGGTACATTTTAGGACCGGTATTAAATGAATTTTACTGTGTTAGTAACGCTATAACAACTTCACCTTTCACACCCGGTAAACAATCGCTCCACAACCAAAAAGAGAACATAACGAAATGAGCGAAAGCCACTTCCGGGATTGAGTGAAAGCATAAAAAGTGAATATTGCCAACATTTTTTCTCTATTTAAGACAAAGAAGAACTTTTCAAAAATCGGGGAATGTAGTGCCGTGCAAGGATGATGAAGCTTCACGGAAAACACGGTTACATATTTTAAACTTGTAAATTGTTCCGGCTAGAACTTTTTCCCAGCGAACGATGATGCATGTTTTTTACAAACTTGTCATTTCGACTTAATTTTGTTCATTGATTGCTTTAAGAAATTATTTCTGTGTTGCGTGTAAATTGAATACCGGTGGCTAGTGACTGCTCTACAGATTTCGGATGGTTTAATGCCTCTTTAAACGATTTATGTTAGGAGATTATTCATAAAGATTCTCCGGATATACGACCAGGTTATTTTCTTAGCACATATAATTATTATTTCAAAAATCACAGTTAAATGATTAAACGATAATTTGCGTTTATCGTCAACAATTGCAAGTCTGGACTTCAAACGACATTATACATGTAGGCTTAAAACGTCAAGTTCATTGAACATCAAATTAAAATAATTGGATAGTCTAATCAGTTTATTATATCCAAAGGTGTGATAATAAAAAAGACTTTTGCAGATATTGTAAGAATAAAAGAAAAGGGGATTTTGCCGTGTATGTTTTTTCGACTGAAATTGGATACGAGAACGGTCAAACTCGAATTGGACTTTTATAACATTATAACTAAAAGAATTTTAAATAAAAACAGTATTTTAACATTGCTTGTAGAGTTACCTTTAAGATGAAAAATATTCTTGAAGATGTATTGCGAAATAAAGAAATTATGCCATAGGGCCATGTTTTCCATTGCCGAGTTCATTTTGATCGAAATACGGCCCATATTTTAGACAAAATTTTATTAATTGTAATTGAAATATTTTTAATATAAATGCTACTAATATAGCCACGAGGGTTTCTTTTAAGATACGAAAAGAATTTTAAAGATAGGCCTATCTTGAGAAATAAAAATGTTAATGGGTAGAACAGGTTTTGACGTAATTTTGTCTAGAAAACGGCCGTATTTGAGACGGACTTTAATACTTTTCTAATTATAAGCATTTCCATATAACTAGGATGATTTCCTTTAAGATGCAAAGAATTTTGAAGATATATTACAAAATAAAGAAATTGGTGTAGGGCCGTGTTTTCCGTGTCCGACATAATTTTAATCTAAAGACATCTTTGAGACAAAATTTTATTGACTTCTCATTGAATATTTTTAATACAAAATGCTTATAATATAGCCAGGAGGGTTCCCTTTAAGGTGCAACAAGAATTTTGAAGATATCTCAAGATACAAAAAAGTTAAGTGTTTTCTTTTTAGGGCCGTACATTATTTTACCGCCGGGTCGTGGTTTAAACTCGTCCCGGAATTACGTCCCTTTAAAAAGTCTTCAATGTTTTTAAAAGCGCGAAGAAGAGCAGAAGTAAAGTATTTTACGGCTTTTAATAGCCAAAATGTGGTAAGATAGATTGCAGACTCGCATATCTAGTGTGCAGAATTGTAATTTGAAATGTCGATATTATTTAGTTCCAGGTAAAGTCACCTGGATCGATGATTCTTGTTTAAGGATTTTGGGCTATCCGAACCATCCGAAATGGTGTACACAAATTTGTTGACATGATCATATGCACCAGCATAACTAACACGTCTCCATAAAATGAGGGAGAATTTCTGCATGATGTCTATTATTAAATTGGTTGAATAAAGATGTCATTGTAAAACAACAATTCTTACCATAAATTATTCCCAGGCCTTTTTCTATGTATACCACGGGTCCAACTATCAGACCCATTCCCTATGCCAATTTTGACTTTTTTCCCAAATTTCAAAAAAAAAAATCCCAATTTAAAGTTGAAAATTCGATGCCGAACAGTTCGCATAATCTTGGTACCAGGTGCTAGAGTCTATATAGCACGTTTTGGGACGGTACAGGACGGGATTTATCAGTCGCTTTCCCAGATTCTTTCCGTTTCCGGTAGAATAAACTTCGCGAAATTGCAAATATTATTAAAAGAAAATGAGGAAATAAGATGCCAAGGGTTCTAAATCTTTAGAATGTTAAGGTTGACACCAAGTAAAACACTGTCAACATCAATTGATACCGGCCTTAGCGATACAGCTGCTAAGAAATCTTCGTAAGGTGGCCAGAACGAAAGTGAACGTGCAGGATTGTCATGTTTGGTTAGAAACAATTTCTGAATCTGATACGCAGACGGACAATGAAGTGATTTGTTAAAATCCGTGTGATGTCGTGGGACAGATTATGGTCATTCAGGTTCACAAAATTTATGTAATTAAGATTATTTCAATTTGTGTGATGTATTTTCTGTTACTCCTTACTTCAAATAAAGATGTTTTTGTACAATACTTTAGTAAGATTCCTTATTATTATGATGAAGCAGCATAATTTTGCTACCAATTTATTATTTACGGTTTCATACATTCGACGCAAATTTTCCAATTTTGGAAAGGGTCTTTTTCCCAAAATAGCCAGAAAAAGGCCTGATTCAACTGGATGACAGCAAAGTGGGCACAAGGGCGGATCCAGAGGGTATTCAGTGTGGTTGCCCAAACCCCCAGTTGAATTGAAATTGGCAGCAATATTTTATTTTCACATTGATTTATTAAATTTTAGGCTAGAAAGTTTAAAATTATCATGTAACTACCCTAAGACTGCCTTGATGATTAGCACAACAACACTATAGCAGTGATGGGCGATAACGTCATCAACACGTGGTTTGCGCACCACGTGGTACACAAAAAGCCAAAGGTAGTACAAGCAACTTTTAACAATAAAGGCAGATAGTATACAAGTATACGCTGTAAATGGTCAGAAGGCTAAACTTACAATAGAAGAACATTCGCTGTATTTATGAAATAAATGTATATATAGTAAATGCTGTAATAGATATTCTTGATTAAATAAATAAAATGTTGAAATAGATCGAATTCTGGTATTCCAAAGAAGTAATTTTACTTTTGGTCCCATACATAATCAAAGCTTTCTAACCATTAACTCCGTGGGAAACGGCTTATGTACTACGTGTAACCAGTGTAGATCAAGATCATTCTGCACATCAGAGCAGTCTGATCAGGATCTAGACTGTTTTCTACTTGTCATAAATAACCTGATGCCCATGATAACATATCAAAAGCACTATTGTAGACCCTAATCTGATGTTCTGGTTGATGCGGATCTAAACTAGTTGCACAAGGGATGAAAGCCGTATCCACCGAGTGAAGCGTTAAATTGCAGCATAATTGCAAATAAAAGAGCTCCGAGACAGGCATTACGAACCACAGTTCATATGGATTTTAAGCTTGGTGTCTAAAAAGGTTTATAACAATTATATGCGTCTACAATGGTGATTTTGTCACAGAACAATATCATGGTTCAAATGCACATGTTGTGTACAATAAGCCTGGAATTTAGGCGATGAAGTATTTTATTTTCTTAAATTTCCAACAGTTCTCATAATCTTTAGGAAGTCTACATCCCTCTATGAACTGATAATACAGCATCTCTCTCAATGCAGTGAGATAGAAAATAGACCGGCTTTAATAAACATTTGGTAGTTGCATGAAAAAATATAAAAAAAGACAAGCGAACTTATTATCAGACTAGTAGCTAGTGTACAATAAACAGCAAGCGGTGGGATATGTTTATAAATTGATGAAAAGAAAACTTTGAAAGCCGCAAAACACAACATATATCAAAATATTGCAGTCTCGGGTTGATTGAGCCTGTTCATGGGCAGTAATGGGAATACATATTACTGTCCACGCTGCTTAGCCCTGGGTGCTTAAAATGTCTTTAAATAATATAACATCTGATTATGATGTATACTTAAAATGTAAAGCTCTGTCTTATAAATTATTAGATATTGTCATTTTCATAAATCCAATTTACTTCTTGCATATGCGGTCGATCAGCATATCTTTATACTGTCATTATTATATTGTCCATACCAACAATGCCGAATTGTTCTTTTTCTGAATCTGATTTTTTCTTGAAAACTTTCTTTGTTTTTTGTCATTGTGTATGCACTGCTGATGGTAGTACAGCATTGATTGTTTGTACTACCTTTCTCAACGGCTTATCAGTCGGTGCTTTTTTTAGAAACTAATCTTATCTGACGATCACTGCTATTGGATAACTCTTACTTGATTATCTCCCTTCAAGGTATTTAACTTGTCTAACTAATTTCTCCTGTACCCTTGGACACAAGTTAAACTTCCATTGATGGTTAACCTTGATGTGTACTAATGTATAAAGGTGAGGTTATTCCATTTGGGTTAACTGAACTTTTTTAATTATTTCCCTACTCTGAAACGGGAGTGGTGTGTAGGTTTGCCCTTATACATCCTTTTGTTTATTATTGTCTTCTGTCTGTTACAATTTGTGTTACGCATATCTCCAAAATTTTATATGTATTATAGAGAAAGTCATGAAAACTTACAGGAATGTTTATCGGCATGTACAGGTGTGCATTAAGAGTTTTAACTCAAAGCTGAAACATTTTTGAGTTATCTTTCTTTAAATGTGTTTTAGCATTCCATATATATGAGATTGTGTGACATAAAAACGGTGTAGATCCAGATCAGACTGTACAAAATACACTTATTGCCCATGTGATTGACAGCGTATACGATCTAATTAATTTCAGTGAATTATAATGATATTTGTATTTTTCAGGTGTGTTTGAATGTTGCAGCATCAGTTCTATGGTTGTTGACCAGTTTTAAGCCACCAGGTGTATGTTCTGTACAGAAGGATTATGGATATGATGGAAACTGTATTATTCAGTATGTAGTTAACCCTTTACTCCATATATTCGCATTTTTACGCATGTGCGACTGGTGTAGATCGAGATCAGCTCGCACATTTGTGCTTTCTGACCAGAATCAGCACTGGTCGCATTTTGGTTAGAACATATTAAACAAATCAAACAGCAAACAGTGTAGATCCTGATCAGGCGGCACAGATGTGCCAGCTGATCTGGATCTACACTGTTCACTCACACAATAAAGGTGATTCTATGGGGAAATGGTTGAATAAATTTATGTTTGATTTATTGCATGGAAGGGAGGTACTTAGTATATTTATTACTATATATTAGTTAATTAAAACTTTACTTCATGGTATATGGCTTCTATCAGATCCCATGGATGACCAGTGACCAGAACAGCCTGCTCATAATGCCTACTGATCTGGATCTACACTGTTTGGCTTTAAATGTATTAAGTAATTTCTTACCAATGAGCGAACAGTGTTGATCCACAGATATGACTGCTGATCTGGATCTACACTCAGTCTGATTGCCCATGTGATAAAATGTGTATTCATGTAGTAAAAGGTGAAGAAGTTCTTATTTTTACCAAAGAGTAGTTTTGTATACCTGCAGAGATTCTCTAGGGAAGAAATCTAGCATGTGTACAGCAAAACGAGCATTATTTTCTTCGGGCTTGTTAAGGATGCTAGAAGGACATGTTCAAGACACATGATAGCTGTAGTTAGTATAAGCTGACAATAGCAATTTCCTAAGTGGTTTAATCTGTTTTATTTCATGCTTCAACAAAAGAGTTGATAGAATTCTTCAAATTTTCAGGCTCGAAATGAGATGACTATGTTACGAAGGTCGTGTTTTGAAGATGACAGAATGTCCCACTGGCTATGTTGATACTGGTATGAAATACAGAAAAAAGCTGAACTGGTAAGATGTTTTAACGCAATGATCGATGCTGCAGACAAGAAATCAAACAAGATTGTTTAAAATCTTATTCTGGATAATTAAAGAAGTCTGTAAAACCTGTCACTTTGATCAGCGCAAAACTGACCCCTCTTTAGTCTAAAGGTACACAATTTCTCTTATCCAGGTTGGTTAACCCGTCCTTGATACTATTATATATTTTATCAGAAGTGCACAATACTCGCATGTTGTTTATATAACATATTCCATTTGAAACCGGACGTATTATCTGAAATCCTGCGACTGGCATGTTCCTGTTTTACAAGTTTTCTGCTTTCTGACTTAAGTAAAGCTTATGCAATCTTCATCAGACATGGTCAGCATGATAGTGGTCATGTAATAAATGTATCCTCCTTTAGTTTGATTATTAGCCAAATTTCTTCTGGGAGAAGAGTTACGGTCCTTTATGGCATATAATTGAACAAATTAGCACTTTACTCTCTTTAAAACCTTTATAACCAATTTTAACCAAACTTGGACAAAGTGCTTAATATATGTTGTTAAATTTAATAACCGGCTGGATTGCTCTTCTGGCTCTTGAGTTATGAAAATAACCGCAAATATTTTACAGCTACCTGTATTTTTGGAAAACCATCTACAATCACTAAAACTTAATCGGAATGTTTATATGTAGTCAGTACTGTTATCAGTAAGTAATCGGTTACCAATGTCATGTAGTGATGACCACGTTTATCACAATTAGCCACGCAGCCTTTTTGGTGGTTGTCCTAGCTAGCTCAGTTGGTAGTGTGCACAGAGTTACATTTGTAGGTGCTTTCAGCGTAAGGTATGGGTTCAATTCTTACTATGGGCAATAACATTTATTGGCATTAGATCTTGACTATGTTTGGGAACCAGCAAGATTGCACCACTCCTCTCCAATCTTCAACCCCACCACTACATCATTCTGGAGTTATGGTCCTTTAATTGTCTTAACCTAACTAAATTGGCTCTGTCCACTCCCTGACGAGTGTATTTCTTTGCAGTTTTGGCACTCTTGTACAAAACCATGGCGGCAGAGAGCACCAGTTACAGACCTGTTTGTGAATCACAGCTTCAAACTGAGTTGTTGAAGGTAAGATAGTCAGTGCTCAGCTGTTTTCAGATAATAGCCACACAGTTTTTAGCTCGACTATTCGAAGAATATGTCTAGCTATTCTACTCACACTGGCGTCAGCGTCGGCGTCCCGCTTTGGTTAAAGTTTGCGTGCAACCTACCTATATCTTAAAAACTACTATAGCTAAAGCTTTGAAACTTGGCACACTTGTTCATCATCATGTCCTGAGTGTGTATGCCAAGAACCATAACTCTAACTTTCATTTTGATCAAATTATGGCCCTTTTTCGACTTAGAATTTAAGGTTAAAGTTTGTGTGCAAGCTACTGTACAAACACATAACTTCAATACTACTTATACTACAGCTTTGAAACTTGGCACACTTGTTCATCATCATCTCCCAAGTGTGTATGCCAAGAATCATAACTCTAACTTTCATTTTGATCAAATTATGGCCCTTTTTCGACTTAGAATTTAAGGTTAAAGTTTGCGTGCAAGCTACTGTACAAACACATAACTTTAATACTACTTATACTACAGCTTTGAAACTTGGCACACTTGTTCATCATCATCTCCCAAGTGTGTATGCCAAGAACCATAACTCTAACTTTCATTTTGATCAAATTATGGCCCTTTTTCGACTTAGAATTTCAGGTTAAAGTTTGCGTGCAAGCTAGTGTACAAACGCATAACTTCCATACTACTTATACTACAGCTTTGAAACTTTCAGCACTTGTTTATTATCATATCCCGAGTGGGTATACCAAGAACCATAACTGTAACTTCCATTTTGTTCAAATTATTGCCCCTTTTCGACCCTGACTATGTTTGCCAAGAACCATAACTCTTTCTTTGATTTTTATCAAATTATTGCCCTTTTTAGACTTAGAAATTAAGGTTAAAGTTTGCGTGCAAGCTTGTGAAACCTCATAACTTTCATTCCATAACTTTCATTCTATTAAAACGACAACTTTAAAACTTTGTATACCTTTATTTTATCATACATCAGGTTGATGTTCAAAGGCCCATAACTCATCCTTGCTTTTTTATTTAATTTTTGCCCTTTTTCGCTTAGAAATTAGAATTAAGACTAAGAAATTATGGTTAAAGTTTCAATGTTAGTGTTTTTCATTGGTAATGCTAGAGAAAAGGTTTAAAACAGATGTAGTTAACATACTTTGGTTGAAAGTGTTGAGTGGTTACTATACTACTACTACACTACACTACACTACACTACACTACACTACACTACACCACAACCACCCCCACCACACCACCACCACCCCCCACCACCACCACATACCACCACCACCGCCAACAAGAACACTACCACCACCACAACAACATCATCACCAATAACAACACCACCAAAAACAACAACAACACCACCACCACAAACAACAACAACACCAACAACACAACCAACAATAACACAAATAGCAACAACACCACCACCACCAACAACACCGTCAACAACACCACCAACAACAACATTAACACTAACAATACCATCAACAACACAAACAACAATACCACCACCAACAACAACAACACCACCATCAACAACAACAACAACACCACCACCAACAACAACACAACCAACAATAACACAAATAACAACAACACCACCAACAACACCGTCAACAACACCACCAACAACAACACCACCACCAACAACACAAACACCACCAACAACAACATCAACACCAACAATAGCATCAATAACAACACCAACAACTAACAACACCAACAACAACACTGACAACAACACCAACAACAACAACACCACCAACAACAACGACACCACCACCATCACCAACAACAACACCATCACTACCAACACCAACAACAATACCAATACCACCAACAACAGCAACCAGGATACCATACCATACTATACTACACCACACCACACCACATCACTATAGGTGGGCAGGTATAGTGGGTTGATGGGTGTGGGATCAGGGGTGTATGGGCTGGGTTGTGCAAAACCCTCTAAAAAAAACTACAATAATAAATTAAGTGTAATTTTTTGATTTCCTAACTTGGATTAAGAAACTTTTGTTCATGTGTGTGTTGGGTGTCATAAACTCCTGAATCACTCCCCAGTTTAAATGAAGCCCAGTTTAAAATGTGCTTAAATATGTCTGACTTCGAATAGTCGAGCGTGCAGTCGTTTCCGACTGGCTCTTGTTGAAAAATAAATTAATAGGCAGTTTGTCGTGTAGTGGACACATGGTTGGGAAATAGCATTTAAATATAATCATTTATGTTTTTAGCTCACCTGTCACGTAGTGACAGGGTGAGCTTTTGTGAGGGGGGTTCGTCCGTCGTCCGTCCGTCCACAATTGTTGTCCGCACTCTAGCGGACGGAATTTTGGTCCAATCTTCTTCAAACTTGGTCAGAATGTTTATCTCAATGATATCTAGGTCAAGTTCGAAACTGGGTCATGTGACCTTGAAATCTAGGTCACTGGGTAAAATTGTAAAAAAAGCTTGTCCGCACTCTAGCAGCCTTAATTATGGTGCGATCTTCTTTAAACTTGAACAGAATGTTTATCTTAATGATATCTAGGTCAAGTTCATAACTGGGTCATGTGACACTTAAAACTAGGTCACTAGGTCAAATTAAAGAAAAAGCTTGTCCGCACTCTAGTGGTCATAATTTTGGTCCAATCTTCTTCAAACTTGGTCAGAATGTTTATCCCAATGATATCTAGGTCAAGTTTGAAACTGGGTCATGTGACCTTGAAATCGAGGTCACTAGGTCAAATTATAGAAAAAGCTTGTCCGCACTCTAGTGATCGTTATTTTGGTCAGATCTTCTTCAAACTTGGTCAGAATGTTTATCCCAATAATATCTAGGCCATGTTCGAAACTGGGTCATGTAACCTTGAAATTTAGGTCACTAGGTCAAATTATAGAAAAAGCTTGTCCGCACTCTTGCGGTCTTAATTTTGATGCGATCTTCTTCAAACTTGGTCAGAATGTTTATCTCAATGATATCTAGGTCAAGTTCGAAACTGGGTCATATGACCTTGAAATCTAGGTCACTGGGTCAAATTGTAGAAAAAGCTTGTTAACACTCTAGCAGTCTTAATTATAGTGCAATCTTCTTTAAACTTGAACAGAATGTTTATCTTAATGATATCTAGGTCAAGTTCGTAACTGGGTCATGTGACCTTGAAATCTAGGTCACTAGGTCAAATTAAAGAAAAAGCTTGTCTGCACTCTAGCGGTTGTAATTTT
The DNA here is from genome assembly GCA_038501625.1 of Corbicula japonica. Taxonomy (NCBI): domain Eukaryota; kingdom Metazoa; phylum Mollusca; class Bivalvia; order Venerida; family Cyrenidae; genus Corbicula; species Corbicula japonica. The sequence continues at coordinate 324,114 of JAZAYU010000119.1, read as the reverse complement.
GGTATGTTCTTCTTTAAACTTGGTCAGAATGTTAATCCCAATGATATCTAGGTCTAGTTCGAAACTGGGTCATGTGACCTTGAAATCTAGGTCACTAGGTCAAATTATAGAAAAAGCTTGTCCGCACTCTAGTGGTGGTAATTTTGGTCCGATCTTCTTCAAACTTGGTCAGAATGTTTATCCCAATGATATCTAGGTCAAGTTCGAAACTGGGTCATGTGACCTTGAAATCTAGGTCACTAGGTCAAATTATAGAAAAAGCTTGTCCGCACTCTAGTGATCGTTATTTTGGTCAGATCTTCTTCAAACTTGGTCAGAATGTTTATCCCAATAATATCTAGGTCATGTTCGAAACTGGGTCATGTAGCCTTGAAATTTAGGTCACTAGGTCAAATTATAGAAAAAGCTTGTCCGCACTCTAGCGGTCTTAATTTTGATGTGATCTTCTTCAAACTTGGTCAGAATGTTTATCTCAATGATATCTAAGTCAAGTTCGAAACTGGGTCATGTGACCTTGAAATCTAGGTCACTAGGTCAAATTTTAGAAAAAGCTTGTCCGCACTCTAGTGGTCTTAATTTTTGTCCGAACCATTGAACAGATGTTAGCAGCTGAGCGACCCAGGGTCCCATGGACCCTCTTGTTGTTTATTTACACCATTGTACATGTATCTCAGATAAAATCACTAGTTTACTAGTACACGTGTAAACTGTTAATTATTACTTTATTAACTCGTACTCTATCACAATAATTAATTAGCTTTATATAAAATTCTTTGACATTAGAGCATTATTTAATTATTCCAGACTATTGCTGACAAAATCAAAGCATTCACTGCAATGCAAGTCATTTGTTTACCGAAAAAATCTTTTATTTTTCAAGTCATTCATCACCACCCATAAAAAGTTTGCATGTAAATGTGAGATAAAATAAAGTGATTGATATCGATTTTCCACTGAGAATGTTTATATGACATTTGGTAGTTTGCACAGAAAAAGGCTGAATGTGAAATAACACTTCCAAAGCAATGAATAGCCAAAGCAGCCGATCAAACACATGTTTAAATATCTGATCACAAATCGTTTGATTCATCACTTGGGGTCTATTATCCTGTTAAGCTATGTTTTGTGTATGGATCCAGATTTTGGCCCATAACTGTGCTCCTTGCCAACTGAACCTTGTTGTACCACTGATTTAGGTTAAATATGATGTGTTGATGAAAGTAGCTTTCACTGAGCTGTTAGTACTAGGAACTGTAGTGCTACAAAGTAAATTCTTGTTCAGAAAATGTTCTTTTCAAATTGCATTTATGACGGTTAAAAATCTTTTATGTTAACATTCAAAACTCAAACCTTTATCATTTTCAGATCTCTAATAATATGATGAGCAGACAAGATGAATCTTGAATGTGCAGAATATGATGAACAGATGGTGGCTGGAATCTCCGACGATATAAAGGTATGGCAAAATTGAAGAAATAGTCAGTTGTCAAAATTGTTCACTTAAATATGATGAAAACATGAACTTTCAGTCAGTTGGAAACAGATTTCACTAAAACAAAATCGCGAAGCTTGACCGAATATACAGGCGCTCAGTTTATAACATTTTCATATAAATTCATTATGAAACAAAGAAACTGGTCATCTGCTTTTAATGTGTTTTGAGTTTTTCACTAGCCCTAAAATTAAAGTTTTAGACATTGCTAAATGGTTGTTAAATACAGAAACACTATTCTGAAAGTAGCAATTACCAGTGCTTAGCTGTTCACGAAACATAAATGAGTTTGACATTGAATTAAAAATTTCAGTAAATTCAGAGTTGACCTGACAACACAATCTGAGATGACCAGAAGCTGTTAACAGATGTTGGCTAGAATTTACAAGATCCTGAAGGTACTAAACACTGTAAATAACGCCAGATGTAAAACAGTCAACAGAAACAATTTACTGCAAAGAATAATCGAAGGTTTGTCGCCTTGAAAAAGTCAGAAGCAAAGCAATACTGGAGATTAAAACCAGGTTGTAGGTTGCACCAACCTGCATGTTTTTCCCAAGCATTGTTTGGTCTACTAAAGTCAAATACAAACTTTGACACTTTAAATTTTGCCTTTTTATTGGAGTTGTCTCCCTTTTATTGTCTTTTTTATTTTGAATCACTTCATTATAAGGGCAAATAAAATGTTTCAGTATCTGAAACTGCTTAAATCCCTATCACATTGTCATGGCCTCTAACACAGTATATTTGGTGTATTCTCTTGTAAACCTATGCCAAAGATCAGAGTCAGTTGTGATTGATGTAATGGTTCTTCAGTTTCCATATTCTCCTTGCTAGCATTGATGTTTATGATTTGAGTCATCTTGTATCCTAGAAGTGGTAACAGTGTCTTTCACTTTGTTTGTAGGACATGGATAAAGACAAAGCACTCAAGCCATTCTTGTTCATGATGTAGAACGGCCTTTAAGAAAGTTTGCCTGGCACAGTTGCTTGGATTTCTTGTCACAGTTATGGAGCTTACATCCAAGGTACATGCAGGTAATGACTCACTGTTAGAGAGCTCTCAGCAAGCATTCACTCAGGTGAATGGCAATTAAAAAGCTGTGAAAAGTTACATGGAATAGTGACGCACTATTCAGTCTTTATGAAACTTTAAAACTGTTACATGTAATATGTGCACAATATCTAGTTCAAGTTTGTTAAACAGCCAGATTGGGTTCCGAGGTTATAACACTGAGAATGAAGACTTTCTCAGATGTCAGAAATCTGATTGGTTGAAATTGAGAACAGTCTCACAAAAGACCAATGGGAAACTTGAGATCTGGTTATGCCCCCACAAAGTGGGAGGCATATAGAGTTGCACTCGTCCGTCCGTACGTCCCCAAATCTTGTGGCATCAACTCCTCCTAAACTATAAGGCGGATTTCTTTCAAACTTGCACAGATGATCAAGCAGGATGTGTAGATGATCGTAAAGAAAGGATTTTTTCCTGCGACCATTTTTACCAGAGTTATGGCCCTTTGTTAATTTCAGTTATAAAATCTTGTGGCGTCAACTCCTCCTAAACTACAAGGCAGATTTCTTGCAAACTTGCACAGATGATGAAGCAGGATGTGTAGATAATCGTGAAGAAAGGATTTCTTCCTGCGACCATTTTTACCAGAGTTATGGCCCTTTGTTATATTCATTAATTAAATCTTGTGATGTCAACTCCTCCAAAACTATAAGGCAGATTTCTTGCGAACTTGCACAGATGATGAAGCAGGATGTGTAGATGATCGTAAAGAAAGGATTTTTTCCTGCGACCATTTTTACCAGAGTTATGGCCCTTTGTAAATTTCAGTAATTAAATCTTGTGGCATCAACTCCTCCAAAACTACAAGGCAGACTTCTTGCAAACTTGCACAGATGATGAAGCAGGATGTGTAGATAATCGTGAAGAAAGGATTTCTTCCTGCGACCATTTTTACCAGAGTTATGGCCCTTTGTTATATTCATTAATTAAATCTTGTGGTGTCAACTCCTCCAAAACTATAAGGCAGATTTCTTGCGAACTTGCACAGATGATGAAGCAGGATGTGTAGATGATCGTAAAGAAAGGATTTTTTCCTGCGACCATTTTTACCAGAGTTATGGCCCTTTGTTAATTTCAGTAATTAAATCTTGTGGCATCAACTCCTTCAAAACTATAAGGCAGATTTCTTGCGAACTTGCACAGATGATGAAGCAAGATGTGTAGATGATCGTAAAGAAAGGATGTTTTCCTGCGACCATTTTTACCAGAGTTATGGCCCTTTGTTAATTTCGGCAATTAAATCTTGTGGCATCAACTCCTCCTAAACTACAGGGCAGATTCCTTGCAAACATGCACAGATGATGAAGCAGGATGTGTAGATGATCGTGAAGAAAGGATTTTTTCCTGCGACTATTTTTACCAGAGTTATGGCCCTTTGTTTTTTTCAGTAATAATATCTTGTGGCATCAACTCCTCATTTACTTTTGGACAGATTTCTTTCTAACTTGCACACATGATCAAGATGGCTGGGTAGATGATCATAAAAAAAAGATTTTTTTCTGCTGCCATTTTTACCACAGTTATGGCCCTTTGTTTATTTCACTTACAAAATTTTGTGGCATCAACTTCACATTTTCTAATTGGCTGATTTCTTTCAAACTAGCACAGATGATAAGACATGATGTGAAGATTGTTGTAAAGGACATTGTCTTGCAACAATTTTCACCACAGTTATGGCCTTTTGTTTATGTTAGTTATTAAATTTTGTGGCACTTACTCCTCATTTACTAATCATGATCACCACATGTTGTTAATACCTGGTACAAAATTTTGTAACAAATGTTATTGCAGCAGTGGGGGCATCAGTGTCCTGTGGACACAGTCTAGTTTTCATTCTGAATTATATAACCCTAGTTCAACATTGCAATATTTTGAAAATGATAGACATTAACTAAGCACTTGTCACTACATCGTTACGAATGTTAAAAATGTCTTGTCATGCACTGAGACCAGCTTGCAACATTGTAGAGACTTACGTGTATGAACAGAGGTAAAGCCAAAAATATAAATGACATTTGTTTTTTTACAGTGATAAGATAAAAATATGTGTCTTTAAGAGCTTCTGAATTATAAGCATTTTCACAAGTGGTGGTGTAATGAAGAAATACACTATTTTGTAGTCTACAAATTAAATATGTTACACTGATTAAAACTATTTCCTTTTCATTTTAAGTTTTAAATGCATAACATGATACTGAACATTTATATGATTAAGTAAGAGAAATCTGATGAATTGACGTCTGTGTAATATGATCTGGATCTACACTGGTCGCATCTTTGTCAGAAATTACCTAATGAGATAAAAAATGAACAGTTTAGATCCTGATCAGACAACAAGGCTTTGCTAGCTGATCTGGATCTACACTGCTTGCCCATGCCATAAAGGCATATATATATATACGAGGGATGATCAATAAATTCATGGAAAAGTGTTCTCGTTTATTTAGCATACGTGCGTTTTCAGTAATTTTTTTACACATTTCAACATCATTTAATTCTGCTTAGATCCGAAAATTTCACGGCGATTGCTTATACACTTATCGAATTATTGTTACTATAGTAACATCACCTAGCAAATCCCGGCCCAACGTCATATTGACGTCAACGACGTCGAAACTGCTCATGACAACTTACCGTTAAGTATTTTCCAGTATGTCTAGTCCTTTTCAAAATATTCACCCCTAAACGATACGCACTTCCTACACCTGGCTATCCAGGCATCTACAAAACTTCTCCTAAATGACTCAGTCTGAATATTCGAGATTGCGACCTTCACTGCAGAGGAAAGTTCGTCAATGCTGTCGAAGTGGATTCCCCGGAGGTTGCTCTTGACCACAGGAACAAGGAAAAAGTCACATGGTGACAGGTCGGGGCTGTACGGCGGGTGCTCTAGAAGTTCGAATCCCAGCTCCTGTACATGCTGATCCAGGTCTCGTCGGCAGTCACGATCTTCTCCATGAAGGCATATCATTCACGCTCATACCGTTGTATCATCCGTTTACAAGACTCAATTCTTAGCCGCTTCTGCTCATCAGTCAGTTGTTTTGGAATTCAGCGTGCACAGACTCGTCGCATGTCAAGTTTGTCATGGATGATGTTGAACACTGTTCCGTAACTACAGTCAACTCATTCAGTTATCTCGCGAATCGTAAGGCGCCTATAGTTGTCCAGCAGTTCCTTAACGTCAGCGACGTACGATGACGTCGTCGTCAACGGGCGGGCGCTGCGCTCGTAATCACCAGTGCCTTGTCGACCCTCCTTGAACCTGTTATACCATTTATAAACCGCCGTCTTTTTCACTGATGAATTTCCATAAGCCTGTTGTAGCATTTCAATAGTTTTTCCGCGCGAAATTCCATTTAACACGCAAAATTTGATAGCTAATCGCTGTTCCACACTCATTTTAATACCTGTCATCAAAGAATACTGCTTTTTTTTACCTTCATAACTTCATAAAAAAATTTTTCGTCATGAACGTCATGCCTAATATTGGCGAAATCTTCACTGATAGTTTGGTTGACGTGCGTTAGGTACGGGATGAATAAGACGCCGTGATTCGTACCTTTGTTGATAGGAAAATGTGGAATTTTGGGCCGAGATGACGTCAATGGCGTTACTAAGGAAACCATTCCTCAAACATAAATAGGATCTCTGGTCTATAATTTTACGTATCAATAGACAAAATATGGATTGGGTTCATGGAGAAATTTCATAAATGTACTTTCATAAATAACTAAATGGGAACACTTTTTCCCCTCGTATATATGCCCATGCTATTAAGGCATATTTTAATTTTATATAGGGTAAATGGTTAATAATATTTTCAACAGGTGTTGATCCAGATCAGCCTGCATAACTGAATTGACTCTTTTTGCATCCTGGTGAGAAATAACTTAATAAATAGGTCAAAGTGATTAAGGCTTGACAGTCGGCCATTACAATTCTGGTGTCAAAGAAGACTTTGGCTCGGATGTCTTGATAATGTGGCTAACAAATCCTTATTTTGAAATTTTGCTGAATCTAGTCTGGACTTGTATTAACTATTAGTACTAAATACTACGAATGTTAGAAAATAGCCTTTTCATTTTCAGGTGTTTGAGGTCATCGTAAAGGAGAAAGAGAAAGCATTTATAGATGTGAAAAACCCGAGTTAAAATATTAGAGGTATCTGTGCAAAGTGTTCTTCATTGCATTTTAGAATAACTGTCGGTCCTGTTTACTTTTGTAATTATTGAGTTACGCTCAACCAGGGGCTAGGCTCAATCAAACCGAACCTGCATAATTGTTGTGTTCGATGGTTTTCAAAGTTACTTTTTCAACTATTTTAATACAATGTCATTTTTAGTTTTAAATATCTGTAATTCCCAGATTTTAATACTACCAGGTAATCTTAAATGTTTCTATGCTCATTTTGTCAGATTTGTTCTTTAAAACATATCTAGACAATCTCATAAAGTTTAATTTGTGGAAAAAAAGTATGCTCTTAAATACGGAACAAAAAAAAATGTACAAAAATAATTAGTTAAATTCAACAAATTACATTGGAACCTTATTGTCTTTATTTGTCATTAGGTTTATAAATAAATGAAATAAATATACTGCTGCATTTGAGTAAGTCAATGATTACCTTCAGAAGAATCTTTTGAACTGCAATATATTTTAGCCATCTTGGTCACATTTGATATGTTCTTTTACATCTTCCAAAGAATTCAACTAGATTGACTTGGCAAACATCATGACACATGGGCGCAACTTTAGCAGATGGGTTGTTGAATTGTACCATCATGGAAGGTAAATGCATATTAAAGTAAATTGTTTATTGAAGGTTCACCCTTTTCATTAAAATGCCAGCCTCTCAGGCTTATGAGACAACATCTCTTACCAAATCCTATCCTGCTGGCAAATTGAACCTGAAACCATTTAATAACTAGCTGGTGGCTCACTAACATGCTGGCCGTACACTTCACAGCTTTCTACTCACTGACTAGCTCGCTGCTTACTTACTAATTGGCTGTTCACTAACTAACTGGCTGTTCACTAACTAGCTGGCGGCTCACTAACTTGCTGGCTGTATACTTACTGGCTTTCTGCTCACTAACTAGTTGGCTGCTCACTAACTGGCTGTTCACTAACTAACTGACTGTTCACTAACTAGCTGGCTTTTCACTAACTAACTTACTGTTCACTAACTAGCAGGCTGTTCACTTACTAGCTGGCTGTTCACTAACTAGCTGGCTTTTCACTAACTAACTGACTGCTCACTAACTAACTGACTGTTCACTAACTAGCTGGCTGTTCACTAACTAACTGATTGTTTACTAACTAGCTGGTTGTTCACTAACTAACTGACTTTTCACTAACTAGCTGGCTGTTCACTAACTAACTGACTGTTCACTAACTAACTGACTGATCACTAACTAGCTGGCTGTTCACTAACTAACTGACTGCTCACTAACTAACTGACTGTTCACTAACTAGCTGGCTGTTCACTAACTAACTGACTTCTCACTAACTAACTGACTGTTAACTAACTAGCTGGCTGTTCACTAACTAACTGACTGTTCACTAACTAACTGACTGTTCACTATTTAGCTGGCAACTCACTAACTTGATGCGTGTACATTTACAAGCTTTCTGCTCACTTACTAGCTGACTGTTCACTAACTAAATGCCTGTTCACTAACTAACTGGCTGTTTACTAACTAGCTGGCTGTTCACTAACTAACTGACTGTTCACTAACTAGCTGGCTGTTCACTAACTAACTGACTGTTCACTAACTAGCTGACTGTTCACTCACTAACTGACTGTTCACTAACTAGCTGGCTGTTCACTAACTAGCTGGCTGTTCACTAACTAACTGACTGCTCACTAACTAACTGACTGTTCACTTACTAGATGGCTGTTCACTAACTAACTGGCTGTTCACTAACTAGCTGGCTGTTCACTAATTAACTGACTGCTCACTAACTAACTGACTGTTCACTAACTAGCTGGCTGTTCACTTACTGACTGTTCACTAACTAGTTGGCTGTTCACTAACTAACTGACTGTTCACTTACTAGTTGGCTGTTCACTTACTAACTGGCTGTTTACTAACTAGCTGGCTGTTCACTAACTAACTCACTGTTCACTAACTAGCTGGCTGTTCACTCACTAACTGACTGTTCACTAACTAACTGACTGTTCACTAACTATCTGATTGTTGTGTCGCCCTTTCAAAGAAATGGCGATACATAGGGACCGCTTTGTCAGTAAGTCCGTCGGTCCGTCCGTCACGATAACTTAACATTGGCTATAACTTTGCCATTTCTTAATATTTCTTCATAAAACTTTCAAATTATATTCCTTTTAACAACACGCTCCTGATAATACCACATTCTTTAGGTCAAGGTCACACTTGATGGAGTTATTCCCCTTTATATGAAAACTTAACATAGGCTATAACTTTGCCATTTATTAATATTTCTTCATCAAACTTTCAAATTATATTCCCTATGACAATAAGCTCATGACGATACTATATTCTTAAGGTCAAGGTCACATTTGTTGGAGTAATGCCCCTTTTTGTACTTGCATTTTTATTCTGACAGCACCAGAGGGCGACACAAGTGTTCAACTGAACACCCATCTAGTTCACTAACTAGCTGGCTGTTCACTAACTAGCTGGCTGTTCACTAACTAACTGACTGTTCACTAACTAGCTGGCTGTTCACTAACTAACTGGCTGTTTATTAACTAGCTGGCTGTTCACTAACTAACTGACTGTTCACTAACTAGCTGGCTGTTCACTAACTAACTGACTGTTCACTAACTAACTGACTGTTCACTAACTAACTGACTGTTCACTAACTAGCTGGCTGTTTATTAACTAGCTGGCTGTTCACTGACTAACTGACTGTTCACTAACTAGCTGGCTGCTCACTAACTAACTGGCTGTTCACTAACTAGCTGGCTGCTCACTAACTAACTGGCTGTTCACTAACTAGCTGGCTGCTCACTAACTAACTGGCTGTTCACTAACTAGCTGGCTGCTCACTAACTAACTGGCTGTTCACTAACTAGCTGGCTGCTCACTAACTAACTGACTGTTCACTAACTAGCTGGCTGCTCACTAACTAACTAGCTGTTCACTTACTAGCTGGCTGCTCACTAACTAACTGACTGTTCACTAACTAGCTGGCTGCTCACTAACTAACTGACTGTTCACTAACTAGCTGGCTGCTCACTAACTAACTGACTGTTCACTAACTAGCTGGCTGCTCACTAACTAACTGGCTGTTCACTAACTAGCTGGCTGCTCACTAACTAACTGGCTGTTCACTAACTAGCTGGCTGCTCACTAACTAACCGGATGTGACCATTGATCTGGATCTACACTGATTGCCCATGTGATAAAATGTGTATTTGTGTAGTAAAGGGTAAAGAGGTTGTTATTTTTACCAGAGAGCAGTTTTGTATACCAGCAGAGATTATTTATAGAAGAAATCTAGCATCAGTGTAACGAAACTGACTTTATCTTCTTCGGGCAAGTGGATGCTAATAGGACATGTTCAAGACACAGGATAGTTGTATTCAGTATAAGCTGACAATAGTCATTTTCTAAATGTTTTATTCTGTCTTACTATGAGCACAGAAAAGGAAGTTAATAGATACCTTCAACATTTCAGGCTCGAAGTGAGATGATTGTGGTATGGTGGTTGTGTTTTTGAAGACTGACAGAAGGTCCCACCGGCTATATTAAGCTGTTAATATGAAATACCGAAAAAAGCTGAACTAGTAAGAGGTTTTATTCACATAAGTGCAATGTTGTATTATAAGCATCAATTGATAATGCAGACAAGATATCAAACAAGATTGTTTAAATTATTATATTGGATAATTAAAGAAGTTTGTAAAACCTGTCACTTTGATTTGCGTTAGATTTGTTGACGTTAGATCTCAACAGATTTGGTAACCAGACAGATTGTCTCCCCTACCTCCCTGGAGTTATGGCCCTTTAGTTGTCTAAATATGGCCAAGTTTCCACTCTCTGACAAGCGTATTCTTTGGCAGTTTTTGCAGTCTTGGTTGGACTGTCTTGTACAATCGTGGTAGAGAGATAAGTTGCAAACCTGCATGAAATTGAGTTGTTGAAGTTTATGTTGACATCACACTGAAACATACAGTGAAATCCCTCTATTTAGACCACCTCTAGAGTGTTCCTAATAGTAAGGTGGTCTTAATTTTGGGGTAGAAAATAGTGCAAAACTATTCAAAGGAACATTGATATAGAGGTCTTGTTATCCAGGAGATCTTAACTTTAGGGTGGTCTTTATCAGAGGTTTTACTGTATCTTCATTTCAGACCAAGACTAAAGTCTGTAAATATTTAGAACATGACTGTAAACGTGGCCAACTGAACTTGCTTTACCACTGAGTCATGTTAAATATAATTTCTCAATGTTTGCTAAGCTGTACTAGGTCAGACCTTTCCTCAACAACCACCCAAACGTGGGATAAATCAAAATTGTACTGTTTATTGGTGTAAATATTGAGTTGCACTCAAGCCGGGGCTATGCGGTGTGGACAGTAATATGCACTTCCATAACCGCCCATGAACAGGCTAAATCAAACAGAACCTGCAATATTTTCATATTTGTTGTATTAAGTGGCTTTCAAAGTTCCCCTTTCATCTGCTTGTATATTCAATTTAATAAAATACACAAACCAGCAGAATTAAGAGAAAATCATAGCTGTTCTGAACATAACTTCTCATTAAATGAAATAAGCTTAGACCAGGGATCGAACCAGCACGGCCACGGTGCCTAGCCACATAACTCTGAGCACACTACATTGCCAATAATGGACGGGTTAGTATTGCTGATATTGTGTGATATCAGTGACTGATTACTGAGTCTATATTTTGATATGTCTTTTTATGTCTTCTTTTAGTTGACTTAAGAGTACTGAATGGTGTCTTACCATTTCATTCTACTATCTGGATCTAACATGCAGAGGTGTAGAATTCCATGGCGAGTAAATGATCCGTTGGGTCGAGTGAAGCGGCCAAAACACTCGACCGACCGGGCGAGTAAATTTTTCAGCAATGCACATGTGTTTTCTTCGGAAAATGAAATATTTTCACTTTGTTTACAAAATACAATTCGATTTCTGGTATTCCGGTCGATTTCGGGTGTATTGAGAACGTTTCTGATGTAAAGGTAACAGCAGCGATTTATTTTTATCCTCACTGGGTTTCCCAAATTAAGACGAGGCTGCAAGTGCACGTATTTTCACGCTATATGTCAAAAAGTGGAAACAAATGAAGATATCGTTTTTTACACAAGTAGACATGGAAATTTATTTAAAATGTAAGGGCGAGTGTACTTTCTGTAAGGGCGAGTGCACTTACTCATTCACTCGACCTGCAGGGAGAGTGGGTCCAAAATAATTTCTACACCTCTGACATGTCGCATATTTTATCTACACTTGTATCATTGAGAACTAGTGAAATAAGATGGCATGTGTTACGTTTTCTCACATACTAGTCTACATTTTGTATTTCAGTCACCTGGACAACATTCTGCCACCAGGCACAGGATTACAAGTGTCACGTCGGTCTACACTTCTATATTTGGGCGACCTGGAGGGCATGGGAACTTTTAAGTGTCAAGTCTTATGACCTTCTTTGATTCAAGATCAAGTCGATAGACAAACTGTTTTAAAAATTCATCAGACTGCAGACACATTTATCAAACTTTTCTTTGATTAATTTCTAAGATTAGGTTATTTGTAACCAAGAAGCAACCAGTGTTGATCCAGATCACACGGCATGGATGTGTCAGCTGATCTAGATCTACACTGGTCACAAAACAATACAGCCGATATATATCAAGTAAAGTGTTATTACTTTATTGTCTGTTGTCCCTTGACTTCACTGAATATGGCTTTTATCCCATGGGCGACTAGTATAGATCCAGATCAGTCTGCACATCCATTCAGTCTGATCAGGATCTATACTGTTCACATTTGATTCATTAAGTTTGTTTTTCTGACCAAGAAGCAAAACTGTAGATCCATATCAGACGTGACTGATGTGCCAGCTGACACTAAGTATGTTAGTGTTTAGTAAGTCATGTTTTAGCAATTAAGAAAACCAGTCACTTAGCTAGGCTCCATTATCTTACGGTTTCTTATTTGTTAAAACTTCACTTGATAAATACTAACTGTAACTTAATTTTAAGGACCAGTTAATGTCTTCAGACCGCAATGGTTCCAGCTTTATATTAGAATCCTACTTCTGGCACAGGTATATCGGATACCTGCTGTATAGTTTGTTTAATCTTAAAGAAATTGATAAAAATCCAAAAAGTTTTATGACATTTATTTAATATATATTTTACCTATATGCATTAATATAAATCGAGATAATTTAAAATCATTTTTTGTAAACATGTTAAATCAATATAATAATAAAATTAATACATATACTAAATATGTTCAATCAATATATAAATGTACATTCATATTTTACAATTGATATATACTCGAGCACAAAAGAAACGCCTAGTGTATATAATTTCAGCATTTTTCTCTAAATTGCTAAACATGACTGGATACTTGCTGTGTTAGGACATTCATTTCCTTATAAGAACCAATGATAAAAGCAGTTTTTTTTGTGTGTGCATTATACCATGAAATGTTTGTCTTCTGACTCAAAAATAGATTATAAATAAATTCACTGCTTACTTGGAGGTAATGATTTCTATTTATTCTTAGCTGAGACGTTTCTTTTGTACTCGAGTATATTTACAATGTACATGTATAATCATCATAAACACTTGTAAAATCATGTCAGTATGTAAATTTAAATCAATATAATACACTTGCACTTTTACTATATACATGTACATTCAATATATAAATGAAACATCCTTAGAAAGTTAGATTTTTAAATTGTTACTTTGTTAATATTCAATACATGTACAAGTGTACATTTACGTTATAAAATAATTACTTGAAATTTTGGAACTATTTGTAGTTAATTTAACTATGTTCAAAGATCCGTTTGTATATACATGTACGCGTATAGTCATATTAATACTTGTAAATCATTCGAAATGTCACCAACTTTGTTTCAATAAAATTAGATTTAAAAAAATCAAAAGTTCTTTGTCTTTTTGTGTACATGTATCATTTTATATTTCGCATAAAGTTCACGGTTGAATGTAAATCTAGTTTGCTTTGATATTTAATTACATTATTGATTTTTCAGAGTCAGTGATGCACAATCAGCACCCAAAAACCGGCCGATGCTTAAATCTTGTAATAGTGATAATGTCGGCGTTGTCTTGATCACGTTCACAATCGTCCTCCATTCCTCCTCGGATGGTCCCATGACACTTGTCTAACTTCACCGTGACCGGATGTTGCAGCTGGCCGACACTGATCAACAGTTCCCTCCACGCTGCAGACGACATTGTTACTTCATAGCTCCACATGTTCTAGATGTGTCATGGCAGGTGAGATAGGTATGACGTCATCCATATCGATCCTCCCAAGCTCGAGATGCTGTAGCTGAGTTAATGTAGGAATGGTTTGTATCATCTCCTGGCAGGATGTCATCCTGTATAACGTTAATGATGATAGGACCGGTGCTGCACGTAGATCTTGCCACAATGTGGCGCTGGCTCTGGCTGTCATCTTCTCCCATGGCCGGAACGAGCTTCTCCAGACATGCTGGATTCACGTGTAGCTCTCTACATGGTACGTTATAAAGATGCAGCATCTTCAGCTCGTTGAGACGATGTAGGTCCAAGGTGACGTCACAATCACGGTACTGACCCTCGTGGTCCGAGCAGTATATCCACTCCAGCTTGAGCTGTGTCAGTGTTGTGGTCTGGCTGATATAAGCATAGAGACATTTAAGGTTACTGTGAGTCATGCGAACGTAAGCAAGATACAATGATTGTAAGCATGTCAGTCCTGTGAGCGCCGTTATACTGATATCGGACAGAGAGATATTATCCTATGATAGTGTCAGACATTTCAATGTACGGGCTGATTCAGTGAGGATGTCAGCCAGCCATACTGGTTCCTTGCGACATTCTTCTACTCTCAATGTCTCCAGGGAGGTGAACACGCCAGGATCCAGCGACTGCATGAACACAAAGGGAGGATCATCGGACAGCATGGCGGCTACTATCTTCTCGTTTAATGATACTTGTGGAGATTTCCCGATACTTTCATTAACTTGCATTATTGATTTCAAAGCTTTTACATCATATGTTAGGCTGTGTTTATCAAGCACGAAATAAAGAGGGATGGGACAGCTGTCATTTCCATTTCTCAAACTTTCTTGTAGACACTCTAACTGCATTGACTGGTAAGATTTCATTGATTTCCAAGCGTCATCATAACGAGTCAATGTACATGTCTGTCCTAAATTGACATACAGAACTGTCAAGGTCAACGATCGTCTGCAGCTCACCGGAAATGCATGTATATACTTCCGGATTAATACCACATACAAAAACAAACAGATTTTCCATTTCTAATATGCTTGAAAGCGATGAACAAACTTCAAGAATAGTTGATTTTATAGTTCCGTTGTTCCATTCAGACACAATGTACAAGGCAGCCATAAATTCCTGTATAGATTTATGTTGAAAGAAAACTTGATAGCGCTTTACTGAGACTTTACTTCTGTCCTTGCTTTGACTCAACAGTCCGATTTTCAGACAAAACTCGAGTTCTTGCTCTGTTAGAAATTTCAACACAGTTGTGCTGTCAATCACCAGGCTGGATTCTTTTATTTTCTGAAATAATGCATAGAACGCTAACTTCCCGACCTTTAAAAGTAAGTTCATATACTGATTACACAACACGTTATGTCTCATACATTCTGGGACTGTAACATTACGTTCCGCGTTTCCAGTAGGAAGGGTCGGTGCATTTTTCTTGTTCAAACCCCGCTGAAGAGTTAATTCAATAGTGTTACTGTACGTTTCACATTTCGACTTGCCGATGCTAAGACCATCAAACCAGATGCAAATAAGCTGTAGTAAGATGTACGGAATTAAACGGATTTCTCCGAGTTTTACCGAAGACACTTTTCTGTCAAAGTCGTTCAGGTCAGGCTCCCTTTCGCCACTGTTTTCGCTCAGGAGTTTAACGGCATTTGATTTCAGTTCTTGAGAAGTTTTGTCATCGAGCGTGGATATCTCTATTTGTCTGTCAATTAGGTTTGGTGTCAGCCCTGTCGTACTCAGCTTCCACGGTCGCGTTGTTGTTAACTGGGTACAGCGTTCACGATAGTTGTTGTGTGGTATTCCGGGTGTTAGTCGACACGTCTCGGGATGCACCCACTCGTCTAGCCCGTCCAAGATGGCTAGACAAGTTTTATTCTGTAACATTTTTCCTATAAACTCTTTTGAAAATCTTTCTTTGCTTGGCAAATTCTTTGACACAAACTTGTGTATGAGGTCATCAAGAAGGCACGTGTCGTCACCGTGGAAATCTCGTAAGTGTAACAGGAACAGTAGGTCGAAGCGTTTTAGTGTATCGACGTCCTCCTGTTGATCTTTGCTGATAGTTGAGTTGGAGGAATTTTGAGCAAGACACCACGTTACTGCAACTTTCTGGGTAAAGGACGTCTTCCCGTAGCCGGCATTTGCCTCCACGTATATATTTTTATATGGAACGTTGTCGTCATTTAGTAACAACTTCCGGTATGAAGAGACTGACGTCTTTTTAAGAGAATTCTTTTCATGTCCAAAAGCATTCGGTTTGATAAACGCCGACATCGGAGGCTGTACGTACAGTTTCATTAAAGGAACAGCATGGTCTTCTACCAGAGGTGAGGCCGGAATCACGGACTCTTTCTCATTGTAGAGACGTACGAGTTCTTCTTTAAATTCTGTAAGTATAAATATTAATAATGTTATTTAATCATTGTTTACAAACATGCTCTGTAAAAATGTACGCTTGAGAAAGTTTCACTCATGGTTCTGGCCGTTCCTTCAGTTACTGTATTAATAGTGTCCACATCTTGTAAGTGGAAACTTCAAATAATTATCGGATATTAAAAAAAAACTGCTTGACAAAATTTTAATGTTGGTTTGTTCACCGCTATTAATTTATTTCGGTTTCTTTTTATGGGCTTAACCCTGGGATGGCTGTTTTCCAGGACGAACAGTTAAGATCTACATCAGCCGGCACATCTTTGCCGTGTTCGCTCAAGTTTAATATTGGGTTGTTTTTGACCAGAAGGCGACCAGTGTAGATCGAGATCAGATGGCACGACTGTGGCTTCTGATCTAAATCTACAATATTCGCACATGTAAATGGTTAACTTAAACGACAATAAATTCTACTGCTTCTTTTTTTTTTTACACAAAATGTGTCCGAAAACAAATTCGTTGGTTTATTGTACATTATGCTCGTCAAATGCAATTATCGTACACAACTACGCATGTGTGTTACAGCTGTTACCCCCGGTATTACTGTGGTGTCATTAAATTTCGCGTGGATTTAAGCTTATTCGAGCGGAATTAAACTTTGTAATACAGGTGAGCAAATTTATGCTCGCGCGAAAATGTGACTCGCGACATCTGCGCGAAAATTTGACACCGCGAAATTAAATGATAGTTAAGTACTTTTGCCACGTACAATGTAGACCTAGATCATATTTTAAATGCATACAGTTCGATCAGGCCTTACTCTGTTCGCGATAATCATTATAATTGCTTTACCTGTATTTGGAACAAACTAAAAATATTGAATATACTATAATGTTTCGTAACATGGGTGGGAAACCAATCTATCCGTTTTAACTATCATGAAATGATACGCACCAGCCTAGCCTACACAATTTCATAATTTGCATAACGGGCGATAGCACGCTAAAACGGGGATAGCGTACAAGCCTTTTTTTCGTAGCATGTCAGAAATTTGTACCGATAATCGTAGAATATATTTAAAATACAAAGTTTCAATTAAAACAGTAATTATTGAACATTTGCCACTAAATTCTGGGCCAAGATCCTAAAACTCAGACAGGAAAGACCGATACCAAATCTCAGAATGTAATTTAAAATTGATTGAAATTATCCAAACCGACGTATGAAGTATTTTCATACTTTCGAGAAAAAATAAACGCCTGTTACCTTTGAAGATTAGGACACCAATAATTAAGCATGACTTACGTCTTCGTGGAATTTATTTTTTGTCTGTACAGAAAAGTTTCACACAGATATAACGCTTAAAGTCGTGCCGTACAGTCGTGTAGATCTTAAACAACGAACACAACGGTACTAATCACTCAATATTGTCAAACATGACTTACGACGCTAGATGTAATTACGGTGACGAAATGAACCAATCAAAAGTTTATGTTTTAAGACTGTTCTTCAATCTTAGTTTTCTGGCATTCCGTCAGCCAATCTCTCCCGGGCTGCAAAATTAGTTTTCTCAACAATTGAAGACAGTCAATGGAATTACTTCACAGCATGATTAAATGCTCTTCCCTTACTTATAAACAATACAATTACTCTTTGTATTTTAAGTAAACGTCCTATTCTGTATACAGAACGCAATGGTGAGAGGTGAGAGGCTGGTATAAAACCTTGATTTGCATCCTTTAATGTTGTTTAAAATCATTTGAATAAGGCCAGACTTAAAATATTCTTTGTTTCCCCATCCCGACCCAAGCAGATTTAGTATGGGTAGGTAGGTAGGTCAAAATATTTTTTTTTTTTATTTGAATTAATTTTTTCTTTCAGAATTCTGATTCACATATAGATATTCAATAGTAAATTCGGTGTGGATAGACTGATATCGATCCCGATCTATCAAAACAAAACAAAAAAGATGAGTTTATGTAGTATAGACCCCGTGAAGACCCTATTTAAGTTTTTTTGGGGGGGCCTGTTTGGAAAATACGGGGTCCGTCTTCCAAGCACCTGTGGTTTATGTATGAGTGGTTTCAATATCCCAGCCAATATAGATTTGTCTGTGATATGCAGGATTTACATTCTCTGATCCCCTGTCAAAATTCTATTATGTTTTAGCTCCGCCCATTATTTTCTCGTTTAGGGCATACCCATTCTTTCTATCTGGGGACCATACGTCGCATGGAATGATATTATTCTGAAAATACCACATTGAAGGTTTCCTGTTCACCGCCATTTGCATAGCATCGTTTGGAATAGATCGAAATTGTACTTTTTATTGGTGTAAATATTGAATTGCGCTCAATCCGGGGCTTGAAGGCGAGGGCAATAAAATGCATTTCCTTTATTGCCAATGAATAGGCTCAATCAAACCGAGCCTGCAATATTTTCATATTTGTCGTGTCCGTTGGCTTTCAAAGTTTGGTTTTCTTATATTCCTCATTAAAACTGAAATACATTTTAGTACAAATTTCAGATCGGTTTCTAGTCCTACCACGGACGTTGTAAAGATTTTTTATGTTTAGGATGAAAATCTATACTAAGACACAGGGTATTGGTCCCATTGGTCCCTTGTTTGAGTCACGCAGCGGGACTAATCGGTTTCGTACTCAAAGTGATTCGAAGAAAATGCAATTTTCGTCTCAATGATTTTCGTACCAAATAAAAAATATCATTTAGGTTTCGGCGATAAAATTTTTCGAGTCGGTCGTGGATGGGGAAACAAACAATATTTTATTTTAGGCCTAAATAGAATAAAAACATATTTGAATGTGCATGCCTATAGATTATCGACTCTTTACTTAAGCAAATAAATTAATACATAACTATTTTTGAAGAAGTACACACACTTTCACATTTTCAGTTTACAGAAGCTTTAGTTTGTGTATCAAATACCTCCTAATTTATACCAAACTAATTTATTAATAATTATAAACTCTTCTTGACGCGTCAAGCTTGCTTTTCAAGAATGGACTCTGATCTTATCACAAGATGGAGTTTCGAAACTGGTCTCCGATCTAAACCAATCGCAAGCAGAAGTTTCGAGACTATTCTCCGATCTAAAGCAACTAACCAAGCACAAGCTTAAATTTCGAATTTGGTCGCCAATCTGAAGCAAATAATCTCAAGCTGGAGTTTCGAGACTGTTCTCCCATCTAAAGCGACTTACCAATCACAAGCTGCAGTTTCGGGATTGGTACCCGATCCAAAGCAACTAACCAAACACAAGCTGCAGTTTCGAGATTGGTACCCAATCCAAAGCAACTAACCAACCACAAGCTGCCGTTTCGAGATTGGTACCCGATCCAAAGCAACTAACCAACCACAAGCTGCAGTTTCGAGACTTGTACCCAATCCAAAGCAACTAACCAACCACAAGCTGCCGTTTCGAGATTGGTACCCGATCCAAAGCAACTAACCAATCACAAGCTGCAGTTTCGAGATTGGTATCCAATCCAAAGCAACTAGCCAATCCCAAGCTGCAGTTTCGAGACTGGTATCCAATCCAAAGCAACCATCCAATCACAAGCTGGAGGTTTGAGATTGGTCTCCGATTTGAAACAACCGTAATCAATCACAAGCATTCAAACAACAAAACAATCATAAACAAGGAGTATCGAGACCGTTTTAAAATCCCAGAACGTTTATGATAGAATTCAATACCGACATCCATTAGCTTACAATGATATTTGGACGATCACTTTATATTACAAATATATAAAAGATGGTGATTTGTATTGCAAAATCCTAAGTTGGTACAGGCTTTTTTTTAAAATAAAGCATTGATAACAATGTATATGCAGTTTAGAATACTGCACAAAAAATATACCGCACATATTTAAGCAATTAGTAAGGCACGGACGGATGAATCTGAAAATAGACGAAGTTCGGCTGTTTTTTAGCAGGAATTCAATTTTTCCGCCTGGAAATGAACCGGAGACGGAATATTTACAAAATTTTATTTCTTGTTGTCCAGGCGTAATACAAAATTATGTCCGCCCGGAATAAATAATTCCGGGCGTCATTTAGAACTTTGTCATTTCGATGTGCGGGAATTTCGTACGTAGTAATTTCAGTAAGATATTTTTACGATATTAAATTGTGGTCGTAGTATCGCGGTGGTCTTAATTGTGAGGTAGAACTAGTGCATAGAAGGTTTAAAATGATATTAAACAGTGGTCGTAGTCTCGAGGTGGTCTTAATTTTTGGGTGGTCTTTATAAGGGGTTATACTGTATGTCTAATAATAACTGGAATAGAAATATGGATAAAGTTTCGGGAACTAACTCAAGTAATTTCTCGCTAAACACAACTCGGCAACTTCAAAATCTAATGAGCGATAGCTTGTAAGAGAGTTGTACAAATCAACTTAAAAATTACTGAGCTAAGCGGAGTTAAAAAACGGGGTCGACGAGTATCTGAGATTTTTAACGCAGCTTTCAGTAACATCACTACCAGTTTTGAATAAAGACACCACCCAACCCAAAGAATAGGATTGTTAGTGAATCTGATATTTTATAGAAAAGCTTCCCCGACTAGAGCAATATGATTATAATTAAGTATGTTTGTGAAAGATGATAAAACTGACTATGTAAACCAGTCTTTGATTTCAAACTTCCAATTGGTCAATTTTTATACTGTGTTCAATTTGAACCAATCGGATTGCCGGGATGTAGGACTGTTCTTCATTCTTAGCTTTTTATATCATAGGGCACGGGTTTTTCTTTTTAATTTTTACATTGTAGCTATGGTGGCCGTACATGTATCGTGCAGCAGAGCACACTCAAATTATGCTTATTACCCTCGGTAAATATTTTAAATAGAGTAAAACCCCGATATTGAATGAATGAATGACTTTATTTATAGAGGGTAGCCCAATTAGTAAAAAACAAACTAATCTCCCTTGGGGCCCTCTCAATAAGTATATACATGTTAAGTAGTAATGATAATGTGTAACAAAACTTAGAAACAACAATAATATGCAAAATACAAACAAAGACATGCAAAATTATGAAATCAATATACATATATAATGTTACCGCTTTAAGGTAAGAAAATGCTCAATCACGTTTAACTTATCATAAAACAAATCATCAAAATAATCATAATCATAATGTTTTGGAGTCAATGTATAAGAGTTTTATTTTTTTTTGTTCCAAAAATGTGTGTGGTTAATTTTTAGAAGTATGTATCATAATAGTTCTGCTTTATCCAATTTGTTAGGTTTATGGTAAACTGTTTAAGTGTTTTACTTAATCTAATACTAAAGGCCGCCTCTGAGACTGGGTACAAGTGGTCTTAATAGTGGTGTCGTCTTAATTTCGGGCAGAAATTGTTGCAAACTGTAAAATAGGACATTGAAGTGGTAAAGAGGTGGTATTTCCAGGTGTTCTTTAAAAGGGGTTTTACTGTACGATGTTCTGAGCAACTGCGGTGATAATCAGATGAATAAACTTTGGATCTCTCGCATTAAAACGCCATTGAGGTATAATGGAACTATTTTGAAACGTGCTCAGTAATGTTATTATTTTTCGAGACTGGTCTCCGATCTAAAGCAATTAACTATGCAGGCATGTTGAGGAGTACACCACCAATATTACAAGATAGCTGATAGCACACGGAGCCTCGAGAAACATCAACTCATTGCCAAGATGTAGGACACTATTTTAATGAAAATACCAATTTGGCACAAAGTATTAAATAGCACCAGAATGAGACGATATATTATAATTCTCGATCATCTAGCTGATCAGGTGTTGTTGGTTTTTTTTCTCAATAACATATTCCCGGTTTAAACTTACAATCCGATGAGTGAATTTTAAATATCTGTTCACATATTACGCACACTATTCAAGCAAACTAAACCAGAATATTGGACTTGGCGAAAATATCCAACTGCAATTTGTTGAAATATCAAATACAAAGAAGCAACTGTTTTTAACTTAAAACTGGAAGTTGCAAAATAGGGTGTTTTTTTTCAAATTACTTAAAATTCTAATATTAGCTCGACAAAATCGTAGCAAGATACTGTTTTACTTCGTATCGATATTTTCAGAATTTGTGTTCCTGAGCTATGATGCAAAATTCAGGTGAATCATATGTAATAAGAGCTTTAGAGTCTTGCATTTAAAGTAAACACAGCGATATGAGAGCATATGTCTTCCCTAAAAGTGATCGACAATGAGTATTCTTTTTAAAGTGCATCTATGTGTAAAGTGTGTTTCCCTTCTTTGCAAGTAAAATTACTGATGTGCTATACAGTAAAACCCCGCTAATGAGACCACTTGGCGGTCTGAAAAAAAGTGGTCTTAATAGTGGGGTGGTCTAAATATAGGGGTAGGACCACTTGATGATCAAAAAGCTGGCAAGGGGCAGAGGACAGAAGGACAGAGATATCATTATAAAGTGGCTTGTATTTTGGAAGCATTTTAACAAAATCATCATCATTATAATAATTATTTTTCAGTCTTAATTTAATTTATTTTTTAATAAAAAAATGTCGAAGAAAATATTCATTTTCTTGATCGATCTGTACCGGAGTTTTGCCAATGCCAGATTTCTCTGCCAACTTGCTTTGGCTTTGACCTGAACTTTCTTTGATTAGCTGCACTTTCTCAGTAAGAGAAAGTTCTCTACGAGGTTTCGACATTTTGCAGTTTTCTATTCTTATATTATTTTAAAATCGTTATTTACTGATCAAACAGATGCAAGAAAATGATCTGTAAAGTCAACCCATCTTTAAAATCGACGTCGATTTTTACTCAATTAAAACACAATAAATCATACAATTAAATAACTTACTGCAAATAAGTGTCAATTAGCGTAAATCAATGCAACAGACAATGGATTAATCTCTTGTCAAAACATCCTCATTATCGATTTCCGCAGTTAAACGAATGCCGCAAAGCGATGTTTTGTTTATGTCGTAAATTGATAGGCATAAAAATAGACGCACGACCAAACACGCGACCAAACCGTGATATGCGCGGTCTGATTATCGGGCTCAATTTATGCATAATTCGACAATTTCGGACTGTTTTAAGTGGTCGCATTACGGAATAGCGGGGTGCCCGTAATATCGGGGGTTCCGACCATTGAAATATATAGCAAATAAATCGGGTCTTTCAAAAAGTGCCCGTAATAGCGAGGTGGTCTCATTTTCGGGGTGGTCGTAAGGCGGGGTTTTACTGTATCTACCTGGCATACTACGAATTAAAGTATCACTTTCATTCAGTAAACATTGCCGTCCGTTTCATACATTATGTATGTTATATTATCCGTTTCGCATATCATGCACACACTGTAGAGCGTAATGCTTAAACAGCCGAGTGTCGTTCGACGGCCGATCAATTGAAAACGAAAGCAATTAACATTTTTTCGATCATTTTTCACATTGAAACTTATTATCATGATTCACATATCTGTGCATGTTGTTAGTGGTATAATGCCTGAATTGCATGCATTAGTCTGGTCTGATATAGGACTATGTTGTTGATATGGTTGTTTAAAATTGGCATTTTTGGAGACAACTGAATATATGAAATAAGTAGTTTGCATACATGATAATTTGAAAATCCTGCTCGACGTGTAATATGAGGTTTGATCAGTACCAGCCACTTAGTTGCTTTTATTACAGAGCATGCTGGATTCCTGCTCGACGTGTTATATTACGTTTGATCTGTACCAACCACTTAGTTGCTTTGATTACAGAGCATGCTGGATTTCGCGGATGAAAATATTGTTTTCATAAAATTCGAAAATGTCAATCTCATTTGATCGTATCAACCACATTTTGCACATATAGCAGTCGGGATTTGAAATACTTGGGCTCTTTGTTGACTTCAGAAATAACTGTACAGTAGCAGGACGAATATGTGCGACAAACTAAATGACAGAATGCTACAGACGAAATGTTCAAAAAACTGTTTTCTACTTTTGTTTTCCACTCTGCTGTATAAATAACACACGTACGATTCGATTCAAAAGGTAGATTAAAGTTTTCTTATTGTTCTGGTTTCATCGGCGAGTGAGTTTCTGCGGCAAATAAACTACAGTGTGCACGAAAGTGAAAGTATTTGTTTCTATTTTTACGAAATGGAACTAGTTACCTTTGAAAAGGACGTCGTCCGTTTCTTTGACAGATTGCTGGACATTCTTTATTTGTTGTTTGGCTTCCTGCTGAATGGCTTCGATCGCTGTATCTCTTGCTTCTATGATCTCTCCCAGACTTGCCACCGATACTTCCTGGACCTTGGCTAGATGGTCCAGTATAGACTGAATAGCTTCTTGTTGCTGGTCGCTGATATGTTTACTGATATCTTCTTCCAGGACTTTAGTTATATCTCCCGCTGTGATAACCAAGGTGTTATTCTGCAACTGTTGACATAAGTTCTCTTTAGTCAATAAATAAAGTCTTTACAATAATAATAATAATAATAATAATAATAATAATAATAATAATAATAATAATAATAATATTATTATTATTATTATTATTATTATTATTATTATTATTATCAAACATACAACGATACAACACGCATCGATCTTGCTTTAGATTTCTTACAGTCGTGTGATTAGTGTTTTATTAAATGATATTGGCAGGTGTGATCTTTTCCTGTCTTGTGTACTTTGTCGATTGTAATTTTCCTTCTGTATGAAGGTGTGTATAAGAAGGTCTGGACCTGTATATGTGGCCATCATTTGGTATGTTCACTTGAGTCGTTTTAACCACCAGACGACTCACATTTTGTGTGAGTAAATGACGTCAAATGCCCTCTTAGATAAAACAAATAAGAGTCGTTTACATGCAAACATGATGGAAGTACTAATTCTGTACATTTGAAATTCACAGTAGAGCTATGTGTGCAGTGTGCGGCTGTAAAACGTCTCCCCGTACATATAGTCCGTACTGTTATCAATAAAATAACCCGTTACCGATGTCATGCAGTGATGATAACGTATATCAGGGCTATCCGATCAACCTTTTTGCGGGGTTGTCCCAGTTAGCCCAATTGGTTGCGTCGTCGGAATTGTAGGGCTATGCGCTGTCGCCGTGACGGAGCGGGTTCGCTCCCAGCTAGAGGCACTATCATTTACAACAACAATTTAAACAAAATACAGTCAGCTCAATGCTTATAATTTATCAGGACTTTGTTGCTTGCTAACCTAATCAAATATTTACTAACACCCTGACATGTTAAACAAAATTGTCTTACAGGACGTTAAAGGATGTTAATAAAGTTCATTTGCGTGGAAAGAATACGCTGAAAACACATAATTATTATTAATTCTTACGCATACATTACGAAATAAATTTAAAATGATCTAGACCTTGCAATTTACATTGAACAGCTATTTACATATAATTTTGGAGTATTTTTGGCAATTTGTAGCAACAAGCAATGTCACACAATATCAATCATGCATTTACACGTAACTGTTCTTTGAAGAAATCGCGTTGTTTCCCAAATAAGTTTAAACATACGAGAACAAATCGAACTGATCACAAATTCCGGCAAATGTCGCCAGTCACTGTAAAACTTAAAGAAGCGGTGAACCAGACAGATATCTGAAATCGATACCTGATTTAGCTTGTTGACGGCATCTTGAGCGTGCAGGTCATGAAGAAGGAACTTCGAGTCTTGCAGCAGATCTCGAAGCGCATCTATACACCGAGCCAGTTGTATGTCCGACAGCTCGTAACTTGCTGAGTGACGGATATGTTCATTGATCATCTCTCGAACCTGTTCAAGTACAGAGTTAACCGCTTTTAAACGTTTTGATCGAACGTTCTATAATTTTGTATGTTGCGACTCTTTACCATTGTCACTATAATTTAAGAGATAAAGTGTTATTGTTTAGAAATTAAGCGTCAAATGATACGGGATGTTATTCAAAATCAAAGACACCGACACACCAAAAGACTACGAAAATGATGCTGTATTATTCCATGCTCATAAAATAAAATTATTCACGTTTTACATGTTACGATGGCTGTGTGGATAGTCTATTTTGCGCATAGATATCTGGTCCGGTTTATCCTGTTATAATCATAGTTTCCCGCCTCTTGTTTTTCTCGTGTTGCCTATATAAAGGCTGCTTGTGTTTTAAAATATCACTCGAGTTTATATATTTGACAGCGTCACTTATTTAGTTTGTGTACAGTTTCCCGCCCGCCCGCCCGCCCGCCCTTCGGTGGTTCATCGGTGTGATATATAACTTATTAATATTGGTATTTCTTTTAAATGCGCATTACAAACGGACTGTGGCATAATGTAGTAGTGTATGTCTTATTCGTGTTATTATAAAAATCACTTTTATAAATCGTCAGCCATAGTAAATAAGACATTAGTTTAAGTCGCATTTCATGAATATATCAAAAAACAAAAGACGCGACTTGATGCGCGTGTTTGCGTCTTTTGTTTTTTGATATATTCATGAAATGCCAAACAATTTTTCGCACCTCAATATGTCACCATAGTTTTCTGGTCAGAATGGGAAATGGGAATATTGTGTCAAATATATAGGGACAATAAACAGTAACACGGTCGTGTTCAAAGTATGAATTCTAGTTCTTAAACATAAACATTTAAATCGAGGACTGATAAAAGAAATATACGAAAGATAACAGTAAATGTTAGTTTTAAACATATGTTTGGACGAAATAAAAAAAGTAAACACAATTAGAAAGCTTAACGGGCGTTGAATACAACGACGATACATTGCAGAATTCATCCGTTTACCTCCAATTTAGAGAGATCATGTAACATAAAATATATTTCTTGAAGTAAACGCATTTTGTCAGAAAAACTCGATACGCTTATATATGTGTCTGTGGAAAATATACAGTAACGTGTAATCCACAATGTATTTGTTTTCACATAAGACTTCCTGATTCAAAGTGGCAACCACGTCTTTGATTGTTTTACGCTTTTCACAGTCAAATCTTGCCGACCAGACGTTTTAAGCCTATTATATTCGGAAATTCTAAAACTCGAATTTATTATGCTTTATCATAATTATTATTATTATTTATTATTAGCTTTAAGACGACACCGTGATCATGTCTGTTCATTCTGTTAGCAATGACACAGTTAAATGCCCCCTCACTTGTCGGGTTAGGATAAAACCAATATTTTCCGCACCTAACGTGGCGTACGACGCATGCGCACAACAATGTGAAAGACCTCTATTCCGGAAACCGGCCTTATTTTTAATATTTTATTTGCTTTTTGCTCTTTAAAAAACTTCTGAAAACCGGAATTTTGATAACTGCCATCGAAAGTGATGAATTAGGATTGTCTTGTCAAAGGCTTGTGTATTGTCAAGCGTGTCAAATATCCGCATGATAATCCGGGTTTTTTTTCCATTAGAGGCGCGCGTATTATTTAATAGGCGTGAAAATTACAAGGTTAAATAACTGGGATATGTAATTGTTGTGTAAACAAATGAGAGTCGAGAAGACGATGATTAGGTAATTGTCTGTTTAATTTATTGTTTATAAATAATGAAATGATTATCTGCACTTATTGTGTAAAAATTTACCTTAGAAAAAATGTTTATCTGAGCCGTCATTCGATTCTGGAACCTCGTGTTGTTAATAATGACCCCCAATGTACCATTGAAGTCGATCTCGTCAAAGGAATTCTTGTTATCATACCCTTTGGGAGGTAAGTAACACTTGGCGATCTGAAAAGCATCTGAGCACCATCTCGTAGCATCTGTTATTTGCCAGGTAGGTCCTTGGAATCTATGGTGTTTTAAGATGGTATACTTAGCATTGTGGCAAATATTGTTTGGACACTTCTGGTTAGGGTTTTTGTCCGGCACGTTTGGATCATGTAATTTACATTTTCCTCGTTTATCACAAAACTCTTGTGTTGGACATTTTAACATGTTTGCTGTCGTGCAAGAACAGCATGTTGTACCTAAAGGGATCCCGTTCTTCGTGAAGATGGATTGTAGCAAGTCTCTCTGGAAGTCAGAAATTTCGTTTTTAACAAACTCTTTCAACCCTTCTTTGGCAAAAAGAACCGCCAAGGCCCCTTTAAGCCAATTGTTGAAAGATTTCTTTGATAGAGCTGGGTCGAGCGCGGTTGCCATCTATATGGTGGTAAAGTAGGCTGTGTTGAACCTGAATTACTGTCTTTCTTTCTTCGTATAGCTCCAACGTGAAATAGAAAGAAAAAGACGAAAACCGATAATACTTAACATTTTAAATACAGCTTGCTGAAATTCAGTATAGCATGACCACCAAGCGGTTTCGCAATTAGAAGATTGCCTTGTTGTTTTAGGAATCTGTCTTGTTCAACTATTAAGGTAAAGATTCGTATGCAATAACATATGATAGCATCATAATAAAACGTTACTATAAGCATATATTGACCGTCATGCGCACACCATCTTTTGAGATGGATCAAACATTGGTACTGTTTGCTTGTGTAAATTTTGTGTGGCTTTTTATGAATCTCTATTACTGCCCATAAAATACTCAGTCAAACCGAGCCTGCAATATTTTCATATTTGCCGTGTTTGGTGGCTTTCAAAGTTCCATTTTCATCTATTGTAAAGATATTTCAATAAAAATGAACAATTCTAATGACATACCACAAATTTGTGCTAAATGATGTGGTCTTTGTAGAAAACACTATCCATGTTCTACAGCAGCTCTATCTGCTTCTGCTAAAAGTCTGTAAATATATTAAATAGTTTGACACATTCCGTTGAGAACCAAATTTTTATTGAGAAATATACTTAGTAACACTTATATTCTATACGACTTTTAACATGGAATTTCGTTGCATTAACATTAAGCCCACATGCGCAGATCGTACATCATTACGTAAAAGTCAAAACAAAACCATGTGGAAATGGACATGATCTTAATGCACATGTGCAATCTACACCCAGGTTCTAGTGCACAGACCTCAAGCTTCCCCCAACATGTTCTTATATGAACAAGCACCATTAAGTTGTCTTAATGAATAAACTTCAGCCCACCCATCAACTCAACAATGTTGCAAATGTACTAAATACTGATACAACAATTAGAAGATAAAACCTTTTTAACATTGTCGGTGTGTATGTACGACTTTAATGAAGCTATGATGTTCTAGTTGCTTTGATGATGATGATGTTTTGCAATTTGCTAAAGCAGTCAGCTCTGCCGTCTCAAAGCCACAAAACTCCATTGACTGTTTATAAGTTATTGGAATATTGTCTATTACGTGTTCACAAAGAATTTCACTTACAATAAAAATTTCCAGTTTAACATCTCGGAAATACGCTCATTATAAGTAACATTATACATACATTATACAAATCCCGTTTATCTATATAAATTTATCTCAATTTTAAAGAGAACGGCCAATACGACTCATAACTTATTATTATGCTTTATATATTTACAGTGTTTACACCGACATAATTCATCAATGTGACAGTCACTAGCAGCTTAAGATAATTAAGACCGTAGTTTATAATACGATCTATATCATAATTGTCCATAACGAAGTGGGTTTTTTTTAAGATATTACATGTAGTTGAGTCGTAATATGGCAAACGTCAACATACAATATGACAATATAATTACCGTGCACGTCTTGTATATGGAAGCGTCACAGATATAGATAGTCGCGTTCATCTATTACCATACACAAGACATAATGTCAAATCTCTCATCCGCTATTTAATTCTCGTCTGGTTCCAGACGTGAAATAGCTCATCAGCACTGGAAAGAACAACACCTTCTCAAATTATGATGATATAAACCTAGTTAATGATAATGCATTGTCAGAAACTAGGGCCAAATTAGCGGCCATTACTAGCGAAAAGCCGACGCATAAAGACATCATGGGTAATATTGTAGCACTTGATTGAGCTTCTTCATAGCGGCCATTACTAGCGAAAAGCCGACGCATATAGCCATCATGTGTAATATTGTAGCACTTGATTGAGCTTCTTCATAGCGGCCATTACTAGCGAAAAGCCGACGCATATAGCCAGCATGTGTAATATTGTAGCACTTCATTGAGCCTCTTCATGGGCAGTAATGGAAATGAATATTACTGCACACGCCGCCTAACTCCGGGTTGTGCGCAACTCAATATTTACACCAATAAACAATACAATTTCGATCCAACCCAAACGATGGTATGCATATGGCGTTGAACATGGAACCTTCAATGTGGTATTTTCAGATTAATACCATTTCGTGTAGAAATAGTGAACAACAATATTCAATCATCGTGCAAAGATAATGTAAATTTCGGTTGAAAACATGTCACTTTTATTTAAATAAACACATTGAGCATCAGAATATACAGCTACGTCCATCATTATGTGTGTCTTTGTGCTTCTCAATTCCGCCTAGTGATAAATCCTGCGATATATCACTGGCGGCTATTTTGTATTTCATAATTTGAAAAACGATATCTTATACATGCAGCAGTTTGCTTAAACCATGGTTAATTTTGAAATATAATGAAAATAGTATATTTGCCGAAATTCTGAGTCCTTGTACTGTTTAATTTCTGTCTCGCCTGTCTCCCTTAATCGTTTTCTGCGATATATCACTGGCGGCCTTTTTTATTGCATAATTTGACAATAAAAATCATTTCATAACAGTTTGCTCAAAGGATGTTTAATTTAAAATAAAGTTAAATTAAAGTGTAATTACCGAAACGTCTATTAGTCCTTGTCTAGACAGCACTGTTTGCCTCCCTTTGAATTTCTGTTTCGCCTGTCTCCCTTTAGCGTTGGTTTAATCAAGTTGTATTAACTGTCCGACGAAGCTCATTATATACACATTTATCACACCATAAAGTGGTTATTATCTATTACAGATAATATTCACATGACTAAATCTAACCGACATTAATTTTAAACCCTGTCCAAAAAGAAGTATATCACGTTACTGAAGCTGACCGATTTGTTAAGGGAGACCTTGTATGAGTAACACTATCAGTCACCAGTTTAGAGATACAGAGCTTGTCCTCAAAATGGACAGCTTGCAAACAACGGCATTCATGAGTTGAGTTCAAGCGATGTGTGAGATTATAAGCTGGTATTAATGAAAACAATTAAAATATGAAGACCAGGTAAAGCTCACAAGGCTAGCATCCGGACACAGTCAAGAAGCAGGAAGAATATTAAAACCATAGTCTTCTCTTTATTATGTTGAAGTAATATAGTTCATTTATACGAGACTTTGTTATCTTTGCTTAACTATGGAAGCATATTTGTGCCACAACTTAACCAAATATTAACGTGAAAATAATGGAGTATTTCGCAAAAAAAGTATTTGTTTCGCGAAAACATCCATATTTTCACGCCAAAAAAAAGTTATGTTAACACGAATTTATTTTTGTTAGTGCTCTAAACTGCCACCACATAAAGATAAAGTTTTCATGTAAATAATGGAGGATTTCACGAAAACACATAACTTTTAACGACACCTTAAAAATTTCACGAAAGATATTTTTGCGTGAAAATAATGGAAGATTTCACGAAATCAAATTTCGTTAAACGAAAAACAGATTACTTTTCATGAAAGCGTAACAATTTCACGAGAGATGCCAGTTATCTAAAAATTATGGAAGCATATTTTTGCCACAATTTATCCACATAAAATAACGTGAAAATAATGGATGTTTTCGCGAAAAAAAAGTAATCTGTTTTAGAGAAAAAAAATCTGTTTTCGTGAATTCCTCCATAATTTTTATGGATACTATATCTTTATTTTGAGGCAATTTAGAGCATTATCTGGAATAAATTCGTGTTAATTTTTTTCGTGTGTACTTTATCTGTTTTGCGAAAAAAACTTTTTTTGCGAATTCATCCATTTCTTTCAAGTTATTTTATATGGTTAAGTTGTGGCGCAAATATGCTTCCATACTTAACATTAAAAAACTAGGAACAAAAGTGAATTTAAACAACAACAACAACAACTAATGGACGATCTGCTCCTCCCCAAGCGAAAAGCATTGTACAATGTTACTTGCGTGAGATGCAACTTGTAGCGTGCTCTAAATATGTTTGTAGGAATTGTGATCGTTAGTAGCAACATAGTGCCGTGTAACGACTATAAGAGTGTTACCATTGCTAAGAAGTCGGCATTCTTGTCAGTACAAAATCTCACCGTTGCCACACAATAACGTCCAAGGCATTCGTCATTTGTTCCGGTAGGTGTCTTGGAGGCAGTAATCGTTCTGTGCTGCGGTCTTGGCGGTGCTGAATCGATATCCAATCTTATATTATGTCAGTTAAATTTAATATCCCTTCGGCTTAAGGTATTTTGAAAAGAAAGATTAAAATATGCATATCATGAATCGCCACACTGACAAAACGCAGCCTCCCCATGCAGCGAAAAAGAAGAGAGGATGAGAGATAGCATGTTTGATATAAGTATGTCAATTCAAATAATACGCCACAAGCAATTAACGAAAAAGAGAACCTTTCGGGATACCGCCTTGGAACGATCAGTGGCAAAACAAATTGCCACTGTGTTGCTATTCTTTTCTTAAATTTATATCTTTTGTCATTTCTAGACCGCTATAACCATCGGCAAGTTTACATGTACATGTACCTATGAATAGGAAACATATTGATTCTAAAATAGTGTTCACTTGTCATTGCATGCTGTTCCCATAACTGAGTAGCAAACTCCTAGTAGCTTTTTGTATGACATATACTTAAATGATCTGCTAAAATAATTATGTTTAAATATAATCTTGTTGTTTCAGCCTATTATAGATATACTCTAGCATATTTTAATCACACCTTACAATGTGATGTTTATCCAGCCGAGTGCCATTCTACGGCCGAGCAGAGGATACAACGAAAATGAATAACAGCGCTACGATGATTTCTCCAGTGATATTTTGCCATCAAATATGTCACATATATTTTAGTATGGT
Organism: Corbicula japonica; assembly: GCA_038501625.1. Classification (NCBI taxonomy): domain Eukaryota; kingdom Metazoa; phylum Mollusca; class Bivalvia; order Venerida; family Cyrenidae; genus Corbicula; species Corbicula japonica. The sequence goes on along the minus strand of JAZAYU010000119.1, from coordinate 290,698 downwards.
ATTTATCCTATAGTCCCTGAAGATATACGCGAAGTAAAAATCCCAACCGAAAAACGTCGAAATACTGATTGATGAAATCTTCTGGAGTTGTCATATTCAGAATGTTTTGGTGATAGGCAAACGGAACAGGTTCTGCACTTAAAAGTAACTGTGTTACTGGCACCTGTCAGAATAAAATACCTATAAATGATCCCTCTAAGTCTCTAGTCTACATTCAGAATACATGTAACAGCGCCTTTAGCAGTTTAGGTGATAACGAACAGGTTTCACCTTTAAATTTGTCTTAATTCCTCCTTGTTGTAAATATCTGGGCTAGTCCTAAATTTAAGAAACAAGGTAACTATAATCTATAAACGAACTTGTATGTGAACGTCCTAATTGCTGACAGGTGATCGATAACAATCTACATATAAAAGTCGCTGAATCTGGTTCATTGATAACATAATTTTACCTCCAGTTGATTGTGCAAAACACTGCACTAAATTTTGGACTCAGAGTACAGCACAACATTTAACCGATGGGGAGAATAATAAAAGCACTGTTCGGCCAAAGTAAAGAAATCATATATAAAAACATAACACTTATTACGATGGTAATAATACGTGTAGGGAATATAATATTTTTTATCTATCTCCTGAATTCCAGATAGAGGATTATAAAAATAACATTACGATCTCGTTTCTCGCTTCTGTTCCATTTAGGAATTCACTTATTCTAATAAAAACTCTTTCCGAGATAGACATATACCTATGTAGTTTATAAACGGACACCAGAAGAGTGATCAATTTGCGTAAATATTATTAAGTACCTTTCTGAAGCAGTTATATACACGCCTTAGACCGTTTAGTAATACGCTGATATTCTTCCGATGTGTATACTTCCACATCGTCACTAGAAATGTGCCTCCTGTTTCTGTATTTTGCTTTACTTCAAGTGAAATCAACACCTCTGTAATTAAAGTTTCGGAGGAAACATTCTTCACTACAATATTCGTTTGTCATTAGGGTTTTGGTCAGTTCACAAGGGCAAAATGATGCATGTAATTTTAATGCATGAATTTGTATTAATTTGTATACTACAGCTTTGTTTTCGTCCGACCATGAACATGTAAGTAGAACACACTCTCTAAGCAGAATGTTTAAGAGCGTTAATAATACAAAATAAAAAAGTGAGGAAGGAACAGTAGACACTAGATAGATCATTAACGATGTGGTTTTAAAGATAACCGTATTTGTAAACGTAACCATTGGATGAATCGACACATCATAATAATACAATAAAATACCTAATAGAGTAAGTTTTTCGTTGACTGAACAAAGTCCGGTTTACTTCTGCGTGTTTAGGGCTTTCCATTCACATTCGTGCCTTAAATGCCAAATGAAGACATCGCACCGTTTTATTGGCATGTGTATGCCAAATATATATTTTGAAACAAATCAAAGCATGAAAACTGTGCATTGATGCTGGAAATATAACAAGATATATAACAAGATAAACGGCAAGTGACAGCCTTTAAATTACTTGTTGTTTTGGAGTACAGCTCAAGTGCATCATTTTTGGCTACATCTCATTGTTTGTTTTGCATAGATGGAAAACAAACGTTGGAAGCCATGAAACAGGATAAATATTATAATTTTGCAGACTCGATTTGATTCAGCATGTTCATGGGCAGTAATATAAATGCATATCACTGTCAACGCATTTCTCAGTTATTCCCATCTTACACAAAAGGAGGGAGATCGAGCAATTTTGTATTGACAAGGTAAACTGTCCACACAAAGACGCGGCATAAGGACAACATGTACAAAAGCTAGGAACGTAGTTATTGTGTCATTGTTTTTATTTGGCGTCTTCATTTTACTTTAACTAACTGCTTGGTAACTTTATCAGATGGTCTTTAAGAACTATTGCGAGTATACTCCTAACATATCTCGTGTGCTAGATTACATAATCTCGCCTAAGCAAACGAACAACAGGGTGATACATTTATCATATTAAAATCAAAGGAACAACCCACAGACCAGGTCCGTAAATATAAAACTTTTTTTTTCAACTCAATTTGAGCATGAAGTGATGGTGGCTTCGTTTCTATTAATTGTATTACGAAAGCCTGCTAGGATCACTATAATAAAAAAATAAAAGAAGTTGTTATAACGCGAAATAAAATGCGAAATAATGCGAATAATGCGAATAGAACGGCGTAATAATTTAAAAAAGGGCGTTATACAACGCAAAACAAAGGTGTAATAACGCAAAACAAAGGCGATATAACGCGAAATAAAGGCGTCATATCGCGAGACTAAGGCGTTAAAAGGCAAAATAAAGGCGTTCTAACGCTAACCAAAAGCCATAATAACGCGAAAAGAAAGGCATTGTAACGCGAAAAAGGCGTTATAATGCGAAACGAAATGCGTTATAACATGAAAATACGGATTAGATTTTGCATGAAGGGCCTTCCCTTGTAAACTACTACAGATACAGCTTTCGATATTATCAGTACAAAAAATCGTAACTCTGCGTTGATTCTTGGTTGAATTATGCCCCTTTAACGAATGTTTCCTTAGGGGCCTTTTTTATACTCTGTAACAGATACAGATTTGATACTTCAAATATTTTTAATCACTATTGCTTTAAAGTGTATAACACAAACTGTAACATTGCTTCTTCTTATTTTCGAATTATTACGCCTTTATTATGCCTTTTTTCGCGTTGTAACGCCTTTGTTTCGCATTATTTACCCCCATTTTTTGAGTTATAACCCCTTTCACAATTTGATTTATATCAATGATCCTAATAGGCATTCGTATAAAATAAAACATTTGAAATTAACATACGATATAATTGCTCATAGTACCAGCTTTTGAACAGGTAGGTATTTATTATTTAAAGAAGATTGTTAATGTTTTAGACATTTTAAGATTGAGCACTTCAGGCCTGCCAACTTTTCTTCATTAAAATCCGGAGATTTTGTCTGAATATGCCAATGATGATGGCGACGATGATGATGATGGTGATGATGTTGTTGTTGTGTTTTAATGTTTTGTTTCTGCTGTTCACGTTGACTGTGACTGAACAAAAATGATGATAATGATGATGATGATGATTTTCTGATAGTGTTCTTTGTAATTATATTCTTCTCAAATTTTATAAATGATTTTTGCCGATTTTGTTAGAAATGGTTAAAGAACATGTGTTAAAATGACTTTTGTCTATTTTTATTATTCATTTTTTTAACTGTTAAGACCTGTTTTGACAATATTAGAATGAACATGCAGTGAAAAAGATAAAGGCAGGTGAAACATCGAGGCCCTTGTTTAGTTTATGACACGCGGTTATTGTATAGTTGTACAAGAGGCATTGAAACTGCTTGTAACTGACCACGACCTCGTTATCTCGTTATCTAGTAATAAACAGGAAATGTGCGACTGCAGTAGAATAACTTACGTTTATTATACAACGTTTAAATTAGGTTTAATTAATCTATATTGTTTGCAATTTCATAGAAATCCGGAGATTTTGACTATAAATCCGGAGATCCGGAGAAGTAACTTAAAATCCTGAGATTCCGGACAAAATCCGGAGATTTGGCAGGCCTGGCACTTAATTTATTTGAGCTTGAAAACAAGTTTTATAATCACGGAGTCAGGATGTGGATCAGCAATCAGTTTTTGAAAAACAATGAAGGGAAACAACGAGACTTACAGCTTAGAGATCTCGGCCGCACACAACAGAAACAAATACCGCGAAAAACGAGTAGAACTCGTCATTTAGATAACACTAGCTGAATATAGTAAACAAATAGACAAATACACATTGATGTAACGAAAGTGGCTGTGAATAAGTGAGAGTCGTGAACTTAAGAAAACGATAGACTTGACATACCAAACATGAAATACGCGATTAAAATGAAATGTATAGTTATATCAAACACAAATCAAATGTCAGTGTATGGTGTTCTATTTTCTTTATCGAAATATTGAACAAGTCTATATCTGAGGGTTAACATCTGACACGATACAAAATGTAGGACGTACATAAGTCTACTTGTACTTAGGAGAGATGAAAGATGTTGATAAAGTTTAAATTGTTGATTGTATTCCGTTAACACCAACGAGTACTGTTTACGAAACGAATTAAGGTTACTATTCTATATTTGGGTCTCCGTTCACTTTAAACGTGCCACCCCTTCGTAAATACATACAATTTGTAGAGCTGTTGTATTTAATTTCTATACAATATTCAGGAAACAAAACCTCTAAAAAGACTTTTCACTGGAATGAAACAAAACTAATATTATTATAAAGGTACCTATTTATTCAGAAGTGCTCGCTTCAAATATGTACTTTAGATGTCCATTAATAGCAAGCGTATAGCTTCTAAACTATCATCTAAAATATTATTTCCGCTATCAAAGTGGGATTTACAGATAAAAATATTAATATAATAAAATTTGAGTCATTATTTAAAAGTAGATAATCAGATTCTTTAAAACATTATTAAAATCTGTATATATACTTCGTTTCAATTAAATTTTCACCTTTTAAGGGTCCTCCTCGAACGTTTATTGATAATAAAGAACATTATGAAAATCTCAATAACGGCAAACTACCGTTCATGGAACATTGCACAAATGAATGTTTCTAATGTATCTTTATTTGGCATATATCAGAAACGTTAGAACAGTCGAGAAAAATAGCGAGATCTAAAAATTCCATAAACTTTTATTAACATGTACATAAATTCACAAAAACTAAACAACACAAAACAATTTTATATGCCCGATTTAGTAATATGATACTGACAACAATATATTGTGTAATTGTGACTTACATAAATGATGTAATTTATATGAGATATAAGTAAAAGTGTGTTTGATCTTCATTTTTCTGACCGCTTCCTGGTTAGGGTTAGGGGTTTATAATTAAATTATTTTGCAAATGTAGGCACCTGCTCTCGCGAACTTTGAGGTAAACGTTAGCATTGAGTCTTCAGATTGCTTAACATGTTCACATTCCAAATAATAACTGCATTTCGAATGACAATAGGCCACTTTTCCAAACAGGCATATGCTTTCAAAAGAAATTTTCATAACTGAATACCTATGCTTTGCAAAATGTTATTAGTGGGCGGCAGAAGCCGCCCACTATATTTGTGCTTACTTTGAGAATTTGATGTAGAAGGAGACCAGCATAATCTCAGAAATATTTGTATTTTCGTTCAGATATATATTATTGAGAGATGTTTTGCAAAAAAAAGTAGTCACAAATTGTTAACGATTTGCACCATTGGAACTGGTTGACATCGCTTTGTAGGATTTCAGTGTTGTTTTTTTTAAATTTTCAAATAATAAGTTCTCCTGAGCACGTGACTAATTTTTGTGGGGATAATAGAATAATTTCAGAAATGTTTATATTTTTGTTCTGATATATATATTAATGAGAGTTTATGTGCAAAAGAACTTATTAACAAATGGTTAACGAATCGTATCATAGGAACTAATTAACATCGCTTTGTAGGATTGTTTTTATTTTTTCTTAAATTTTAAAACAATAAGTTCTCCTGAGCACGTGACTATTTTTTGAAAACAACGGAAGCCGATCCTTCCGTATAATCGGTCAGGGATGTTGACTGTTGCACTGTAGGTGTACCTGTTGGAAGTTGTGGAGCATAATTCGTGAGAGTTTTGCTCGGAAACAAAGGTTTGAATAATTGTACAATTGCGATACTGGTCATCCATTGTTTTAATTGTACATTGCAAGACGTAGTTTCCGTATAATCGGTCAGGGATGCTGACCTTTGCACTGCGTTTATACCTATTGTGATCTTGTGGAACATAAATGGTGAGATTGTTTTTTCGGGACAAAACGTAGTAATACTATTAAATTATGGTACGTTGCTTTTTTAATCGTGCAATGGTCTGTTTGTTAATGTTTGTTATATACCGCGTCGATTGTTTTTCGGGTTTGACATTGTTACGTAACACAGACGGCGTTTAGCCCAAACTATACACAACTTCGGTGATCTCCCCTTGATTGTGTTACCCAAAAATATTGAACACTTTCGTTAGAACAAATTTCTAATGTTTTGTGCGAATTTAAATTGTCAAAGTTATAAAAATGATGCAAACTGAGTTTTTCGGAAGTGGAACTAACATCACAGATAGTACGTGAAATCCTGAAAGGATTTCAAATAAACACAGACATGGATAAAAAAATTATTACTGTGATTTTAAGAGGTCACGGCATAACGGTTTTAACTGTTTAAAACTATCCCAAATAGTGTGCAGTCATTGTATGCATAAATGTGCAATCAACTTTACTAAAACAGTTTGGTATATTTTGCATATAATGTTTTGTATAAAACCAGCTGCATGGAAACACATCTGATTATTGTTTACAATTACATTTACTGGTGAGGATGTAGTCTTACTAAAGATAGACTCTTCAAGCACTTTGGACAACAAAAGTTCTATATCACACTGGCAGTTAAATACCGTCCAGGTTTACAAGTCTTAACTAGGTAAATAGTTGTATTTTTTTACTAGAATAGCTTAAACTAGCTTCCTAAGTTTCAATGATATATTTTTTTTTAATATGACCACTTCACACATGGATTAAAGAAACTGGTATTTTTAATTTTTATATTATCTAGTTTTTGCCAGGTAATTATCGCAACAACAGGAAAAAATTATGACGATCAGTTTGGATTAAACTTGAAAGTTAACCATGTCAGACTTAATTTTCCTGCCCCAGGGATTTCAATAGATGCAGGTTCTTGCATTTTGATGCAAGCAAATTAGTGTTTCTACATTTGACCGTTCCTGATTTTGAGCTTGGGTTCTTGTGATGAAGAAATCATGTTCGAATATTGCAAGAATAAAGATAAATATTGTGTCTGCATTTTAATTATAAAATCAATACTTATATTAGACCACTGAACATATATTTAAACGAATTTAAAGCACTTTTATAAGCAGTTAAGTTCAAGTTGAACACAAGATATACATGTAACTTGCAACTATTTGATTACGAGCCCTTAAAAACTCTCAACAGGGACAAACAACCCCTGGTTTTCAAACGCTATTGAAATCCGAAATCCCTGCACCTCTGAAGAGACTTTTCACGAGCAAAGAACACTGTTGTTGGCTCATTAGATGTGATAAATTTGTGAATAAAAAACATATTTAAAAGAACATATCAAACTTAGCCAGGGGATCAAAAGTGAAAAAAAATCAAATATGCTTGCATAAAAATGCAAGAACCTGCATCTTTTGAAATCCCTAAATGATATCTTCTAATGAAAATCATTTAACTTAAGGATTTAGGACCATCATTGACATATTTCATATCTTGACACTGGATGGTAGGAAATCAATGTAACTTTAAAGTGTTAAAGACATACAAAATATAAGATGATTCACCGAGAAATGTTTCAAGACATTTTTATTTAACGGGAGATAATAGGTGTTAAATTTTACATTAAAGCCTATGGAAAATATCGATTTTTTGCTATAACTTTAAAAATATTTATTTTTTCAAGAAAGTTTCTCGGTAGAAAACTTAACAAACAGAGTTTGTGTACTATTGTAATAAGAAATCAGATATTTACCGTAGAAAAATGGAGAAATTAACATTTTTGTGTTTCCAAGGGAGATAACTCAAGAAAACCATGTCAACAAGGGCAGATAATCACAAAACATTATTGCTCAACTGTTATGTTCTGTTACTCTCCTATTGTCTTTTTTAAAAGACATTTAATAACTAAATAACTTATATAATCATGGTAACTGGTTGGTTTTAATATGCTAATGATGGGTCTAAGACCTTAATCATTAAATGGCATTGAAAGAACATAATATGGATTTTCTGTGCAAAAGTCAAGTATTCCATGTTTTGTGTCTACTCTTTCCATGCAGCTTTTATTCCATGTGTGACAATATTAGACCATAAGATTAGACCATATCAACATGCATATCAGTTTGGCTAATCAGAGTCTGTTAATGTTTAGATCTTTTAGGAACATGTACTTCCTGGTAGGTCAAGATTCAAAGAATGTATATATAGATCAGATAGATGAGATGCATGCATTAAAAGGGTCTAAGAAAAAGACAGATAACAGTTGGGAAAGGGTGTCTGTAAAAGGCTTTAGCTAATGAAATGAATTTAAAGAGCCCCTTTATCTGATTTATAAGGTTGGACACTTCCTAAAAATATGGTTACATTAACATAACTTTGACTCCCTAGAACACATTGTTATACATGAAACCAAGATCAAACAGCCTTTCACTGGGTCCCTGTGTATTTACGTTGAAAGTGAAAATATTCAAGAGACATAGTACAAGGTAAAGAAATAAGCTATAACAATATATGAAATAAATACAATTTTGTTAACCCAACAATTTCCAAACTATATGACTAACACAAAAAAAATTGTTGTTCCTCTTTTATTTACTAAATGACATTTATAAGGCTAATGGCATTGTTTTAAGTTGTGATGTGTTGCTATAAAGCATGAATATAAAATTATCATCACAATTGTTATTTGTGTAAATATTGAGTTGCATAAAACCAGGGCTAGGCATTCTGGGCAGTGATGTATTTGATCCTGGTATTGCTCGATCAAACATACATGTATCCTGTAATGTTTTTGTATTAATTTAATGTCCTGTTCAATTGCTTTTAATGTCCCCTTTCTCATTTATTTAAACAGTTCCCCAAAAATTACTTTTGTCAATATTTTGACCAGTTTTATTTTGTTGAATATTCCCATTTCTAGCAACTATTGTATTGGAAAATTTTCAATGATTGTTGTATCTGAATTATTGGTATTATATGCAATTCCCCCTCAATTTCTACAAAGAGCATTAGCAAGAAACATAACTCTGTGTACCTTTTTTCTGGGATTATCTCCCCGTTTTGTACTTGGAGATAAATGTTTAACTTGTTTCGGCAAGTTGGATATTTCTCAATTTCTACTAAGGGCATTGGCATGAAAGTTTTCACACTCACTTAACAGTGCATAGTTTATGACGCTTACAAGTTACTTATTTCTGGCTAGCTAATTCCTGGGGTTATCTCCCCATTTTACACTAAGAGATAAATGAATAACCTGTTTCTGAAAGTTGGATATTTATCATTGTCTGCAAAGAACAGTAAAATAAATTTAACACACGTAGTTAACAGTGCACAGGTCATGACCCTGACAAGTTAAATAACTCCAGCTACCTTATTTCTGAGGTTATCTTCCCATTGTATACTTAGAGAAATGGTTTATCTGTTTCAGCATGTTGATTATTTCTCAATTCCAATCATGTGACTCTAATAAACATCCACCCTCCAAATACTTAAGTGGTTTCAATATCCCAGCCAATGTCGATTTGGATATTGTCCAATCACCCCCAAGGATATACTTCCTGCCTTTTAAATTTTGCCTTTGGCGTAGTCTGTGATATGCAGGATTTATATTCTAAGATCCCCTGTCAAAATTCTATTCTGTTTAGTTCCGCCCATTGTTTTCTCGTTTAGGGCAAACCCATTCTTTTATCTGAGGACCATATGCCGCTGAACATGGAATGGTATTAATCTGAAAATACCTCATTGAAGGTTCCATGTTCACCGCCATATGCATACCATCGTTTGGGATGGATCGATATTGTACTATTTAATGGTGTAATTACTGAGTTGCGCTCAACCCGGGGCTAGGCGGCGTGGGCAGTAATAAGCATTCCCATTACTGCCCATGAACAGGCTCAATCAAACCGAGCCTGCAGTAAATTCATATTTGTCGTGTTCGATGGCTTTCAAAGTTCCCTTTTCATCTATTTGCATCATCAGTGTTTGTAATAATGCCTAAGCATTAATTACATTAAGTTCTGTAACTTTCCCAATTTTGTAATGAATTATCTTTACATTATAATCTTAGGTTATAAATATGTTACATTAATTGATTTTCATGTAAAATTCTTTTTATGCTCAGGTTCTGGAGCAAGAGAAAGTTCTTTTTTCAATTATTTAGAACTAACTTGTGATTTTTTGCTGTTTTAACATTGTGCTATCATTTTAAATTTGTATCATGACAATCTTCGCTACCGGGGCATATGTGTTGTCCAAACACAGCTTCATTTTTGTGTGTTTTTTTTGTTTTGTTTATTTACAGTGAAAATGTTACTGCAATTTATCTAATATCACATACATTGTATCTATATGTCATTCAACATAGGCAACCCACAATGTTGCAAGCACATAACATGTCTTCTATAGGAGTTTCTTCATTCTGTATAGTTATTATAAATCTTTATAAGTGGAATAATACTGGAATTTCTGTTACATTGAATATTATACGTTTGTTTTATTTTGATTATGTTTACGCTCCGCTGGCTTAAAGCCCTTTCAGTGCTTTGATTTTTTTCATGAGGCGATTTTTGAAAACGACGGTAGCCCGTACTATCGGGATGTTGACTGTTTCACTGCGTATGTTCTGATTTTTGTAGTAATAGAACGTAATAATCTCAGTCATTCCGATTTCGTCAGAGCAGTGAGATTACATTGTTGTAATAACAAGAAAATCCTTCTCCCGCCCACTTTGATGCCTTGCATCAACATTTTTCTTGTTCTACTATAGTCCGATTTTACGCATTGAGCCATGAATGTACTTTTGTATTTATAGATTTTTGGAAATTCCGCAAACTAGGGATGTTAGGTATTTCCATCATAGCTCATAATGTTTAAATTGTACCGCTCTATAACAAAAGGTTACATGGCTGTGGCAGTAACGCTTCTGATGTCTTGTTATATGACATAAGGGTTGTGTGTTCGAATCCCATGAGGCGATTTTATTTTTGTCTGTTTTAAATGTATTTTTTTTTTCAATACATTCATCTAGACACCGACCTACATGACATTAAACCGTACAAATTAGTAAGCTTTTATCAAGCGAGTTGATAAAATGTCGCGATTGATGCTTACTCAAAACATTGTACAAAGAGGTTTTGAATTATGTAAATAATTAAAGAAAAAGAATGTAACAACAAGTGTTAACAGAACGCCAGGATCCACAATTGTCAACGCTCCTTTGGAACGGAGGTGGATGGGGTCAGGGCAAGCTGCTCAACAGAAATGTATTGTTAAAAATGAAATGAACATGAACAAAAATAAAAGTGTGCACAGTCTTCAGATGGCTTTTAAAACAAATAGCGAGTATACACCAAACATACCTTGTTCAATATATTACATATTACCGCCCAAACTAAATAAACAAGGTTTATAATATATTATCATTCCAAATTATAAGGAACCATGCGGAGACCAGGAGGCCGGTCAGAATTTGTTTCCGCAAAATTGAATGGAAGCACTGAGGGTTAAAACTACATGTACAAGACCTCGAGCCACGTGACCACAAAACCGGAAAGTTCATCACTTCCCGAACTTTACCCGATACGAAACTAGTTAACACTTAGAACAATGAACACCTGTCCAATGTAACGGAAGTGGCTGTGAATTAGGAACGACCATCAAGCATGTCAGCAAAAATAAGGACAACAACAGACTTAATGAATGATGTTACGATTTTAACTGGACTGTATAGTATTACGAAAAACAAACAAAACAAATCTGGCCATGATCTCAGAGCTGTCATATAATGCCCTGTTTTGTTTATCAAAGTATTGAACTTGAACAAACCAATATCTCACAATGAGGACGATACAACTAATTGGTACATTTTCGTTGAATACATAGAAGATGCTGATTAAGTTAAAATTACTGATAATATTTGTATTGTGTGCGATACGATATAAGCAGGTACAGATCAAGAGAGGTTTTAGTGGGGTTGTTAGAACCTTTCTTGTGGCAGCAATATTTAATTTTCAGGGGGACTTTTGCCAGAAAGTTAAAAATTATCATGTAACTCCCGCAAGATTGCCGCAAACAAACCACCTTTCTAGAAATATTCCTTCCGAACGTGGAGCATATACACAGTATGTATACATATAATGAGAATCGCGGATAACGATAGATTGTGAGTATAATGAGTATGGAGAGGTTAGTTCTTGTATGAATTTCATGTTTAAATATCGTGATCTAATATTTATCTTTTGCGATAGATAACAATCAAGCGATGTCATAATCTTCCCCTGATACCCATACATTTGGAAACGGCCGTCAGATAAAGAAAAAAAAACAGAAAAATTATTTAACAAGAATCCTGACTGATACAAAACACTACACAAACGGTCATTTAAAAATATAACAAAACTGTTTTAATACACAAAACTGCAATATCAAAGCCCAAAACATCGACATTTAAAACGCCACCTCATTTAAACCAAAAGCATGAGTGTTTTCTTCAATAAACATGTTTGATGTTGGTCACCTAAAACAATTTGGATAACGGGGATTCGCCTAGAAAAAAGTCAATAGATAACGTAAATTCATGACTGGATAATGGTATAGTTTCCCTTATTTCAACCTTAATACTATTTTTTCTATGTTTTTTGCATGTTCCGTATCTTTCCACAAACTGATATCATTATGAAAAAGTACACAAAATGTACATAGTCACCATGATATGACACCGGTGAACGATTAATACCAAAGAAACTGCTAAATTACTTCCGCTAGCCGCCGAATTGCACAGAACGAGCTACTGTTACTAATTGATGTTAATGGCTCGTACCAAAAATCAAACCGTCTCCTCTTATATATGATTACTTTGAACGGGGTGATTTTTTTATTAATAAATAGTACCAACTGGAAATCGAACAAAAAAAATACAGCGACAGCGATTACCATATACATTCGTGCATACTACTAACTGCACGATAATACAAAATATCGCTAATATATGTGACGTACCATAAATGACTGACTTTGGGTAAATTGTAGAGCCTCATTTAATTGCAGACTTAAAGGGCCTGACTTGGATCTAAACTGTTTTCTGGATATATTAATCTTCTCTGATTGAAATGCGAACAGTGTATAACACTGGTCCAATTGTGTACAGGCTTATCTAGATCTAGACTGTTCGCAAACACCATAAGCACCATTTTGTCACATTGTGTCACAATTATAAGTAACTGTATTTTTACGCTGATAGCTGATTTAAACTGACTTCAATAATCATCATTGCCATAGATCGAAAGAGTTTATATATAAAACGGAATATTTTTTTTTAATTATGGACAGTGAGTAACATCACACAGTGGATATTGATAGAAAACGACCAGAGAGAATCATTTATGACGAGCAGTTGATAAAGACTTAGAGTGCAATAGGTATATTCACCAGCATTGACAAAACAACTTCACAAACTGCGAGCTACCTGGAAAAGTCGCTATACCAAAATGTTTGCTTGGGAATTCCTAAAATCATTTTTAATAATGCCCAAAATAGAATTCCGTAAACTACAACGTTGCGGAAAAGTGTTTGTTATTCCACATTTTAGCCTATCTTCTTTACCGCAATTTCAAAGATTGGTGAGGTTAGAACAAACGCACATTTTTAATATGGCCTAAGTTTTAAAAAAATGTACATTCAATTCCTTCTTTTTATCAATATAAATTCCTACATGTTGTAGACCTGTAGTCCCTAATTTGAGAAACAAGGTCAATAGCTGTTAGTGTACTTGTTAATGAACCACTTTAGTTGATAAACAATCTTTATATAATTAAAGTTGCTGAAACTGGTTCAATTAATAATCATTTCTGATAACACAATTATCGGTCAGTTTTATAGTTTAAGGCGACTTATATCGAGCAAACCAAAAATTGATGAAAAGGGAACTTTGAAGACTCACGACCACGACAAATATGAAAATATTGCAGGCTCGGTTTGATTGAGCCTGTTCATGAGCATGTTAAAACAATAAACTGATCTCACGCCTTGGTAACAGATTGTTAGAAACTTGAAATTTACAGTGTAGGTAAAGATTCGTCTGATAAATTTTATATCCCGTTTCACTAGTCTAAATCATCTAGACATTTTGTCATTGATTAGCATTACACTGACGAACGTCTATCGACAGACATCGCGATATAAAAAGTCTGACATGCAGATGGCGCTTTTGCAAGTGGCAGTAGGCTGGTTCACGACTTCAGTTTATCGCGATTTCTAAAATATATGAAATAACTTAAGTTAACAGTGCTTTAACAGTATAAATTACACATATGGCGCTATGACGTTTGGATAATATGATATCCAAGCTTCAAAATGATGTTTATGGTTTATAACAAAGGCGTTTTTTAATCACTTGCCAATTTACTATACATAAATGATTCCAAATATATGCAACGCCGTTGCTACCACAACTTGTTGTTATGACTTTGCATCGTGATGTTACATACGGGTGTGCACCATTATGATATGTAAATCCATTATTACGTATTGCCTGTGCATCATTCCCGTTATGTGTACTACACATTAATATGTTATATTCAAAATGCTTCTGTTGTCTTCTCGTTGTTGGGTAATTCAGTCATTATTTATAAAATCTAAATGATATGATTTCGAAATAAAAATGTTTCTAAGGTAGCCATGAGGGTATTGCAAAGACGTGTATAATACTCGAAATATAGCTCGTTCACAAATTTGTATATTTCCATCTAAACCAACGAGACAACGACATGCTGTAATAAAGTGTCATTCATAAATATAAGCAACAACGCCCAGACAAGGGGTGTAGCGATCAGAAAATGTTTTCTCAAATGTGAAGAAAACAGTATGGCTCTTAAATTAGTGATCTCGAGCCTCACATATAAGAAAACTTTGCCGAAAAACAGAGGAAGCTCATTATTTGAAGAACAATACGAATCTGGTCAACAGACAGACAAATGAAAACAGGTGTAACGGAAGTGGCTGTGAACTAGGAAGCAAAGTCATGAATGCCAGGAAAACAAAGAAAAACGATACACCTAAAATATAAATATTGTACGCGATTTGAAATGGAATTTGTAATTCATATGAAAAATATTTTAGTCCGTAAACTCAGAGCTGCCATATGCTGTCCTATTTTCTATATCGGAATGATTGAACTTTAACAAACCTATATCTTACGATTAGTGTTAACATATCGCACGATATAAAAATTGACAGGGTCCTCAGTGGTACTTATGATAGATAGAAGAGGTTGATCAAGTTTAAATGACTGATAGTTTACCGTTAACACCTCTTTACTGTTTGCAACACGAAATACGGTTACTTTACTATATTTGTGACTCTGTTCGCTTTGAACGTAACATATCCCAACTTTAAAAAAAATCAATTTATAGACCTGTAGTATTTCATTTCTAGAAATTGTCAGCAAAGAAAATCTCTACAATAACTATTCCCTGAAATGAAACAAAGACAATAATTTCAAAGATAACTATTTATTCAAAAGTGCTCGTTTCAAATACATACTTCGGAAGTCCATTTATAGAAAGCTTATAACATTTAAACTATCATTTTCGCAATCTAAGTGAGTTCCAAAGATAACACTATAAATATAATAAAATTTGAGTCATTAGTTAAAGGTAGACAATCATAAGCATTAAAACAATATTAAATGTGCATATATGCTTGGTTTCAATTAAACTTTCACGTCAGTTTAATCTATTCAAAGGGGTACGTGTAGATATGTTTAAAAATTTAAAGTTGAATGCTATTCAAAACATAAAATCCTGTGTTATGTTCTGTGGGCCGTTAAAGAAAGTTGACGTTACCGATTGAACATGCGAATGTTTAAGAGCTAAGATACATGTAACAGATGATAACTTGGTTGTACAAATAAGTCAAGCAATACCACAAATCAAAGACTCTGAACATCAAGCTAATGAATTATTTCAATTTATGGATTAAATAACGATATGTGATAATGAAAAAGAGTGATTAACCACCTTTAACATGTCTATCAGGTGACATAAATGAGTACTGTAAAGCTTGACATTTCTGCAGCAACATATTTCCGAGAGTCTACAATTCCATAGCGGGTAATAGTATCATATTTATCAAAATAAATCACCATACAATCTATAAGGTCATATAATATCAACACTGCTGCAAGATTAAAACCACTCAGTGGTTGTTCATATCCGACAAATTTATTATGTATAACCTAGTGTTATCGCGAAATTTATGAATATGTTATATGTGAAATTTTAGGTGTTCCATCGTGTAGAAAAATCACGTTTTTTAAATCGACAATAATACGTAGAAAACATATACCAGCAACTTATTATTGAGTATTTGTATTCGTTTGTTGTCAAATTGTTTAAAAGGCAAAACAAGCAAATTTTAAAATTGGAGTTTTCGGTGTCATCTAGTCACTAATAATATGAGTCAAAAATAATATAAATGTTTGTTATGTGATCATTTATTAATTAAAGGGGAAAATGCCAACTTCTGAAAGAGAACCACTGGCAATATTCATTTTATATTTAGACAGACAGACAGACAGAGAGACAGACAGACAGACATGTTGGTGTGAATCAGTCACAAACTACTGTTACTTTTTTAGTTTTGGATAAAGTACGACCTGAGTGCACATGAACCCCATTCCAAGAGTTACTGATGTGAATTTACCTGATTAGGTTGGCAACAATTGTTTACAAAAAACACACAACATATTATTCCCCAAACTACGTAACATTTTATTATTACACAATATAAGCAATAAAAAAGTTAAAGGAAAAGAAAAATGTATTCGTTTACATAGATCACACTTGTACTTTAAAAAAAAGTTTGACAACAGTCGGCACAACGTTTATAATAGTGTTAATTATTTTAAGAAAGTGACAGTTTTATTAACAAAATTGCAAATACAGTGAAACCTCGCTTTTAAGACCACCTCTGGGACTGGACTAGTGGTCTTTATAGAGGGTTTGTATAATTTCGGGGTGAACAATATTGCAATATTGTGAAAGGGACTTTAAGATAGTGATCTTATTATTGAGGTGGTCAGAATTCCGCGTAGGCCTTAATCATGGGTTTTACTGTAATGTGCAAACCGGTATTTATATTGGTTTTTATGAAGTACCTATTTAAAACAGCGCAACCGCCTCCTACTGTAAATCCACTTTGCGGGAATACAATACAGTGAGTTAAAGTTAAATCACATTTTTGAGGGTTTATAACTTCGTTAACTTGTATTTCCTTCAAGTTTAGTTATATATTTCGTGGTTGTTCCGAATTCGTGGATCGACCTGCTTACGAAAATTAGAATACCACAAAATTAGAACACCACGAAAATTAGTACACCACGAAAATAAGAACACCACGAAAATTAGTACAACACGAAAATTAGTACATCCGAAAATTTGTGAATTGACAGTATAACAAAGTATATAACTCGGGTTTTATATTTCAAATCTACTGTTCATATAGTGAGTGTGACGTGCGTCCTCTTTGCTCTTGCCACGTTCGACCAAAAAACGCCGCGAACGTAACCTTCGCAGAACAAGTAGGGTAAAAAAAAGACGCACGGCGGGTTGTGACCGGGGCTTTACCGCGATGCGCGATGGTACGATGGTGAAATCACGATGACAAGATGGCAAGATGATAAATATGTGATGGCGCGCTGATGAAAACTCGAAGGCTCGATGGTGAAACCACGATGGCAAGATGGTGAAAACAGGAAGGCACGATAGTACGATTCTGAAAACGCGATGTAATATCGCGGTTTAACCATCGTACCATCGTGCATCACGGAAAAGGGAGAGAAAACGAACTTTGTCCATACGGAACATCGTAGTGGACTTACTTTATTTCTCCAGGTTTTAGTTTACGCGTATTTCGCCCATGTGTTAATCGCGGATTTGAATCATTAGTAGAAATTAACCTAGCAAATGAATGTTGTTTCTTATTGAAAAGTTGAAATATGCATATCAAGAATCGCCACATTCAGAAAAAAAAACAGCCTCCCCACACAGTCAAGAATAAGAGAGAGGGAGAGAGCATGGTAAATAAAATGATCAGTTTCAAAAAAGACACCACTAACAATAAACAAAAATGAGAACCCGAGGGGTTACCGAGATGGAACGGTCAGTCAATAAGACCTTTACTGTCCTTAAAATCTCAATTTTTGTTTAAGCCCGAATATGGGTCCTCGTCCAATCAAATGCAGTAATCGTCCAAATAAGATGTATAAATTAGATGAGAAGGAAACTTTGAAATTCAGTAAACACAACATACAATTATTATAACAATGAAGACTGAGACTGATTATGGCCAGAATACTGCCCTTGATTGGGCGCAAATCAACATTTACAAGTTTGAAAGTAAACAGTATAAGTACAAAATTTAATCATTCCCAAACGTCGGAGCTCATAAAAATCTTAATCATGGAAGCTTTGATGCAGGTTTCTAATATCTGGATATTAGCCAGGACAATAAAACAATTATGTGGGACTTTTTTAGAGTATGCTGAAAATATATGGAAGATTTGTGCACAGCTGGCGTATTTTGATTGTGTTGTTTATTTAGGATCATGCATGCTTTCTTGCGTAAACTGTATATGTTTCTTGCATTGTCATCGTGTTACCTATTAGATTTCCATCAAATATGATGTACTGGGAGCTGGTAGCAAGCAGTCCTAATGTTAACATCTGGGAATGGATTTTACCATTCTCAAGTATCAGGAATCTGATTGGTTGTAATTGAGCACATCATCAGAACTGACCAATGGCAAGCTTGATATTTGAGACTGTTTTCCATTCTCAGGTTTAATCACCTTGCAGCTGATCAATGTCTTTTACATCTAACCCATAATTCCAAACAGGAATCTAGACTACCGGGCCTTAGTCTAGATTCCTGTTCCAAACAAACTTGTTGCTTCGGCCTGGGATTTACAACAAACTTCACTTTATAACATAAACAAATTCCTTGCACTAACAGAAAATGATATTCATAAATGAGTGCACAAAATCGCACGCATGCACAGAATTGCGGATGTGCACATGAATCCCCAGACGGTTACATTCACATTAAGGACTGTTAACTTAAAAAAGTGAAATATGCATATAAGGAATGGCCACATCAAGCAGACACAGCCTCCCCACACAGCCAAAACGTAGAGAGGAAAAGAGAGCATGGTTTTGAACAAAAATAAAAAAAACAATTTGCCACTGGGGGGTCTAAACCAGGTTTTAGGGTGCACAAACCTCACACTTGCCCCAACAGGTTCTCCTATCACAAAACAAGTACAAGTTGTCTTGTTGAAATAACTCCAACTCACCCAGCAGCTTAACAATGTTGCAAGCAAAAGCACACAACCATATAAAACATAAGAAGCTAATATTTGATAACCTTTCATGACATTATTGAAATATAGCAGAAAGTGCGATTCCGGATAATGGCTACGATCTGGATCTAATAGTAATAACACCAACTAGGTTGATTAAAAATGTCTAAACTTATTTCAAAACACCATAAAAAAAGACACATAATAAGCGTTATTTTTACGCCGCAAGTGGACATCGTTTCGAAACGGTGGCAAATACGGAGAGTACGGAGGATAGCTTATATTCTTAATTTCAATAGTTCGTCAATTCCGCCTTGTAGAGGGGAGCGTTATACTTGTGGAGGATACATTTCTCAAGGTGAAACCCCCGAACGCACGTCGAACGCACGTCGTAATCTCATTAAAAAAGTCATTGGTTACTACAAGCGAGCCTTATGCATTAAATTATACATAATGCAGCAATTCATACAATAAAATAGAAATAATCTTAGTCTCAAGGATGTTTTACTGAATATTGATGGTTCGTTCAAATACATGCTGTTATATCGCTTAATGACGTGGCTGTCCGCAGCCCTAGAAAGGAATGACTCATTTTTGAAGCCGGAGTAGTGTGATTATATTTTCGTATTTAAGGAATCCAGACTATAACGCCAACATATTATTAAACTCGTATGTTTTATGAATTGTTTGATTCATTTTATGTATGTCGAAAACAACCTAATTACCAAGAATACATGAACGTGTCTAGTTTACTACTGGGGAAATTCACATTACAATTCATACTTTCTTGAGAAAACAACAAAAATTAAAGAGCACACAGCACAGAAATCGACAATTTATAAACATAAAACCAGCCAAATATAATTTAATTGTTATTTAAACATTGTATCATTGCTTTATATAAGGTGCGTCACGTGAAAAGTTGTTTTTGGACAGCTGAAGTCAATCCTAGAAATTACGTCATTAAGTTGAGCAGACGACATTGCTTATTACGCATTATGCAGTAAATATAGCATTATATTGTCAACATGTGAAGTTACTCGTAGACTCGTAGTTATCAGTAAATAACAGATCAGATCACTCGGACTTCGTTATTTCGTGTCCGAGAAATTAGTAGTTGTAACTGTAAGCTCTTTCCAAATATAGTAACAACTAAAATTTCTAAAAATATTACAGACGACATATTTTACCTGGCTTGCCCTGATCATTTAATCTAAAATTTGAAATATGATTTGCATCTTTAACAAAACAGACACATCTACAACGAACAATTTTGTCAATTTTGCAATACATAGATCAAGCTTGTATAAATCTTCAGTCGATATTCTGTATATGGGAGCCTGGGAGCGTGAAGTTAGCATCCCGTCAACCTGAAAATGTGAAGTTAACAGCATAACAACCTGGCAGCGTGAAGTTAGCAGCCTGTCAACATGACAACGTTAAGTTAGCAGCCTAACAGTCTGGCGGCGTGAAGTTTAAGGCTCGATGACTATGATGTTAGAACGTGATTATTAAACTGACATATCATTATACTTTTTAAAAAAAATTGATAATAACCACACAATTTAAATTTTGAAAAAAAAAGACAAAATGAGTATGCTCTATACATTTGATATAACTTGTATATGTTCATAAAAATAATGTCATTTGATGTCAATTTATTTAACAAATCTCATAAAACGGGATTTTTTTTTAAATTTTAGAAGCGTTGTTTTAGTCGCCAGAAAACTATTAGTTTTATCTCGATAATAATTAGTTCAAGACATACTATTCTAATATCCATAACAAATGATAATTGATTTATGCTGTCATGATGCTAGGATGTGAACACAGGCTCACTATGTTCTTCTCAAATGTTGAAAAACTGAGTCTGAAAAAAGTATCTGTATGACAGCCCAATGTTTTATCGCTCATACTGGCTAGGTTTTAAGTATGTTTTTTCCGTAGAACTGTCTAAACACGGTAGATATCAGAACCATGTGACTGAAATGTACCGGATTTAACGTATGAAACACCGACTTTCAACGGAATTACCGTGTCTTTAACGTAATCGTTCGACACAGTGAGAAAACCCTTGTGATTGTTCAAAGTTAAAAATCGGTTTAAGGAAGTGAAAACTCGGTGTGTCCCCCCCTCCCCCTTCTAAATGCGACATAAAAAAAATCAAATAGCCCGTACAGCTCCGGAATCAGTATTGACACTTTAATTGATTGAATTTATGTGTCAAAATGGTCTTTTAATTTATTAAACAGCAAGGATATTTAAGCAACCAAATTCATTTTTACACTTGGATTTAAACTTGTATTAATTGTAAATTACCAGCTGTTGTTAATATGACATTGTGACGTCATACGAAAATGGCGTCCAAACACAAAAGTGGTGGGGAAATCATAATAAGTTCTCCAGATTCAGAATTGTGTAGGCTCTCACCCTCATCAACTGTTATTGAGGGAACTAGAGTAAATTACAAATACGGACTTGCTGCCTATTTACATTTTTTAAAAGTTTACTGCATGTGATATGGTTGTTATCTCAGTTGCGAACTGCGTAGATCCAGATCGGCTAACCTACAGTCAGATCAGGGTCTAAACTGTTCACATTTAGAATTATTAGATTATTTCTGACTAAGAAATGACACGTGTACATGTAGATCCAGATCAGACTGCACGAATATACAGGCTGATCTGTATCGACACTGGTCGCACATGTCATTATACAACCGCGGTTGATCCCGGTTTGGACACAGATATAAAATCATAGTTTAAATATGGCTTCCGAAGTTGAATCGGCGTGCACCGGCTTGCACCATAGCCATATCGTGGCTTCACTGTTATTACTTTACCGGCATTTACGGGCTACTACCGTGCCAAACCGCTGTTCGTCCGGAACGAGTCGGGGCTATGTCAGCTTTCCTTCGTGGAACACCGAGGCAAAACCGGGAAGTCACTGTATCTCCAACTTGGACTCAGCTCATGCCGGTTTGCTACGATTTAACCCTGTTGTAATACGGTGGAGAAGCGGATCATGCCGGAAGAGCTAAGGTGATGCCCTGGAATAAGCCGGCACTGGTTTCGCTTCCGGTGAGTCCCGGTTGTATTTATTTATTTATTTGTCCCGGTTGTATTAATGTACGAAAATGGCGTCCAAACACGAAAGCGGTGGGGAAATTATAATACGTTCTCCAGATTCGGAATTGTATAGGCTCTCACACTCTATGTACTTAGTATAATGTATTTACACAACGAAATCACCTGAAATGTGCACATATTTTACATTGACATCGATACTAGTACTTCAAACACGGACTTGCTGCCTATTTACAATTTTAAAAAGTTTACTGCATGTGCTATGGTTGTTATCTCAGTTGCGAACTGCGTAGATCCAGATCGGCTACCCTACAGTCAGATCAGGATCTACACTGTTCACATTTAGAATTATTAGATTATTTCTGACTAAGAAATGACACGTGTACATGTAGATCCAGATCAGACTGCACGAATATACAGAATGATCTGTATCGACACTGGTCGCACATGTCATTAAACCATTTACAGGTAAACACCAAGAATCTACAGAAGCTCCACATCAACAGTACATAGCAGAATGATCCGGCTCTGTTTATGGCTGTTTAATACTTTATACAGGCTGATCTGTATCGACACTGGCCGCACATGTCATTAAAGGCGTGCACATGAAGTAAAGCCCGCTTCACACTGTCCCGGTGTATGCCCAGGTGCGTCCCGGTAATTTGTAGCCGGCGGACCGACATGAACCGGGTTGAACCGGGAAGATTCGTGAAGCCTAGTTCACATTTCCACGTTATACAGCCACGGTGAATCCAAGTTTGGACACAAACATAAAAACATGGTTAAAATATGGCTTCCGAAGTTGAATCGGCGTCCACCGGCGTGCACCATAGCCATATCGTGGCTCCACCGTTATTAATTTACAGGCATTTACCGGCTGCTTCCGTGCCAAACCGTAATTTGCCCGGAACGAGTCGGGGCAACGTCAGCTCTCCTCTGTGACACCGTGGCAAAACCAGGAAGTCACCGTATCTCCACCATGCCGGTTTTCTACTGTTTAACCCGGTGGTATTACGGTGGCGAGACGGATCATGTCGGAAAAGCCACGGTGATGCCCTGGAATAAGCCGGCATTGGTTCCGCTTCCGGCAAGTCCCGGTAGTATTAAAATTTTAAACAACACCGGAGCCACTTTCCGGTGATCGCCGGTTCAACACGGTTTCTCACGATTCAATGCAGTTCTTAACGGCGTCGCTACGGATGTGGTCCCGGTAGGCCTCGTCGAAACCGGGACGCACCGGGGCAGTATACCGGGACAGTGTGAACCAGGTGTCAGTATATATGTCTTACCGTTGTCTCTGCTAAGCAAACAGTAGCTGATCCTGTTATTGAACTTTCTGCTCCTAGGCAACAACGGATGTTTCGTCTGAAATATTCCAAAGGATGGGGTTTCGTCCGAGATATTCCTCAAAGATTCTTCATCTGAAAACAGTGTTTATCTTTCTGTTTCGACACCAAATGCGCCATACAATCTGCTGCATATTTATTTGTTTAGGCAGAAAATGTGTTTGGTTTTATTTCAAAGATTCTTGTGGTGATTTCGGAAATTTAGTTTTATTTCAGGGTAATAGGTATTTAATATTCTTAACGTGTTTGTTCCAATTGAGAATTTAATTTTGCAATGAACTTTTTTGAGAAGTTGTTTCAAATACACTTTGAAACTAGCAGTTGTTAAACACACTGTATTGTTGACTTAAAATTTAATCTTATAAATAAAAAAATAAAATAAGCAAATATACAAAGCTCGCAATTTTGTCATTTTTGTCGTGTAAAAATATGAGTTTTTTTTCTATAAATGAAATATTATAATCACAAACGTTGTGTAACCAGTTGTGTACGTCACGTTTAACTGATAGTGTCTCTAGCTGGGTGCTAAAGCATTGAATATTTCGATTTTGTAGAAAAATGACTTATAGTTTCCGGTTCACGATTACATTAAAAACACCGGTCGTTGTCGGCTCTGTTAATTTTATGTAAGATAAGTTTTGTCACAAGAATATAGTTGCTTATTTTTATCTAAAAATCTCTCAACTTTATTTCTTTAATGCTTTTGCTAAAGAAAAATATTCTCCAAATGGTGTCGAATTTAAAGTTTCGCCTCTGATTTGTGTTCACCTTCATTTTTCTACGGCGCCATATGCATTTGGCCTAATAGTGACAAATACATATGGCAAATACATTAGACACAAATACAATAAATCAAAATTTAAGAAATCAAGCTTCTTTAGCTTTGGTATATATTTTATGATTTTGTTTAGATCTGCAGACATATAAAAATCTGTCTAAAATATTTAGGAACAATTATAATTGTAAACGTTTCCTTTTTAATATTTGTTTCGAAAATATTAGACCCCAAAACAAAAAATACAAAAAATTAGAATACAGTAACTCTTCACTGCATATATACGGGTTTTATCGCATGTGCCAACAGTGTAGATCCAGATAACCTATCACATCCGTGTCATCTGATCTAGATCTATACTGGTCGCGTCTAAGTCAGAAATAACCCAATGAATCTAAAGGGAAGCGTAGATCCTGATCGGACGGCAGGGATGTGTCAGCTGATCTGGATCTACACTATTTGCCCGTGGTATAACAGCCATGTCCCATGGAGTAAACGGTTAATAAGTTATTATTTATGGGGAAATATTTTGATCAGGCTTCATGTTTGTAAAAGATCCTCAAATTGAATCCTCATGTTAACATGTCTTATGACAGTCTGCTATTTTTGCTGCTGTTTGTTGTTAGAAAAGGTTGATTTTTCTAATCATTTTCTAATACAGACCCGTCCATAGCATGACCATAATGAAATCATTGCTTACTTATTGTAGACAATTAGTTTTCATTAAAGATTGAATCCATATTTGATGGTGTTCATTTGGGTATGGAAAACATTTGGGTGATTTAAAGCGTGTAAAGCCCTAACTATGTTTAGGCCTTATCGATATATTTTCATCTTATATTATGTGACAAAGATTTATGAAAATTATTATTCTTAAAGACATACTCAAAGAAGTAGAGTGGGATTCAAGGAACAGGAAATACTGCGGTATCATTTAATTTCGCTGGGATCAAATTTCGCGCTTAAAACAAAGGCTAAATGACATTTTCGCGGAGGCATACATTCGCGCAGTTGTATTGTTCTCTTAAAAGATGATATTGATGGTTTGATCTCGGTCCGGGTTGATTTCGCACACCTTCAAAGGGAGAAAAATGCGACAATTACCCTCGCGAAATATAATGATACCACAGTATACGTAAGGTGCACTTCAACCTGCACAAGAATTGCTTAAACGATTTGACGAAAGCATTCCGCAACTACGGCAAACCCAGCCATGTTTGCATGGGCCTCTAAAATTAAAACAAAGATTAGAAAAACGACGTATAATAATCTCAGATATTTCCAGAACTGTATATAGTATTACTTAAATTCCACAAGACTACAATTCCAAGTCTAGTGCACAGTATACCCATTTCGTTTTACTTCAGGACTGCTGCCTGTTTCGGTCATGACGTGTGTTAGATAAACAGCTTGATTTTGTGTGACTAATGTATGTATTGCATCAAGAACAAGTACCCCACCCCACCCTCACTTCCCCCTTATAACTTACTTAGAGGTCCTCTTTTTCGTTCCTGTTGATTCGCGTCCCGCCACCTACAAATGCATATCTGTGTGTGTACTTCCCGATTTTACTGCTGTCGAAATACACCAGGCATTGTTTCAAGAACCTAGATAGAACTACAGACCTTTAGTTACAGCAGAACCTCTCCCTTTTACCCACCGCCCACTCCCACCCCCGCAACATATCTGTCTCTTATGATTGATAAAACGCTACCCCAAAATTTTGGCATAAAATGACCTCCATCTACCAGCCAATACTCCCGAAATGTTAAACAAGTTTTGTATGGGGTACATGAGAGATCAGTCACTAGATTAACACATGGAAAGGCGAATACATGTATGAGAAAATGTTAAAAACATGAGTTTTCCGGACCCACTGTCGACTTTTTCAGCACATTTCGTAGATTTCACCGAATGACAGAGAAAACGATAGACACGTGGAGGAAATCGATTAGTGAGCATTATAGCTGATTCCTTGAAGATCATCCCTTACTAGGTTGTTTTCTCTGAAAATATTTATAAATATATAAAAACACCGATTTTCATACAAAAATCAACAAAATACTCACCGGCAATCCCGGGATCCGACTGGACTTTGCCGTTTTTGCAAGGTTGCGATTTGGCACGGTGGTAATGTGAAAGCCATCGATAGGCATAGTTTATTGTTAATAGTATTGTATTTTGTGAAAATAACGCTGATAAACGATTCAGAGATAGTGATTTCACTATGGTCAGTGGGGCTGAACGACTGAGCTTGAGGATCGGGACCGGAAAAGATGCGTGGCGTCATAAAATCAACCAATCATTGGGTACACTTAACAACCCGTGACGCCGCTGTCACAAACTTACCAATAAGCAAGAGTAAAACGCTCACGTGATTGCAGACGTCGCATAGAATCATCAGTAGCATGACGTCCACACAACTATGATAGAGGTATGCTTTTGTTGTGATGATATTTAATATCATGTGTTTCATATCATCAGCTGTTTCTGTCATTGTTTTCTAGGAATCACTCGGAAAATACATAATTTATATTATGTAAGTTAAATTGTTAAGTTAATCTGTGGCTAATGACTCAAACAACGCTCCGTTTGAAATGTATCGTACTTAAAATTCAAAAAATAAATTTAGACAATTTCTACATTATGTTTGTTTTTCTAAACATTCTTTATAGATTTTCGGCATCCATTTAACATGTCATAAAAAGTGAGGAAAACAATTTTTTTAAAGGAGACAACACGGCATTTTGATGATGGATAAATTCCCTCTTAATTTGGCATCTACTTGTGAATTGCACATAGAGATTAATTGTTCAGAATTCACATGTTCCCGACACCAAACGTTACATTAGAGTAAATTAATAACGAGAAAAAGACTTTAACAATAAACAACGATATTTCTTTTAGCTCCAGTCCAGCACAAGATTTCTATCATAACTATTTCAGCAAATACTGTAAAACCATTCATTTTGATGGGGAACAAATTTGCGCGGATTATCAGATCGATCCACGAATTAAAAACCAAAGCGAAATAAAGATTTGAACATCAAATGTAGTTTATAAATTTGAGGTCCACGAATTAAAAACCAATGCCAAATAAAGATTTAAACATCAAATATAGTTTAGAAAATTAAGATCTGCGAATTATAAACCAACGCGAAATAAAGATTTAAGCATCAAACGTAGTTTAGAAAATTAAGATCCGCGAATTATAAACCAACGCGAAATAAAGATTTAAACATCAAACGTAGTTTATAAAATTAAGATCCACGAATTTAAAGAAATCACGAAAACACATCTAAATAAAAACAATGAAAACTTATGCCCACGAAAATAGGTGAATCCACAGTAGAAGGACAAGGGATAATAATCTCCATCACGTCTTTTTTACGGAGTCTAGCGGAACATAACGAAATCTTATGCCCACGCAAATAGGTGCATCCACAGTAGAACGGCAAGGGATAATAATCTCCATCACGTCTTTTTGACGGAGTCTAACGGAACATAACGAAATCTTATGCTCACGGAAATAAGTGCATCCACAGTAGAAGGGCAAGGGATGATAATCTCCATCACGTCTTTTTGACGGAGTCTAACGGAGCATAAGGTTGAACCAAGGTAAATCCAATTCCCATAGACCTCAATGTTAAATTCCCAATATTCAATGCACATTTAACATGATTTCTATCATCTTAATTTCTAGACAACCATATATGACTGTGAAGATCTACATTTCATCTATTGAAAAACACACAGCAAATGGGGGCTTAACTTACTTGTAAGAAAATTACTGATCTCTAACCGAACAGACCCTATTTTAAACGCGGCATCGCAAATACGGTGCCAAATATATACATCCGCTCTTCCGGAACTAGTGCGCCTCTACCAAACGAGATATAGGCATAAAATTGCTTTCATTTATTTTCCTGACATGTTATTCCTGCAAACAAGTCACAAACAGGTCGATTTCTAACGGTTAAGAGGCCCCCAGATGAAGAGAAAAAAATAGCATATGATGAAACGGACTTCATTCGAATGGACCACGGAGGAATACTGAGTTATTTACCTTAATACAACTATAACGAAATCTTATGCTCATGAAAATAGGTGCATCCACAGTAGAAGGGCAAGGGATGATAATCTCCATCATGTCTTTTTGACGAAAAGGAGGTCAACACATAATTAGATCTACGACTCTGTTTTACCATGTGAAATATAATGTTAAAGCAGCGTATTCACGGTTCAGGGTGGAGAAGGTCAACACATAATTAGATCTACGACTCTGTGTTTCCATGTGAAATATAATGTTAAAGCAGCGTATTCACGGTTCAGGGTGGAAGGAGGTCAGCACATAATTAGATTTACGACTCTGTTTTCCCATGTGAAATATAATGTTAAAGCAGCGTATTCACGGTTCAGGGTGGAAGGAGGTCAGCACATAATTAGATTTACGACTCTGTTTTCCCATGTGAAATATAATGTTAAAGCAGCGTATTCACGGTTCAGGGTGGAAGGAGGTCAACACATAATTAGATCTACGACTCTGTTTTCCATGTGAAATATAATGTTAAAGCAGCGTAATCACGGTTCAGGGTGAAAGGAGGTCAACACATAATTAGATCTACAACTCTGTTTTTCCATGTGAAATATAATGTTAAAACAGCCTAATCACGGTTCAGGGCGGAATACTTCATTGTCTCAGATGTGGTTAATATTAATTATACTGCTGATGTTAAAAGCCTTTGAATAACTGAACGGGATCGAATTTCGCCGAAATTTTGGAAAGATCGGTACATTTAAGAACATGTAGTAAATAAATTGTACTGCGTTAGTAACGCTGTAACAACATCACCTTTAAATATATTTACCTGTACGTTGATTGGACAAATTTGTGACATCCCATTTACTTTGTTTACAAAATTCTTCTTCAGTATAAATGATAAATGTTGATATTTGTAAAAATTTCATGTTTTCGTCCTGATAGGTGACAAGGCACCTTTAACTGAATGTTTCCATTGTTTCCAGTAATCACAGCGTCAAAGAAACACTCGAGGAGCTCCCCGATGTTAAGTTATGTAAGTCTGTTTACAGTAAATTCTCAAGATCTACAAGACAATATTGGAATGGTAAACTATAGTGTCCTTTTAAAAGTAAATGGAGGTTTTGTTTTAGTTTTGTTGTTTTGTTTCTTTATTTCTTTTGATTTTTGTTGTTGTTTTCCGTCAGTTTCTGTTTCTTTGTTGTTGTTTGTCGTTCCTGGTATCACTTGATTTCACAGGCCTGATATTTTTCCAGTATGCTTTAAATTGACATGTTCGCATCTTATTGATGCGCGGATATAAATTCGCTCAATATAATTATACTTGTAAAACAGACATGCATGGCCAAATTTGTCTTAGGGTTTTTATTCTCGCATTATTTCGAGCGCGAAATCAGCGAAAATAAAATTTACTCAAAATGAAAATATTTCAAGGGGCCATGTCATCATCATCATCATCATCCCGATGTTATAAAAGTCGGTTAATCTATTAGCATTTAAATACAGAAAAGAAAATAACGACACACCTCTTTTAGTTTTCCCCTAATTTCACTTTCAGTAATTTTCAAACGTAAGCCGCGTGAAGATTTTCCCCTAATTTCACTTTCAGTAATTTTCAAACGTAAGCCGCGTGAAGATTTTCCCCTAATTTCACTTTCAGTAATTTTCAAACGTAAGCCGCGTGAAGATTTTCCCTTAATTTCACTTTAGTAATTTTCAAACGTAAGCCGCGTGAAGATTTTCCCCTAATTTCACTTTCAGTAATTTTCAAACGTAAGCCGCGTGAAATATTTTCGCGCGTGGGAAAGGATTCGTGTAATATTCAGTTACAGTAAAACCCGTCATAAAGATCACCCGGAAATTTAGTCTTTAAAGACCACCTCGGTAATAAAACCACTATTCCAATGTCCCTTTCAACAGTTTTGCGACAGTGTCTTCCTTAAAATAAAGACTTGCCCACTATTAAGATCACTTTTGTCTAGCCCCACATGTGGTCTTAATAAAGAGGTTTCACTGTATTTTCTTTAAGTTTCACGGATGATGTTACTTCAAAACTTGATATTGACTAGTACCATGATAAATAATACATATATTTACTTAGTATAAATACTGTTTACATATTCATAATGTGTTATGTGTTTCCATCAGTTCCTACATGTGTATAACCCAGTCTCCGTCAATAATGTATAAAATGAGATTATAGAATTTAATCTAGATTCCACTCTCAATTTGGATGCCAAATGTTTAGGCATTAAGAATAGCAGTTAATGAAAAAGCATCGAAAACAAAGTACACACTCTTTTGGAAAAGCCTATATATGTATTGAAGTCGAGACATGGAAAGCGAATAAGTCTACTCACATTCATGAGCCGTTTTGACCAGTAAGAATTACATCCCCTGAAAAAATCTTCAATCTTCTCTAAAGCGCGAAGAAAAGCAGAAGTCCGGTATTTTATGGTTTTTAAAACCTTAATTGAGGTAAGATATATTGCAGACTCACATAGCTAGTGTGCAGATTTGTTATATGAAATGTCTAATATTATTTTAGTTCCTTGTCAAGTCACCTGGATAGACAATTTTGATTGAAGAATTTTTATGTATCCGAACCATCCGAAATGGTGTACATTAATTTGTTGACAGAATCGGATAGCATGATTAAGACGTATCCATAAACTGTGTCAGAATTTTTACCTATCTGGCTGAAGATAGATGCCATCATAACAATTCTTACCAGATTTCTACTGAATGACAGTAAGTGGACACAACAATAATAGGGCGGATCCAGAGGGGGGTTTCAGTGTCACTGTGGGGTTGCTCATATTATCTTTTATATCAGTCTAGGCACCTGTGGCAGATTTGGGTTGGAAAGAGTGGCCTCGACCAGGATTCGAACCTCTGACCTCCGGCTTACCGTGCCGGCGCTCTACCAATTGAGCTACCGAGGCCGCTGGTACAATATCTACTACATTTCCTCCTTATTTTTATGAGACATTTCAAACTTACTTGGAAATGTGCACGTTTCTGTCCAAGTTCGAGTCGAATACCCCAGCCAAACGTGCTTCGCCCGAAAGAGCTCCATGGGTCTGAACTATGATAGGGCCTACTGGAGATAAAATTGGAATGTAATTATAAAAGTATGGAATATGTTCGCAATGGTAAACTTGTGTTTAGTAAAATGCTTATCTTATTTTTAATTGAAAGAAAAATATAGACCAAAAAAAATTTCTCGTGATGGTCAAAATTTTTTTGGGGTCGGGGGTTATTTTACTGGGTTGGTTGCGCAACTACAAACAATTTTTTTAAGGATGGCCCTATCACGTAAATCTTGTTCTTTATATAGAATAAATCTTATTCTATAGAGTATTTGTTTAACATACTATCATAAATTTGTTTTATAACTTAATTAAAAGAGGACTTGTATATTATGAAATAATATTGATCGGAATTGGACGCATATGAAAGATAAAGTGCAGCTTTTTTCCGAACACCCCGTTATCTTTCTATCACGTGTTATTGTGGCGCTAAAAGTTGTATCCCCCGAAAAATACATGTTAACATCGTTTATAAATCATAATCTCTTATATAGACATAAATATTTTAACTTTCTGTAAAATTAAGATTTTGGAATGTCGGGATTGACTAATTGATAAACTTAACTTACCTCAAACAGCGATTTTCTTTGAAACTCAATAAATTTGAAACTAGCATGCAATCGAACTTGTAAACAAGTCAAATATTCTATGAAAGAATATTGGCACCATATTTCACCTCACATACAAGTTTATCTTATGAAAAACAAATGTAAATTTTATTTGAAAATTATGTTCGGAATAAGACACCTGTTCGGTAATACCCGCACCCGCTCTAAGTGAACACAACAATAATAGGGCGGATCCAGAGGGGGTTTCAGTGTCACTGTGGGGTTATCTTATCATATTATCTTTTATATCAGTCTAGGCAGCTGTGGCAAATTTGGGTTGGAGGAGTAGCCTTGACCAGGATTCGAACCTCGGACCTCCGGCTTACCGTGCTGGCGCTCTACCAATTGAGCTACCAAGGCCGCTGGTACAATATCTACTACATTTCCTCCTCATTTTTACGAGACATTTCCAACTTACTTGGAAATGTGCACGTTTCTGCCCAAGTTCGAGTCGAATAGCCCAGCAAAACGTGCTTCGCCCGAAAGAGCTCCATGGGTTATCGCCCTGTCCACAACGCCAATGTGGCGGATTTGGGTTGGAAAGAGTAGCCTCGATTCGAACCTAGGACCTCCGGCTTACCATGCCGTTGCTCTACCAATTGAGCTACTGGGGCCGCGGGTACGAAATCTACTACACAAGTTGTCAACAATATTTTATTTTTGTGTTGATTTAGGCCAGAAAGTTTAAAATTATCATGTAACTTCCCTAAGACTGCCCCGAATGAACCCCCTTTCTGAAAAACTTGCATCCGACCTGTTCACCCGGTTCCCATGATTTACCTCATTAAACCCAGCTGGTATCCAAAACACTAAATAGACAGTCTGATGAGCAAACTCTAAATTATGAAATAGGAAATGGGCATGTTAGTTAAGCTACTTTCAACTGTCAGAAATTTTAGTGATCTACTGTATGACATTTATATTGCAGGGCTCGACATTAAGGCCCGACCGAACGACATTTAGTGTAGTAAATCGACGGTTCGGTCTTGTCACGTCCAAGGCTAGCTGGACCAAGTGGTCGTGTTGCAAAATTGTCAAAATCCGCCAAAATATTCCGTATAATTAAGTTTCAAAAGCAATATTTCGGTAAATCTGTGACAATATTTTCCGATTCAATTTCCCTTCAGTAACTGGGAACTTGGTCGTTACTAATTTTAAACAATCTTGACATGTAATCAACTAAATCGCTAATGTATCCAGGTCGAGGCTGTGTTATCTAAACTAAAACATATAAAATGCCCGTATGTATATGTCATTGTCTATTTATTTCATAGAGCTACAATGAAATAAATAGACAATGACATCCATACGGGCATTTTCTAAGCAAAATGAGGCATTGTTTCGCGGATTTTACGATGTCGTAATGGTATTCATTATAGAATAGGAACTGTCGCGAGTAAGTAAATTCATACCATCCACGTACTTACATTTATTTATGTGATCCAATGATCCGTTATACAATGATTAAACTTTGTTATTGTTAAGATGAAACCAACTAAAAACAAAGGCATAAAAAATCGCGGCAGTTCCTATTCCATACATTAAATAAATGGAAGGAGTCCCAAGTAATACGACATTGGACTGTTTCCGGTTTTGTTTTGTTGTTCGAACTGACAGACGACATTAAAATGTCAAATACGAACGCTCTTCTTAATTTTGGCCATTAAAGGTCACAGCATGCCCTTGAACATTGATGGCATGGGGGACAAAGGGCAAGACGTCCAGACTGATGTGTAACTATAACCTAGAAACATTGTAACTCATACCTGACATTTTTTGAAGTTCAGTGTTGTAAACAATAAATCATGATTAACAGTTCAGAGTTGAAGTTATTTTATACGGTACTCACTGTTTCTAATTTGGTTAATTATTGGTCTAGTTCATAATCGGTCAGGTCTAGTAGATTTTCAAAGTAACTGGACCACTGGTCTAGTTATTTAAAAAGTTAACGTCGAACCCTGTATTGCTGTGGTATCTAAAATGGTACTGTATAGTACATGTACAAGTAGGTAAACAAATAAATCTTTGTACCGAGTTAATGCTTATCTAAAATATCATTGGGGTAATTTGTCTGTATTATTTCTTCTTTCGGTTTTAGGGTCCAACGTAAAAATCTGTCATTTACATGTAAATAAAAATTAGGTTAAAAAGATTTATCGTTAATGTTCATTGCCAACTCAGGTCCAGTGTTAGTGAAGAAATACATATATTTTAAAATGTTTGCATGAAATAATGCTCAGTTTACCGCGCACAAAAACATATTAATAAAATACCGTTTGCATGAGAACTCTGGAATTGCTCTTTGGAACGTATAAGGGCCAAATACACTTCTCCCCTGCACATTCATCGATAAAAAGAAAATTATCAAAATCTCAATCATTGTGTCAATAACGGCTAAATGCCATTCGTTGAAACTTCGAACAAATGATTGACCGCACGTGCAGGGCGTCCATCGGATTTATGAAAGTGACAATATCTAATCGCTTTTGCAATGCCTGTCTCGGAGCTATATTCATATTTGTACGATTCAATACTTGATAGTAAACAAATGTACACTAGAATCTCTGACTTAACTGCAGTTGACTCGATGGATACGGCTTTCATCTGTTGTGCCGGATAAGTATTTCCACGTGATTTACCGGGGAAAGAAAATCTTATCTTTTCCCTAGGGAAAAGATAAGGTTCGCGTGCTACACTAGTGAGGTCACGTCTTCCATTATCTGACGTAATATATTCCAGTTAGTGACGTCATTAAGAAAATAAGATTTACGTTAACGTCATAATTTCAGCGTATGGAAACAAAATTTAGTCTGTTTAAATCAAAATGTACACAAAGGTTATGAACAGTAAATGGTATGCAAGAAAAAGTATCTTGCACGAGACATTCGGTAAAGAGCCTCGTTCCCGCAAAAACAGTTCCCCCTCGGTGACAGATTTTTCCATCTTCACCTCATACTCATGCAAGATACTTATAGTGTACCACGAGGTGCGCAAACACGTGTTGGTGACGTAATCACCGATACTGCTAGTTTTATGTTGGTCCACTGGAATTTCTTTAAAAATCACTTCGATCCCACATATATGGTGTTTGACCCTATAAACAGTACTGTGAACGTTTAATGTTACAAAATTTGTGTCTATTGTGCGTCCGTCTATCGCGTATCGTGCGTCCGTTTAACGTGTATCGTGCGTCCGTTTAACGTGCATTTTTTGTGTTCGTATATCGTGTATCGTGCATAAAACGTTTTTAATTTTATCATGCAACGTTACATGCTTATTCAAATTTATAAAATTTAATTTCAACCATTCATATTATATTTTGAAAACATTTTCAAATTTTTAGAAATCTCGTTCACAAATTATATGAATTGGCAGTATCGTGTATCGTTCGTTTACCCTGTATAGTGCGTCCGTCTATTGCGTATCGTGCGTCCGTCTATTGTGTATCGTGCATCCGTATATCGCGTATCGTGCGTTTCGTTTGTAACCTTAAACGTTCACAGTACTGTACATATAAAGTAAACACAAGGAATGCAACGGATTGTACCCCACCCACTAACGCATTCTAAGAATTTTCCAGCTGCAGCCTTGACACGGAATTTTCGCTGGTTAAACATTTGAACAAAATAAAAATTTATTATTAGCAATCATAGCACTTCAATAAAAGTCATTCTGGAATCAGCTGTCAAACGTTTATTTCATTCTTTTTTTTTGGCATCCACTCCATTGCGTGATGTCACTCAGTTCTTTTACAAACGTGGATGTAAAATAATTATTAAGACTTTTTACCAGCCAAACATACATGTACCGTATTCGTTCCAGAACGTCGATGTGTTTCAACTTGTTAACAAATCCCACCTTGAACGAGATCAGTCAATGCAAATGTCCGTCTGTCAGTTGGACTTATCTGTTATATTTTTATTTTGACATACAAAAACTTACTTTTGGACAAAACAACTGTTGAAATATCATAGCCTGGCCCATTTTAAGATATAAAAAAGTGAAATATGCATATCAGGAATTGTCACACTCATAAAAACAATATGCTGGACTCTTATTTTATTTTTGGGAGATTAAGGGTCTGCATTCATTAAGAACATCAATACATGTATGTAAAATACTATTACTTTCAAAAGTTTACACTTTAATATAAGTTTTAAATATGTGGATATCTACCGGTATGTACACATATTTGATAAGCCTCAAAGACACTAGGAATTTAGATCCAGATCGGCCGCCTCATGCAGGCAGACTGATTTGGATCTAAACTGCCTGGCTAAGAAGGGCAGATACAATTTAACCTAATGTATCTACAATCAAACAGTGTAGATCCAGATCAGACTACACAGTTTACACTTGTTGCTTAAAAGTTATGTGGCTGAAGGCATATGCTTTCTATAAATGTAAGTTTAGTCAGTTATAACACACATATTTGTGCTTTTTTCAGGTGTGTTTGGTTGTTACAGTATCAGCACTGTGAACACTAAGGCTGTTGCCTGTTGACTACTTTAGAGCCACAAAGTTGACAGTTGCTGGTCAGTTTTCTGTACAGTAGGATTATGGCTATGGTGGAAACTAAATGTCTCAGTAAGTAGTTATGTAAAGTAGTAAAGCTTAGTTTTGTTCTGATGCATGAAAGGAAAGCACTTTGTACAGAGCTCATGCTAGCTGCTTTTAAATAATAGCCACAACATTTTTAAGCCAGACATTAATAATCAGACTGTAGCGCATTGTTTTCACATGCGTGAGGATTAGCGTAATAACCGATTTGTTCGCATGATAATATCTAAGATATTAAGTGTCTTTAAATTTAGAAGATTTAAGGGGAATATTTTTTCAAGTAAGTTTCATAATAAGATATTAATGTTAAAACACACTAACAGCCAAAGGCCCATTATTTTCTTATGGTAATATCAACAAACTATTCCCCCAGCTTGTAGAGTCCTCAAAACAGGCTTTGTGATTAAAAATCTTCATTAGGCTAGAGAACATGTTATTGTTAAAGACACATCATAACAGTACCTAGTATTTTAAAATCTAGACAATAATTTTTAACTAAGTCATCCGCACTGACAAGAAAGTTGATAGATTTCTTCAACATTTCAGGCTTGAAGTTGACAACTACAGTATAAGTGCGGTGGTGGTGTTTTTAAAGAAAAGAGCTGAACTGGTACGAGTGATTTTTTCAAATCAGTGCAGTCTTGTATATAAGCGTTGATGTTGCAGACAAGAAATCAAACACAATTGTTTAACCCTTTACTCTACATTTACGCCTTTTATCACATGGGCCACCAGTGTAGATCCAGATCAGTCGACACATCCATGTTGTGTGATCTGGATCTATACTGTTTGCTTTCTGGTCAGAAATAACATTATAGCAAACAGGATATTTCCTAAACAGATAGCACAGATGTGCCGGCTGGACCCATACAATTTATGGGTATGTATTAAAGGGTAAAAATCTTATTCAGGGGCGAGTATCTCGAAGCTAGATCATACATGTAAAATTGTAACGTCATCTTACGACATTCATAGCCAAATTTTCCTCTATCTCGAGGAATTCGCAAACTGCAAAGATTTGTAAACTTGGTTGTAACATACGGTAAAAAAATCGACCCCTTAAACTCCTCGTAACTTAATTAACTGAGCAAATTATCATATTCTCAGAAGTCTACATTTTTGTACTTTCTCAATATTTATTTGATCGAATTAATTTTAAAAAATGTTTTTTATAAATGAAAATGAAACTTTGAAAGCCACCAAATACGACAAATAGGAAAATATCGCAGACATGGTTTGATTGAGCCAGTTCATTGGCAGTAATGTAAATGCATATTACTGCCCATGCTGTCTATTCACGGGTCGAGCACAACCCAATATTCAATGTACTCGTATAGCCTGGTTTACACTGTCCCTGTATACAGCCCTGGTGCGTCCCGGTTTGGACACTGGTCAACCGGCACAACAACTGTAGTGACAGCTTTAAAACTCGTATTGGATCGGAATAAACCGTGTTGATTCAGGGATAACATAGCAGTGGGCCCAGTGTTGTTTAAAATTTTAATACAAGCTGAACTCCCGGGGAGCGAAACCAAATGCTGTCTTATTTTGCGGAGATCCGGGGCATCACTGTAGCTCTTACGGCATGATCCG
The DNA here is from genome assembly GCA_038501625.1 of Corbicula japonica. Taxonomy (NCBI): domain Eukaryota; kingdom Metazoa; phylum Mollusca; class Bivalvia; order Venerida; family Cyrenidae; genus Corbicula; species Corbicula japonica. The sequence goes on along the minus strand of JAZAYU010000119.1, from coordinate 252,390 downwards.
TCTCTCCACCCAAAGTCCACAGGGTCAAACCGTATTAAACCGGCATGCCCTCTGTCCAAGTTAGAGATATAGTGACTCCCGGTTCGGCCAAGGTGTCTCTGAGGAGACCCGATGTAGCCCCGACTTGTGCTGGTCGAACAACGGTTTAGCACGGTAGCAGCGGGTAAATTTCGACAAAGTGACGGTGGAGTCTGGATATGGCTACGTTGCAAGCCGGTGGATGCCGATTCAACTACCTAAGCCGTATTTAAACCATGATTTTATATTTGAAATTCATTCATCCCGATTCATTGTGGGTTTTCCCGGCGTAGCTACGGTTGTGTACAAACCGGGACGCACTGGGGCTTTATACCGGCACAAGGCTTCACAAATCTTCTTAATTTTCATGACCGTTACTGATAATTCTCTGTTTTTAAACTGTTGATAAACTTCACGATGAAACTTATCATGGATTCTAAAACGACCGCTAGAACTTTCCAGACCGCTAGGGGAGGCTGTGTTTGAGTGTGGCGATTCCTGATATGTATATATTACTTTTTTCCCAAAGATAATGGATTGAAGCCAAGGCGATAAAATTCACGATTTTTGTTAGAATATAAAAAATAAATTGCCGCCGGTCCACATTTGGTTATTGTTTACAGGTGGTCTTTAGCACAGGTTGGACTGTATTGTGTTTGTTTGTTTACAGTATGTTTGCCTATGTCATGAATGTCAATCTAAATGTCGGTAGGACTTTTAACTTCGGGTCGTTTTTTTTTAATTTTTTAAATCGCTTTCAATTAGTCTCAGAGATAACAAGTCTCTTCATGCAATACTTCCACTTTTTTTGTCCAAATTATTTCTTGTATTGAATTTGAAACAGACATTATTAATGACATTTTGCACAAAGTATGTGGTTTGCACTGGCCCCAAATAATCCACAAAGTAAACAATTTTGGCACAGTAAGTAGGATTGTTGAATAAATAAAAATTTTGTTCTGAAAGGTTTACTATATATCGATGTTTCACATTTCAATTATGTCATTATATGCCTTGCGTATATCTTACGAATTCATAACTTCAGGACGCATTACGAGAACACTAAGTGGTGTTTTGAGATACCCGTGTAACGTTACCTTAGCGCCTTCGTAGCGATTTCGTAATTCATACCTTAACTTAAAATATGAACATATTTTCGACATACTGGTCCCTGCATTGTCCAAGAAGCTGGTAGAGCATTGATTAGGGTAAAACTGACCACTCTTCAGTCTTAAGCTAGAAAATTTATTGTATCCAGGTCGCTCAACATTAGTGCTTTTAAAGATTTTGTAAGAAGTGCTCAATGCTCTCTTGTTTTTAGTATGCTCATTTAAAATGGGGCGTATTATGGAAACACCTGTGACAGGCGTTATTAATAAATTTGTCTGCTTTCTAACTTTAATATAACTTACCCAGTCTTCATCAAATTAGGTCAGTATGTTAATGGTCATAATACATACATCTTTCGAAAATTGCTCCTGGGAGTAGAGTTACAGCCCTTTATGGAATATAATTGACCAAGTTAGCACCATCATACTCTCTTTAAGCCTTTAACTAATCTTTTTCAAACTTGGTTAGAATGATGTATGCATGTTTTTACATAATTATGATTTAAGTTTAATAGCCAGACAGATCGATCTTGTTGCTCTTGAGATATGGCCATTTAACTGCAAATTAACTTTACAACAGCTATCTCTATCTTGAAAAGCCGTTATCTACTAACACTAAAACTTAATAGAAATTAGATTTTTTGAGGTTATATCTCAACAGAATTTGGTAAGCTGTCAAATTTCTTCCCGCCTCATCACTTTGGCCCTTTAATTATCTAAACTTAACCACATTTACGCTCTCTGAGTTTATTTTGCGGCAGTTTTGGACTGTCTTGTATATGACAATTGTAGTAGAAAGACGAAGCATTCAGAAATCTGTCTTAGACAATCAATTCTTCATTTCAGACAAATATATAAATCTGTAAACATTTGGTCCATAACTGTGATCGTGGTCAAATGAACTTGCTGTACCACTAAGTCATGTTGAATGTGATTTCTGGATGAAAATGTGTATTTACAAAGCTCTTAGTACAGTATGAGGTACTGCAGTTAAGTTTATCCTCAATGTCCGCTCAGAAGAAAACCCAAATATGGTCTTAAAGGCAGGTGGTATTTGTTCACAGGTGAAGTTTTCTTTAAATCAGTCAGTGGGAAAAATAATTGTTGCCATAATCCACAGGTGGTCTTTGTTTACCGGTAGTCTTTAGGCCAAACAAAAAATTAGTTCTGTTTCCGGTCGCCCGACCGACCCTCTAATTTTGGTCCCGACCCTAAACTTTTTATTGGTTTAAGGGAAGAGAGGAAACTCTGTTGCGCAAATTCGGTTGTTTTTATCCATTTCTTTCGTTTAGTTTTATCACTTTCCGTTCATTTCGAATCCGGCGATTTCATTGGCTGTTTAGTATTTCAATATGGCGGCGCCCATGTTGACAATGGCGTCTGTATTGGCCTTCTGTTTATATAAGTGGGTGGGGTAATTTACAAAAAGATCGCATATTTTTTTCGTTTAGCTTCATTTAAGCAAATAATTGACAGTTATCAACCAGAAATAATATGAACTATAGGTGCTACCTATTTAACG
>JAZAYU010000119.1:0-249241 GCA_038501625.1 Corbicula japonica | reverse complement strand
AGTTTATAAATTAAATCTCCATAAAAAACTGGCTGTGAAATACATTGTTGCAATAGTGATTTTAAACTGCACCTGTATTTATGAATTAGATCTGGATATCGGCGATAAAACTTGCAAAAGGTTTTCCTTAATTTGTGATACCTATAACCTTGTTTTAAAAGTTTTTCTGTAATGCAAAGATTACGTTCATTGAAATCATTCACATCGTTGCAAGCTCTTGAAAAGCGAATAAGCTGTGAGATATAAACCCCGTAAGAAGTCGCACGAGGAACATCGCCGTCTAGAAACGGAAAATTTACTATATTAAAATTAAAATCATCTCTTTTATCATAAATTTTAGTAGTGACGTAACCATTGTCAATGGATAGATTTAAATCAAGAAAGTTTGCTTGCTTTTCTGAAGTGTTCGCTTTATTAAGCTGTAGTTCTTTAGGATAAATCTTATTAACCAGTAATGGAAAATGGTTATTATCTATATTTAATAAATCATCAAGGTACCTCGATGTGTTGTTAAAAGCTGTAATAATATCATCTTGATGTTCGGTAGAAAGAGATAACATAAAATCTCTTTCATAACAGTATAAAAACAGATCAGCAACAAGGGGTGCACAATTAGTACCCATTGGAATGCCTATTACTTGTTTATAAATAGAGGTACCAAATCTCAAATAAATATTATCCAATAAAAATGTGAGCGCCTGTATAAGGTCTTGACAGGTCCATGAAGTATAATTATCATAAGAACCATCTGTAAAGAATGCCCTATGTTCATTACAAGCAATAAATGTTTTATTTTCTCTAGCAAAAGTTTTTTCAATGAGACTGGTTAGCTTGTCTCTTATTAAATTATGAGGGAGAGAAGTATACAACGTAGAAAAATCATATGTAGACAAACAGAACGCCTGAAAATTATTTGATTTAAGTTTCTTCAAAACGTCATTTGAATTTTTATAGACCAAAATAAATTTTTGCCAGTAGTTTCAAAAACTTTTTCGCAATACCTAGTTACATGTTCTTTTATAGCTGTAAGACAAGATATTAAGAGCACGGATAACTTTGTAGTTGTACAAGAACTAGAGTTAGCGATAAATCTTGCTTTGTACGGTGTTTTGTGCATTTTAGGCAACCAATACATAGTAGGTACTTTGTCTTGTTTCGGCTCAACACTGATTCTAAATTTTGTAATTTGTAGAGTGTGTGCAGTAACAATATCACTCTCAGATGAAGAAGTCAGTGTATAAGCATTAGTGCTATTAAGCTCTTCAGTTTGAACATTTATATAGTGTATACGTCACACTATAATAACATTATTTGAAGCCTTATCAGCAGGTGTTAAAACAAATTTGTTGTGAAAATCTTGAATACCCTTTTTCAAATGACGAAAGTTAAAACGAGGTCGAGGTGGTAGTAAAGCTATGTTTCTTTTATAGAAGGATATACGAGTGTCAATTATTTTGAATATTTGTTTTTTCCAGTTTGAAAGAGCATTAGGCTCAGCATGTTCTCGTTTACACCATTTATTGCAAAAAGAGTTTAAAGACTCTGCAATTTCCGCACGACAGGTATTAAAGTCGATGTCCGATGGAATTCTGTATTTTGGACCTTTTGAAATTAAATTGCGGATTCTAAAGTCTTTGATAACATTTAGATCCCCTGTAACGATATGACCGGCAGGTTGATAGCAAAATTTTGAATTAGAACAGTCTCAAGATGATGGTGTGTTTTCAACAATCTGTAAATCCGATGTAATTTTGTTGTAATAGAAAATTGTGTTTCTAATAGGCTTGTTATATTTATAACAAACGATGGGTGTTTCAGTATTCTTGAAATAATTAGGTATAGCCGATTCAACAGTTTTATCTTTAAATATACTTGGAAGGTCAATAAAATCTATGCCTTTATTTAAAAATGAAATTTTAAGAAAATGTCTTTGGTGATCAGATTCCAAGTCAATGTGTGGTCTAAGAACATGCCGAGTGTAACACTGAGTAAGGCTTGCAACTTCATAAAGTGGATGAGTTCTAATAACAATATCATCGGCTTCCTTATCCACTTTTTGTAAACTAGAAATAGAAAGAGAAGCTAAACGCGACAGCATAGCATGTCTACCAGAATGTTTTAACATATTTTGAAGGTCATGAATAGAACAATGAATACGTGATTTTCTTTTGATGTTACCATTAATCCTTATCCCGTGTGACCTCGATTTTCGTTTTCGTAATTCTAGCAAATCAAAAATGTCAAAATCAGGATTATTTGAAATGTTGCCTTCTTGATAAATATTATCATTTAATCCAAGTGGATAGGGTGTTTGGAGTTTTTGTATCCATTTTTGCTCCGATATAAGTCTAGCTCTAATTTTAAATGCTCTAGAAGCACTGCTATCAAATATAACTTTTTCAACAGGTTGAATATTAACATGTTTTAAAGTGTGGCCTGATCGTTTGAAATGTTTATATAAAAATGTATTGATTTTATGATTGTTTCTTATTTTCGAACAGTGCTGACTAAAACGTGTTTTCAAAGGGCGCCCAGTTTGTCCAACATATTGAATCCCACAATTTAAAGCATTTCAAGTTAAAACATAAATAATATTGTCTGATTGTCAGTCAATGTCTGAATTGATGTTAACTGAAAAAGTTCTACCATTGACTGTAGATTTAATTGTTGAACTACATTTTAAAAAACTGCAGCACTTGCACCTCTTTAAATCGCACTTGTATATAAATGGATACGATCTTCGTCTTCCGTTGATAATTTTAAAAGGTGTGGAAATGTTATATGTTTGAAGTATATGTGATTTTATAGGTGACAATTTTATTTTTAAATTAACGGAAGTGGCCGACGATAGATTAATTGTAGATAAACGAACTGACGGTTGCAGGTATGTAAAAGTATTTAATTTAGCTGGAATATGAACAGAAGACGCTAAAAAAGTTATAGGCAACATTAAGTTTCAGGTTAAAGTTGCATTCGAAAAAGTTTCAGGTTAAAGTTGCATTCGAAAGGTGTATAACTCAAAAAATATTAAAACTGGAGTTATTTTTGTCGTCACAGATTGCATTGTTCATGCTGATGCTATATTTCCAGTATGAAGTGAATAGGTGAAGTACTTTCAAAGTTATAGGCAACATTAAGTTTCAGGTTAAAGTTGCATTCGAACGGGGCATAACTAAAAAAAATATTGCAACTAATGTTATCATTCTTGTCATCACAGATGGCATTGTTCGTGCTGATGATATATTCCAAGAATGAAGTGAAAAGGTTAAGTACTTTCAAAGATATAGGCAACATTAAGTTTCAGGTTAAAGTTGCATTTGAAAGGGGCATAACCCAAAAAATATTGAAACTGGAGTTATCATTCTTGTCATCACAGATGACATTGTTCGTGCTGATGATATATTCCAAGTATGAAGTGAAAAGGTTAAGTACTTTTAAAGTTATAGGCAACATTAAGTTTCAGGTTAAAGTTGCATTTGAAAGGGGCATTAATAAAAAAATATTGAAACTGGAGTAATCATTCTTGCCATCACAGATTTCATTGTTCGTACTGATGATATATTCCAAGTATGAAGTGAGAAGGTTAAGTACTTTCAAAGTTATAGGCAACATTAAGTTTCAGGTTAAAGTTGCACTTGAAAGGGGCATAACTAAAAAAATATTGTAACTGGAGTTATCATTCTTGTCGTAGCAGATGGCATTGTTCGTGCTGATGATATATTCCAAGTATGAAGTGAATAGGACATGTACTTTCAAAGTTATAGGCAATATTAAGTTTCAGGTTAAAGTTGGGGGACTACCGGACGACGGCAACGACGACGATGAAGACGACGACGACGCCGCCGGACAATAGGATCCCGATGTGTCTACCTGCTATCGCAAGCGACACAATAATAATGCTATCTTTACGAAGAGTTTGAAAATTGCAATGAATTATCATGAAAAATAAGATCTCTGTATCATTTTATAAATGACGTCAGTAACGACAAAATGTGTAAAAATGCCTTTATTTGGTAAGTTGTATTAAAGTATATGTTTATTACTTTTTGAACCGAAAATAAAAAACTGTATATTTGGAAAATACAATGTGAAATAATAGCTCTGATAGTGTAAATTTCTTTTTGGGTTCAGTTTAGGATTAAGTACAAAATCTGTGTTTAAAATATGTAATTAGACTTTGTTTATTGCTGTGTGTCAATGTATTAAACCCAGATCAGAAATGATCTGTATGGTTTGACGCATATGGCGTGTGGGACGTTGCAAAATTCAAAAAATATTTTTATGTGATATAATTTTATATTTATATTTAAACATTTTTCATTTATGTTGTAAAAAATAATATTTATATGGTAAAAATAGGCATTTATATTGTATAAAAGTATTTATGTTCTATATTTTTATTTTTATTTGAAACGAATATATTTATATTGTAAAAGTAAATTTTATGTGGTATAAAACCGCATTTGTATTCGATAAAGTGAAAAAAAATTATGTTCAATAATGGCATCATGGGATACTAAATTAATATCATTTGTAACGCACGATTTCATTGGACCACGATATTCTACGCGGAAAACATGGCTGCCTCCACAAGGTGTGTTAAACATGTCTTCATCAATACTGTATTGATTATGATATTTATTTACGTTTGTATCTTACATTAAGCAGTCTGTTTAAGTTATATACCGATCGAGTTAGATGTAGATGCAGTAAAATTCGATCACAATACATTTCAACCACAAGCTTAATTTCGGTGCGATTCGACCCCAACCCCTAAACAATTCGATCCCAGAATTTAAGACAATTCGACCCCAGATTTTTTGTCTGCTTTTGCTGGATATTACGTATTATTGGTCTGCTGTTGTCGTAGATTACTCAAAGAGGCGGATTTATTATCAACTTTACAAGTACTTTAAACTGACACATGATTTGTCCTGGGAAACTGAATTTGTAAAGACAGTCTTGTTACTTGTAAGTTTATGTGTTCCTTGTACCTGATTATTTGGACTAGTATTACTCTGTTACTGACGGGGTACAAACTGACACCTAATTTTTCGGGACTGCTACTGGATATATTTTAATGCATCACAAATCATTAAGTTTATGTTTAATGCAATTATTATTATTCACAATTGATTTTTATTTTAAGTAGTCCAAACAGAACTTCATTACATTCTAGTCCTGGGCTATCACACTGGATTATTATACCAAAGACCTAAAATTAATATTTGATTATAAACAACTAAATGTGTAATAATAAATTTTAAGTACGCTATTGGCGAAGTGTGTGACCAGTGTGGGACTCAGACCCATAACTCCAGGATACCACAGCTCTACCAACTAAAATAATTGTGTCACCTGTGTCTTGTGACCACACCAACACAGGGATTGGCTTAGGGTGTGAGAACAGGGAGAAGTTTTGCCAATTTTAGGGAGAAGTTTTGGAAGTTTTCAACTTTCTTTAAGAGATATATAGGTAAAAACTTCTCCCTTGGATCAGTAGTGGGAGAAGTTTAGGAAACTTGGGAGACTATTTCTCCCAAGTCTCCCTCTAAGCCATCTTGTAAAATGATTTGATGTATCCATTTAAACCAAAGCTTGTAACATATTTAATCTAATGACCCTCTTGTTTTCAGATATATCTTTGTGTCCTTGCATCCTCAAGGTGAACAACTGTCTTTTCCATGTGTAGACAATTCATTGAATCTGGCATCACTACAGTCAGTTTTCCCCCAGGCAACTGGTCTAAAACACTACCAAAACAGCATCTGGAAAGTAGTTCCTGTAGATGCTGGAAAGTTCCATCTTCCACCAGGAATAGAACAGTTTACTGCAATTTCTGGAAGCCTAGGTAAAGTAAAGCCTTTATAGCACAATTCACACTAACAGATCCATGTTCAGATTTTGATAATACAGTATGTGTGCACAACTGTGGGCATCTAGTATAGTGTTGTTGTTGTTTTTTTAAATGTTGTGTAACACTGCTTGTTTGAATAATGCACTGATCAATACATGTTTTGTTTTATTAACATGCAACAGTATACTCAAACATTGAAAAGTTAGAAAACCTGGTTTCGTCCCATTGCGGTGATGTATTTTGTTAATACTTTTATGGAACAATATATGATTATTTTTTAAAGGTCAAGCCCGTCAAGTTGTGTCATCCGGAACATCATTGGCCTCACAGATTGCGGCTTCATTCAGACCGCCACCGGTCATACCTCCTACTAGACCCTTAAATAGGAGCTTTACTTCAAGAAAAAACAAAAAGGACACACGAAATAAATCAAAAACTTACAAAGTTGTATTCATTAAGGAAACAGATTTACCAGTCAGCTACTCCAAGTTTCAGGCTATAATTGAAGGCATGATTGACATTAGAGAGGAAGATGATGAAAGAACTGTAAAAGATCATTTGAAGACCATTTTAGAAGGAACAGTGTCAAATTTAAATTTCAGTGACTTAATAATATTAACATACAACTCCAAAAAGCTGTCCCAACCACATTGTGTTCCAGGATTTGAGTGGAATGGGAAAAGGATAAAGGCTGTGGTTGGGCAAGGAAAGCTTTATGTGATGGTATTGGGATACAAGGTAAGATTTTATCTGTAACAGTAATTTTTGATAGGATTCAATGGGATTTGTAAAAGAATCATTAAGAAACTCAATATGTATCAAAATTAGAGTTCTGTCATTACCAATATTATAAACAAAATCTCAACAATCAAATTTTTATCATAGCTACTTTTGATGTGTATGCTTGTTAATAGAACTTATATGAATTATGATAGATCTATAAATAAGATTTGTTAATTATTGTTGGCTTGCCTTTCTTAAGTATGGCATGCTGATACACAGATGGTGGTGTATGAATCATATATAAATAGAAATCTAAATCATATTAACTACTATAGGGACAATTTCTGATCATAACTTACAAATGCCAAAAAAAAAGAAGACTGAAAAGTAGATCTTTGACTGTATGGTACTTTTTAAATTTAAATTTCCATTTTGTTAATTTAATATTCAGGAATTTCATCAGGCTGATGTTGGCAATGACACAGATGATGAGCTTTCACAGAGCCCTTTAGCTTTTGCAGAGAATCCTCATTCCACCCAGGTTAGGAGCAATGGGCTAGACATTGAGGTCAGTTTCTTTGTTTTCATATATTAATCTTTAAAACTTGTTGCTTTACTAGTTGTGTGTTAAGCCAGTCACCGGTTATAACTGAAATTCATGAGCACAATGTCACACTTTAGACTAGTTATATGTCAAGCAACATTCTTTGAGCATGAAAAATCATTTTATCATGGCAATCTACAAATAAGATGATACAAATTAAGATGCAAGGCATTTAAACTTAGTGTGTGCTATATAACACTAAAAATAATATTGTTTACAATATTTTGTGAAGTGGTATGGATCACTGCAATTGTGCATCAATTGATTGTTATATTGGCATTGCTTCCCATGTCAAGTCAATGCAATGTGTAGACCCGATGTAAGACGCACAACAGTTGATGTGGCTGCAATGATATTCTGTATTTTGGACAAGTGGAAAATATACAGGTCCTGTTGGTTGTAAAGCAACAACAAAAGATGTTTTAATATGTCTAGTTTTCTTCTTAAGGTCTACAGCCCCTTCAGGTCTTTTCATCAGAAAATTGGGAAGAGGCCTTTCAAATTGGGAATTAATGCATGATAATTGTTTATTTTGGGAAAACAAAATTCATTGACAGATGGGTGCTAGTTTATAAATATGAATAGTAATAAGTATTTTCAACTTTAATTTTTTAAAGCACTTCATTTTTCAAACTTCAATTTTCAAACTCCTCTCGGAGGATTTTGATCAATGTTTGGATATATTACTTAGCTTTTTGGGAATAGTCTCTGCCACAGTTGGGGAAAAAATGCTATACTTTTTGGATTCGGAAGTGGCCTTATATAGGCTTCTGTTATATAAGGATGAAAAGCCCTGCTCTTACTTCGAAAAAGCCTTCTGTTGGATCAATCAGGCAGTTTTTAACCAGGTTTTCTTTAGAAAAATCCTGGTTATTAGATTGAGGTATGGGCTGGCGGGCGGGCGGGCGTCAACATTTTGTCAAGTTTTTTGTTAAAGTTGTGTTTTTCTCAGTAACCGTTCAAGGTACAACTTTGAAACTTAACATAGTTGTCTGACATATCAATACCAATTATCAGGACAAGTTTCATGATCTCTGACTGTATTTTGACAAAGTTATGCCCCTTTTTCACTTAGAAATTTTGTCAAGTTTTTTGTTAAAGTTGTGTTTTTCTCCGTAACCGTTCAAGGTACAACTTTGAAACTTAACATAGTTGTCTGAAATGTCAATACCAATTATCAGGACAAGTTTCATAATCCCTGACTGTATTTTGACAAAGTTATGCCCCTTTTTCACTTAGAAATTATGTGAAGTTTTTTGTTAAAGTTGTGTTTTTCTCAGTAACCGTTTAAGGTACAACTTTGAAACTTAACATAGTTATCTGACATCTGAATACCAATTATGAGGACAAGTTTCATAATCCCTGACTTATTTTGACAAAGTTATGTCCCTTTTTCACTTAAAAATTGTGTTAAGTTTTTTGTGAAAGTTGTCTTTTCTCAGTTACCATTCAAGGTATAGCTTTAAAACTTTACATAATTGTTTGACATCACAGTACCAATTATCAGGTTAAGTTTCATAGGGGTTTTGATTGTGTTTTGGAAAAGTTATGCCCCTTTTTGACATATATTTTTTGTAAAGTATTTTGTGAATGTTATCTGTTGATGCCAAATTGCCTGTTGACGCTTAGCTTGGTTTGTGGGTAGCTTATATCAACAGGCAGTTTGCGATTGCTACCAAGGTGTCTGTGATAAATGTCAAGGTCACTTGCTAAATATAGAAATTCAGCTTACCCTCAATAACTTGAGTTTGCTTTTACCTCTGGATGCCAAACTTAGTATATGAGTATCTAATATCAAAAGACAGCTTGGGATTGCCACAGGTATCTGTGATCAAGGTGAAGGTCACTGTTGCTAAAAATAGAAATTCAGTTTTCCCTCGATAACTTGAGTTTGCTTTGGTATATTTACGCCGAACTTAGTGTTGGTATCTATTATCAAGATCCAGCTTGAGATTGCTACCCAGGCACTTGTGATAAAGCTCAAGGTCACTGTAGCTAAAAATAGAAATTCAGTCTGCTCAATAGCTTGAGTTTTCTTTGGCCTATTGACACCAAACTTGGTTTTGTGGGTAGCTTATATCAAGACACTACTTAGGATTGATACCCAGGTGTCTGTAATAAAGGTCTATGTCATTTATGCTGAAAATAAAAATTTAGGTTTCTCCTTATTACTTGGGTTAGCTGTGATCTATTGACACCAAACTTTCTTTGGGTAGCTGATACCAAGACACAACTCGGGATTTCTTCTCAGAAGTCTGTGATCAAGATCAAGGTCACTGTTGCTAAAAACAGAAGTTCAGTTTCTTTATATCAGATATTTTCTTTACAAAAGTATAAGTATTAAATGAAAACCTCGTTTTCAGCGCGTGGCGACGACTTTTTCTTGTTTTTTGTAATGTTACATAATGTGATAGTAGAATTACAGACAAGATGAAGGTCTTATGTATGGAGAAATTTTTACTGGAAATTTCTGGTTAAATATCTTAAAAAGATTCTTTTAGAAAGAAAAATGTTGTTGTTTTTTTTTCAAACTAATGCAACACTTTGTAACATTAACACTAGCAGAATTTTCATAAATTAGTTTACATTCTAGTTTTGATGCAAATTTACAATTATTATAGGTTTTTCATGTAAAAACCTGACTGTACGTTCGACTGATACTTATAAATGAAACAGTGCTTCTGTGTTAAAATGTTGGGGATGTAAGCAGACACAGATACAGATACTGATACGGACAAATAGAAAACCAGCCTAATAATGAAAGTTTGTATTACAATCAATATTGCGTGGACTTGTTATTATTTATGTCTCCCTTATAGTAGTGGGAGACATAATCAAGAGCTGCTGTTCCTTTTTTGTGTCCATGTTGTAACTTCGAGGTTCATTTAACAATTTTAAAATAACTTGGCACAGTTTTCTTACCTAAGTCAGACGATGAGTCGGGCACAAGAATTCATCATACTTGGGTAAAGGTCAGTCACAAATAAGGGTCACAGGTCAGATAAATCCATATTTGTCTCCAGGCCATTATTTTTAATTACCTTGAACAATTTTGAAGTTACTAGGTGCATGTACTGTTACTTACCAACATTAGACAATGTATTGCATGCAAAAACTGTCACACTAGAGTCAATGTCAAGATTAAGCCCCTTTCACACTATACGGCGTTTGCACAATGTTCATCCAATTGACAGCGTGGTGCGATCACGTGAGAATTCTGAAACCCTGTCACACTTTGAGCATGCACAAAACAAATACCAGAGTTCCAGTGGCATTGTAGGAGACCTTCCTGTGTTGCTACTATGGAGATTTCGTGAGCAATCCCACTGCACTAAGAATGGGTTTGGTTTGTGCATGTTGACAGTGCTCGCCGTCGGTCAGCATTCTGTGCAACCCCATGGCATTCACAAGCGATGCCTGCGATTGTGCGGCGGGCACCTTGGCAATCTGCAACTGTTTTTAAGAACGCCCTGCCTGGGAATGCCACCCTAGTGTGACAGGGGTTTTACACATCGGGTTAATGGTCAAATAAGTCCATATCCTATGTGTTACTTGTTTTACTTATTCCTATGACTTGTGGATACTTTGTAAGTATGTTAGCACAGTAACTGTTATTACGAACATGTTACACTGAAGAGCCATCTCTAAAAGGATCAAGGTTAATGTCACTCTTAAAGGTTAAAGGTAAAATCTGTCTATAGTTCATGTCCAGGCTATAATTTTAATGTCTGCTTGGCGTTTTTGAAATATCTTGGCACAGTTATACATTGCCTAGGACAGATTGTGGGCGAGGCATACATTTTTGTGTTGAAAACAAATTTATAATTTTTGTTTACTTATTTACTAATTAGGATATCTTGCCATCATTGGACCGTTGTGACCGAATTGCTGGAACTGCACAAGGAGATGTAAATGTATGTATATAATAAAAGTTATTTGATCTGTTATATTCTTTCTCATGAATGCAATACCTTCTGATTTTGCTCCCCTACAGGTTTACCAGGGTGGCTATAGTTGTGCTCTTCATCCGTCTGTCTGTCCATCAGTCATGTTAATATGCAATTGTTTCAGTGGCCAAATAGTGGATGTAAGCAGATATCAAGACACTTTAATACTATTGATTTATATGCACAACTACAATTGAACCTGCCTTAGCAGCCACCTGCATTTAGCAACCACCTGTCTTAATAGCCAGTTTAAATATGTTCTAAATTGACATTTTGTTCTAATTTTAACCTGTCTGTAACAGCCACCTGTGTTAAGTAGCCACTTTTTATCACTCCCTTGGGTGGCTTCTTAATATATGTTTGCATTTCATCTAATAAATCGTGGCCTATATGAATGTGTACTGTAGTGACAGATGTATAATATATAACGTGATATCTGCCATAATGTTAGTCCCCTACCAATGTGTGAGACAAATCTGCAGGGCATCTCTTTTTCGCGAAGTCTGTTGTGTTTCTAGTAAAACTCATGATGTAACTGTTTCCATGGTGTGCTTGTGATACTATCAAACACATGTTTACTCTGTTTTGGTAAATGAATCATTAGTTATAATTCAATGACATATTACATGTACCACCCCAAAAAAGTCTCTGATAGAAATACAATTTTTCTTACAATATTAAGTTGAATGCATCATTCCTGCAACAGGAGCAATCAACTGTACAGCTACAGTCACACATTACATCAGCTCCAGTTCCGCTGTTACGGGTGACAAGTGAATCAGCTGCATCAACACAGGCATCTGAATCAGCACAGGTGCTTAACTTCACAGATGCAGGTACACCTACAGTCCAGTTTCGACCACGCAGATCTTTATCACTGGTAAGCTTATTTCTATACAGCTTAACGGTTGTTAATGATTTTAATCAATCTTTACATGTCTATGAAAATGTATTATATACATATAGAAATTATTCTGGCAACTAATGATTTCATATGTATTCCCTTTGACATCCACTAAAATATCTAACCCGCCCGGCTAGCTCAGTTGGTAGAGTGGTTGACTATCAAACCAGAGGTTATGGGTTTGATCCCTAGTACGTCCATAACCCCTGGCCAGGTTTAGGGGCTGTCTCCATATGTCTATAGTTGTTGATTGAACATTTTGTTGAAATAAAAACATCAACAAAATATTGTGAAAATTGAGTGGTGGACAATTAATATAAAACATAAATACTGTACACGAAAGTTGCATTTTTCCGTTTTTTCTGTTGCTGCATAAAACACACCCCCTATTATTCCAATCTATTACCGGTAAACTGAAATCTGTAGAGTAAAACAATATCTGATACGAAGAATTTCTCACTTCTTCAAAATTGTTCTTAATTTACAAAACAAATGAATCTTACAACAATCCTAGCTAAGACCTTTTCATTAAACGGATAACCTTATTATGCCCCCACTTCACGTAGTGAAGGGGGCCCTATAGGAATCACATATGTCACATCCTGTTTCCTGTCATGTCATGTCCCATCACATCCTGTCCCATAACAAAATCTTAAATAGGAATATCTCAAAGGCAATAAGACTTATCAACTTGAAACTTCATATGTAGATAGACCAGATTGAAGGAAAGTGTAGTGTGCAATAACCATAACTCTTGCTTTTGTATTTTTGAGTTATTGGCCTTTGTTAATTTGGACACTTAATGTTTGGCCTGTCCACATCCCAAAATTATACAAGCTATTGACTTGAAACTGTTGTCCCGGTTAGCTCAATTGGTTGCGTCGCAGGAATTGCAGGGCTAGGCGCTGTCGCCATGACGGTGCGGGTTCGCTCCCAGATAGAGGCACTATCATTTCAAAAGTAAAAAAGGCCTCATTGAATGAAATGCATAAGAACTATAAGTCTTACTTGTGAATCTTTTGAGTTATTGCCCTTTGCTAATTTGAGAACTTAATTTTTAGCCGGTGCATATCTCAAAAAGTATTATAGTTGTCGACTTGACACTTGATATGTAGAAAGGACTCATAAAGGGGAAGTGCAAGGCATGAGAAACTCTTTCTTCGCTTTTTTTTTGTTTCTTGGATATTAAGTTTTTGTCTTTTTTATATCTCAAAACCTATAATGGCTATAATGGCTATTGACTTGATACTTGATTTTAGTAACATAGATCTCGTATTTTTTAGTTATTGCCATTTTGTATAGGACATTACCTTGAAACAAGGAAGTACTGTCACTTTTGTGTTTTAAACCTTAAATATTTCATCAGGATTATGTGCAAGAAATAATTTATATATAGGGGAATTCACACATACTGCACCGTTGAACTAAGTGATATTTTTAATGTTTTGCCCATATATATAAGGGATTGTTTTCACATTTAAAAACATATTGCTTGCATGATGATTGCAAGATGCGCTATTTACTTTTGATCTGGCCATTATTTCTGTGACAAAACGGTGTGTGGGCATTAGTCACTTCTGTGACAAAGCTCTATTTTTCATGGTCTCACAATGAATGTGAAGATAAAACCACTTGATGAAAGGGGTTCCTGCATCACTTTGAACAATATTAAAATTACATTTTTGTTTTTAATAGAGCCAGAGATACTCACAGAGACCTGTGGATAGGTACATCATCTTCATGTTTGCAGTTCATTGTTGTTCTTCAGTGCCTGGCACTCCTTTTGTTTATTATTGTTTCGCTTTTTATGCCCCCACTCTGAGAAGAGGGGTTATATATCTGTCTGCCTGTCTGTCTGATCTATTTTATGTTCAATAACCGAGAGTTGTGGCATCTGCGTTATGTGGACACATTTCTAGTTATTTATACTTTAAAAAGGCTGTTTTAGTTTCTGATGTTTGAAACATGTTTTTTATACAATGTAAGAATTACCAGATATCTGATTTTTATTACCCTTGTTTAATTTGTTGACACTTTTCATTGTTTACAAAGCTGACTCATGCAGTAAGTAATTCAGGGTGGTGTTTTGAACAAAAAAAATGCCTGTGGCCATGCACCCTACAATCAAACAGATTATCAGAACACAAGACTTGAAGGTCTCAAACAGGTTAAAATTATTTATTTTTGCATTTACCTTAGCGAGTAAGTTACACTTATATCGATAAACAAATGTAAAATTACAGATACATAGTACTTGTTTTAACTCTAATAAAAACATCTTAGTTTCACAAAAAGCAAAGCATTTTATGTTGACTGAGTGCTTAGTTCTTGAAATTAACTGAGAAATAAGATCAATCTAACAGGCTAAATTAAAGCATTTTCTGCGGATAGAGCTTGGTTCACATGTTAAACATCCAAACTTGAAATAGACTCAACTCCTCCAAAGTTAAAAACATCCAATGATTTATGGAGTAAGTAGTTCGGGTTCAGGAGAGACCAGTATACTTGATCATGAAAGTTTGGGGGATGAGTAAGTGATTAACCTCCTTTAAGTGTAAATTGAAGGCCAACTGTTGTCATTATATACTATGAAAGGCATAGAAAGGTATTTAATTAAAGTTTTAAACAAGTTGAATGTATATTTAATAAGCTATAACATTAATGATTCAATATATCTTAATGTGTTCTATCAAATAAACTGACAGTTTCACATCATGAAAAAATCTCCCTCTTGAAGATTAAGATCTCCCTTTGGAAATGCTGTGATCTCCCTCTTTGAGTCCTAAACAAATTGGGATGCATGCACAAATGTTCCCCATCATGAGAGGAATTGTCATGCGCAAGATTCAGGTCAATGACTCCACAATAAAGTTCTTAATAACAGGTCATATGCTTTTATTTTTCTTCTTGAAGAAAAGGAAATATCACTGTAATAGTTGTGTAACTTAAACAACAATCAAAACTATATATATGTTCAACAGAAATATTGCCATTTTCAGAGAAACTCAACATCAAGAGGTGGTTGATGTGTTCGATAGTGAAGATGAAGAACTGCAAATGGAAATGGATCCAAGGAACATTGATGCAAACATTCAGTAAGTTTACTGTTATTTGTTCTCCGCAAAAGTTGTGGTGTACATGTTTTATAGTGAAGTAATTATTGACAATTGTATCATTATAAAATTAACAACACACTAGCATTGGTTATTGTTGATTTTACAATGGTAGAAATTAAGATTCGAAGTAATTTACATGCATCTAAACTACGACCGAAACAACACTACACACTACAATTTTTTTTTTTTAATTTTGACATGAAATTAGTTTGGTTTAAAAGCACTTAACATCAGAACTCATTTGTTTTGGTGCCTTCCATAACATTTTTTAAATGACGTTCAGCTATCTAAATGACGTCATCCACATAAGTAGGGCCTTGTGCAGTTTTAGTAGGTAGTTCAGATACATAGTTATATATCACTCAGGGGCTATGCCCCTCGTGATATATCCTTACGCATCTGAACTTTGCCCCGTGATAAATCATGTGATATATCAGTGGAATCTACTGATTATTTCAATTCTAATTTGACTTAACTGAGTAAAAACTCGAAATATATTTTACCATTTTTAGCTCACATGAGCAAAAGGCTCTGAGCGATTGTGATCAGAAGGGGACCAGATGTCCGTCGTCAACTTTTTGGTTTGTTAACGCGATAAAGGCCACAATTTTTTTATATATTAATATTATATCATTATATTACTGTGGTATCATCATATTAAGCGCAGGGTAAAATATTGCGCATAAGCCATAGTAAATACACGAAATTAAAACCCAGCGGAAAATACATGTTAAATTTATACTGACAGGCATTTACGGAATAGCCGGACGTCCATAAGCCCACACGCGGTGATATATAATTTATTAAATCACTGCAATTTCAATGGAAAAAAGTCTACATTGTTAAAATGCAGAATTTAAAATGTTTCTTTTCAACACTTTCTATAAGCAGGAATAGCAAGTCATGTTAAAATGTTTATTCATCAACTGCGTATCTAAGTAAATATGACTAGTAATTACTTGATATTGATAAAGGAATCATTTTCTGATGCCATTTGTTGGTTGATCTTCATGAAACATTGTGAAAATGTTCATAGGCATAATGTCTTGGCCAAACTGACACATGCACTTCTGATTTATTCTGCTTGTTCAATATAATATGTGTAGACACTTCTGTGTCAAGACTTTTTTGTTAACTCCCCATATATGTATGCCAAAACTTACACATGTTAGCAGAAGCATTGTTGTCATGTCATGTTTGTTGTAGTTGAAATGCCAGTATGATTCCATAGCACGAAAATGATGGTTGCGAAAAAGCGGTAGAACCTGTAGTACTTGTATAATGTAAAGTTTGTTAAGTTTGTGTACCTGGCTGTATTTATTATATATAGGACCGTTCATGAGGCTGAAAGTTTCAAGAGTATTCTACAAGCTTTCCAAGAGGACACTGTCAGGGGTGATTCTAAAACCAAACTTCTCGTTCAGCGAAGTAGGATTGTAGAAACTACTTTGAAAGGTCTTGACAGAAAGTCAATGGATTTCAAATCAAGACTCTATATTAAGTTTTCTGGTGAGCTAGGACAAGATGAAGGTGGACCAAGGCGGGAGTTCTTCAGGTACTTTTTTACAGAAAATATTTTTGAACACAAGTTCCCTAAAATTTTAGTAGAAGTAATTTCTTGACTATAGAACCTGCAGTTAAATTTAGTTGTTTGATTAAGTGTGTCAAAACAGGTTAACAATTTAAAATGTATGTGTTTTTCTTGTATAGGCTGGTATTGAAAGAACTTCACGAGTCCCGATATTTTGAAGGGCCAGAAGGGGAAAAAATTTTCTCCCATGACTTAACATTGCTAGAGAAAGGTCACTATCGTCTTATAGGTCGATTGGTAGCCTTAGCCTTGGCTCAGGATGGCCCAGGTCTCCACTTCCTCTCACCAGATCTTTATGATCTCATGGTAGGACAAAACACACAAGTAAAGGATGCTGACAAGCTTCTAACAGAAGAAATAAAGTCAATGATTAAACAGGTAAGACTGAAAAACCACTTTAAAAAGTAAAACAATTATTTTTCAATTAAGGCAGGTTGTCAAGTGGTCATACTTTTTCCTAGTTTTTCCTACCTTTTAGTCTTGTTTCTACTTTTTCCTACATTTTTACCAAAACTCATACTATTCCTATTTTTTTTTCTTTTTGGAAGAAATATTTTTTTAGTATAATTGCAGGAAAAATAAATCCATGGTATAGCTTTATTGCTGTTTATGATGCATTCATCTAGATGAGGCCCCAAAGACCCATACTGACTTCACACATTGGCAGTTTGACATGGGTGTTGGGGCCTGAATTGGATGAAATGCACCATGATAAGTATAATATGACTGAAGTCGAGACTGATAAGACTGTTATGTATTCCTACTTTTGGGGAAAAAGTTCCTACTTTTTCTTACTTTTTTCCTATTTTTGTGTCAAAATGGTTCCTATTATTTTCCTGCTTTTTGAAAAAAGATCACTGGATAGCCTGTGAAAGGCATTGTTTGCAGGTTTTTTATTGTCAAGCCCGTGAAATGCTGTGAGTGACATGTAGTTGTCACAACATGTCGCCTTTGGGAGCATCAGTGTAGGTCTACATATCCAGCATGCCTGGGATGTTCACCAAAACATGGACTGAACCGATTCACAGTGCATCTGTGATAAATGATAGTTCAGGGTTCAACACTAACAATCTATTATGGCAGTGATCTCACGGGAATCCCTACCTTGGAAATCCGGTGTTCCGCAACAGGTTCAGGGATCCTTCTGCAAAGTAAATCTTCACTGATGAAAATTGTTATTTAAAATTACAAAAACAACATCGAAACATATTTTTATTGTGTAAAGGTATATTTATATTTTGAAATTCAATATATGTATATTCATATAATGTCGTAAAATTTAATATTTATATTGTATACAGACATTCACATTCGACAGTTGTTCTTGCCACTGTTCCATGAAAAACAACAGTACTAAGCACCATATTCTGTAAGCAGCTGCCTATTCTTTCTCATTTCTCTTTCTCTACCTCACATTTCTGTGTTAATGTGCTGTAAAACCCAAAGCAAAAAAAAACGCAATGCTCACTTTCTTACTGCTCAGTTTACAACCCCATTCACCAGGGGTACTTAAACTCACAGCGATGAGAGACTGTTTTATGACTATAAAATAAATATTGAAAACTGGGGTCATCACAATTTGATGGTGTCTTTACTTCAGCTGAGAGATGCCGACAACGCAATGAAAGAGGATGCATTTCTCAGCGTGTATGGAGATCAGCTGTTAGATCTTGGGGTCCCAAATGTCTACAGAATGGCTAGAGATGAAAAAGAACTGTTAGTGGAACTGATAAAAAAACATCACATATACTACAGGTATGTGTTCATGATCATGATGACACAGATCTATAGAATTATTTTATTTCAATTGTAATTTTCCTGTTGATGCCATATTGGGTATAGGTGTTGAACTCAACTGTAACATGTAATTGTTTTAAAATTTCGACTTTCAACTCCCTGAATAAATAAGTATGTGCATGTACTATTGTTATGCCTAACCACTTCACAATGTATGTTCTTCAGAATATCTGGCGAAATTTCACAGTTTACAAGTGGAATGAATGATGTGAACATGGCCTGGGTAATGGTCACCACACATGCAGAGCTGTTCAAACCAGTTTTTTGCTTCAAACCACAGGCAATTACTTGCGATCAGATGCTCTCTTTGTTCCGTATAAACTACAGTGAGAAAGGATCAAACAACAGGGCACTAGAAGAAGTTTCAATATTTGGATGGGAGTCTTTTCTACAGTCCATTGAAGGTAGGGTAGGTGGTTATTAACCTCATGTAATAACTTTTAAGGACTAGCAGCAAGGGCTTTGCTATAAAAAACAGGTCACTGTTACTTTGAAAACTGCAGGGCTCAAAAAAAGTGCTACTGAGAATGTAGTCAGTTGCTTGTAGAGATTGGTGTTTAGTTCTGGTTCTGGCCAGGAACCATGGTTAGATGAATTGTATGACTGAATTCTGTTAAAAACAGGCATTATACCCAACAGATGATTGTTCAGATTTAATACACAACTATTATGGATACATACAAGTGCAATTAGCAGTTCGTTCTTCACTATTAACAAAGTGTTCAAGGTGAAATTTTGTGATCAGTGAGGGTTCCGATGTTCATTGTCCATCGTACATTTTCTGTTGTCAAAAGTTTGCTTGTTTAGAAACCAATAAGCTTCGCATTTTTAAAGCTTCATCACAATTTTCCCCCTTTAAAACCTGTGATAATTTTGAAAATCGGTGACCTGTCAAAAGCTAGTACATCGTGTAAAAACTTGAACTCATGAACCTTGTCATATTTGAACATGTCGTCATATCCTATTTGTTTTACAATGGGCTATAGTCTATAGGTCTTAAATAAAATAGAGGTGCGCGGTATTACCGGTAAACCAGTTACCGTGGTAAAAAGTATCACGGGTTGATACTGGGTTATTATCACCGTAAACCGGTATTTTGTCAAAATAATCCTTTTTTGTTTTTCTCGGAGTTTTCCATTTCGTATAATGTAAATGTAAACAGTTCTCCTTGATTATTTTTAGTATGGCCGGTTTAACAATTAGAATTATTAGTTGCGTCGAGTTTCTTTCAATCAAGTGCGCCTGTGTTTACATGAAAATAATATGGCGTCGCCCTTTGATTTCACGCTGGTGAGGAACGAAAAGGCATAAGCGGCAATATGGGCACATTTTTCTCTCTCAAAAAAAGAGAATATTTACTTTGTTCTAGTCATAATGTTATAATTTAGTCCTGTTGACCATTTATCGTCATTTTCATTAACCAATATATAGCTGGACCATACATAAGTAAGATTGGGGTATACAGCGGAATCTTGCAAATTCCATGGTATACCGCGGTGTTTTTTACTCGCGGTACCCAGCTCTACAGCATAAAATAAGGATTTATAACACATTCTTTTGTGACTGAATCAAGACATTATTACTGGTAACTTTTGAAGTAAGAATTCTAAAACTATTGTTCTTTTATTTTTAGCTGGAGAGGTTGACGTGTCTTTCTCTGAAGTTCTATCATTTGTAACCGGTGCAGACAATATCCCCCCTTGTGGATTTGCAAAACAGATTGATTTGGACTTCTACCCGTTCGAAGATCAGCGACTTCCATCAGCTTCAACATGTGCGCTGCAACTTTGGATTCCAAGGGTAACAGACCCAGACATGGTGTCATCTATGATGTCAAGGGCAGTTAAGGAATCGTACGGATTTCTGAAAGTGTAGTTTTGGATTTGTTAAAAAAACAACAACAAAAACATTTAGGAGACTTCCATGTAATAAGTGCCGTAAATAGGAGCATCATGGATGGTATTAAAAAGCTTTTTAACAAACAAACATTGCATTATGAGAGGATCTTAGGGAAAGGTTCCTAAATGGCTGTTTTTCATTTTTTGTTAACTGTTACTGAGTTACCTTTACTTTTAATACAAAAACCTTAGTCTTGCATTGCACCTTGTTAAGGCAGTATAGTATATAAATGACTATAAATTGATGTCATGATGTTTAAACTAAATTTATTAATAAGATTAATGTACCCCAATCTTACTATAGCAAGTGGGGGTATTTAAGAGTCAGTTTGTGTCTGGTCAGTTGGTCTTTGTCATTTTATAAATGAAAATCAAAATGAAACTTGGTACAAATGTTTGCCATTATGAGATGGTTTGTGACTTGTCGTGCCTATGAGCCTGACTGCCTTCCATGTCAAGGTCATAATGTTATGTCAAAGGTCAATATTTTCATGTCCATGCTATAGTTTTGATGTCTGCTTGACAATTTTTAAATTACAGTCATACATTGCAATTAGGTTGATTTATTATTATTGTTTATAGGTAGCTCCACAACACAGGGTTTCGCCGAGTACTGAGGTTCAGTACTCGAGTAAGTACTGAGTACTGAATGCTTAAGATGTACACGAGTAAGTACTGAGTACTCACTTTTGTGAGTGTACTTAAGTAAGTACTGAGTACTACTTAGGGTACTCATGAGTATTTTGCGAGTACAAAAAACTTTAAGTATTATTTTTATTATTGTATAGCATACACAATGTACTTTTAACTTATTCAAATGTGGTATGCTTGTATTATTTTATTTATAATGAAGTAGTAATAATTTTATTATTGACATTAAACACACAAAGAAATCAAAAGTATTCCATTATTGGACAAAGTGACCATCAACAACTAGTTCAACTGACAATAGTCACAGGTATTTCATATTGACATAATTAGCCTTTCAAAAGTGTCATTTAAACCTATCTGGTCTCACCATAATCATAATTGCAAAGGTGAGAAAACATGTTATCATCTCCCATTGTATTATAATAAGGTGATAATCAGTTCTGTTGACTCCATTGCTTAATCTTACAGTCTTACTGAATGCACTGTAAATTTTAGTAAGGTATAGTTCAATTTTGACCCGTGAGCTGTGACCTTTCGGACAAGTCCACTGTTATTATACTAAATAGGCGAAGTGCGTCATTTTAAAGAGTTACCGTTAAATTACTTTACTTATATGACATTAAAACCTGTTCAAAGCAGCAGATATTTAGTTACGACGCAATAGCTCAGTTTAGCTGCTGTAAAACTAGTTATTGGTAAAAAAGTAATTGTTCAGTGTACCCTATCCTATAGCCTTCAAATTTTGACTGTTTTTTGAATTTCTGGGTTGAGTTGAACTTGTACATCTTAAAATTCAATCTTTTCTGAACATTTCATTCACTGGTTGTTCAGTGATAAAACTTGAAACAAAAATTTTAGTAGCATAGTGAAAGTTTCAGGTGTCAAAATTCCAATATTTCTATCTGCCTTCAGCTATATTTAGATGCATATTATTGGAGTTGATCCAGGTCACTCAGAGTTCATAGAGTTCAGGAAAACCATAGTGTGTATTTTGTCATTTTTTGCAGTAAAGCTTTTGAGAATTAAGAAGGCTAAATTTTCTACAAATACTGACCAAATAAACATTTTTACTTTATATCACTTTGAAATTCGTGTTTTTCTGAAATATTATTCACTGTTTGTTTAAAAGTAAAAAACAAAACAAATTTGTAGCAGATTGTACATGAACTGGCAGGTTAATCGGAGTTCTCAGAACTCAAGTATTTGATTGTTTTTTTCTGAGACTAGTCTCCATTTAAAGCAGTCAAAGGCTTGAGAATTGAGTATGGTCTCTAGTGTCAGTTTTATTGTCTTTTATCCTGATCTTGACCAAATTAGTCTTTTACCCTTATCCATATAGACGCATTTTTGCACATGTGCAACCAGTGTAGATCCAGATCAGCCTTCACATTTGTGCCCTCTGATGAGGATCTGCACTGGTTGCATTTTGGTCAGACATAACCGTACAAATCAAAAAGGATCTACCCTCTTTGCCCACGCAATAAAGGTATATATCTATGGAGGAAAGGGTTAAGCATGTTTGTAGAAACCAAAATTTTAGTAGCAGAGTATAAAATTTTAAGTGTTAAAATTCTAATATTTCTTCCTGTTTTCAGCTATATTTAGAGTTGATCCGATACCAGTGTGTAATTTTTTCTGAGACTAGTCTTATTTCTTAGGCAGTCAAAGGCTTGAGAATTGAGTATGGTCTCTAGTCTCAGTTTTATTGTCTTTTGTCCTGATCTTGACCAAATCAGTCTTTAACCCTTTCCTCCATATATACACATTTTTACGCAATGCGAAGAGTGTAGATCCAGATCAGCTGGCACATTTGTGCCGTCTGATAAGGATTTGAACTGGTCGCATTTTACAAGCTTACAAATAAAAAAGCAAACAGTGTAGATCCTGTTCAGATGGTACAGATGTGGCTGCTGATCTGCATCTACACTGTCTGGTAAACGAAAGGGAAATTTGGCCTTTTTGTACATGACCTAGTGACTTACTTTTACATCTTTTGTATTATTGCATATTGAATTCAATAACCTATAAGTCAGGATGGTGAGCACCTTCTTGTTTGAACTTAAACTTTTTCTTGAACATAAATGAGAGAAAAGATAAAGATTTGCATCTCTATGCTGTGCTGTTGTTACCATTTTGGGTCTTCATAGTTTTTCGGCACTTCTTCTTACTCAGTTTTCTTGGTTGTATTATCGAAACGATAATTTAAACAATTTACAACTAATTGTATTTATCTCTTGTAAACTTTGTATTACTATCAGATGTTTATTGAAAATAAAATACCTAAAAAAAGAGTTAGATTTTTTGTTTTACAATAAGATAACTATAAATGTGGAGTCATTTGTTTTTGCAGTATCAAACTTTCGTGCAAAAGTGCTCACAGACAATATTTGTTTGTTTGGGTTTGTTTTCATTGCACATGGCACATCAGCAATATTAAGGCTATATCACACTGAAAAACAGAATTAAGATTAGCTATGAATTAATTAACAATTTAAATGGGTGGCGTGTGAAGGTCACTTGCTAAAACTTAAAATTCAGTTTCCACTTTATTACTTCAGTTTGCTTCGACCTATTGATTCCAAACTTGGTTAATGGGTAGCTTATATCAGAGAGGGAGACATTTAACAGACACTACATGGCACAAACAACGCTACTATGATATTGATATAAAATTAAAGTGAGTGAGGCATAAGATAACTTTTTGTTTATGCTGTTAAGCAATAAAGCAGCACTTCTAAAATTAAAACACATGCCCTAAGTCTTTGCACATGTAATGCACTTTCTGAAAAAAAGCCAAAACCCCTTTCCTACCAAGTCATGTGGGCTGGAGTAATACGAATAATCCTTGTGAACCCCCTCGGGATCTGCACTTGGGGTCAAGATAATACAAAAAAACAACTTCATTTTATTGGAAGATTTTACTTCAAGAGAGATAAGACGGCATGTTAAGCAACTAATCATGCCCACCTTAGTAATCATTATCCCTTTCCTCCATAGATACACCTTTATTGCAAGGCGAACAGTTTAGATCCAGATCAGCCGGCACATACTTGCCGTCTGATCAGGATCTTAACTGTTTGCTTTGTTATTCATCAGGTTATTTCTGACCAAAATGCAACCAGTGCAGATCCTGATCAGGCGGCACGGATGTGCAGGCTGATGTGGATCCACACTGGTTGCACATGCGTAAAAAGGTGTATATATGGAGGAAAGGGTTATAGGGGAATCACATACAAATGCTTATTTTATACATTGTTTCTATATAATTATTTGTTTTACAAAACTCTGAACACATACAAAAATGTGAATACATTTAACTGAACTTGTTGTGTACATGTACATTCATTTACACAATGACATTTATAAACATGTAAGTTTGTAAGATAAAAGTAGAATAAATAAGTGAAGAATAAAATAACTGAATAAAGAGCATCGAGTCCCAATATCATAAAAATAAGACTGGACACCAGTCTCGGATAGCAGCAATCTGATTGGCTGAAACTGAGCACATCATTTGAACTGAACAATTGCAAGCTAGAGATCGGAGACTGGTTCCCATAAATAAATTTAACCCTTTCCTGTACAGACACACCTTAATTGCTAGGGCAAACAGTTTAGATCCAGATCAGCCGGCACATCCGTGCCGTCTGATCAGGATCTAAACTGTTCGCTTTTAGATTCATTAGGTTATTTTTGACCAAAATGTGACCAGTGAAGATCCTGATCAGACGGCATGGATGTGGCGGCTGATCTGGATCTACACTGGTCGCACATGCATAAAATGCGTATCTATACAGGAAAGGGTTATAAAATATGAAAGTAAACAGTGTAGATCCTAATCAAAGGACGTGGATATTTTGGCTGATTTGGATGTATTTATCATTATGGAGTAAAAGGGTTATAGAATGTTACAAAGTCCTATGCTTCTGTTCAAATGATGATACAAAAATTTAAACTGATACCATGTTCAAATAAGCTTTGCAATTCACAAGTCTGATTTGGTTTATAAGAAAGACAATTTTAGCGATAAAAATAAAAACAATGGACAGAATAATTTTGATGGGTCTTGCACAAAAATGCAGCAAAGAGAAAAAAAATATACACATTTCATCCAATTATTATATTCTGTTACAAGACTTCATCAAACAGGTCCCAAGATTATAAAACTAAGACTGGAGACCGGTCTCAAATCTCAAGCATATGATTGGGTGAAATGGTAACCAGTCGAGATTTGTGACTGGTCTCCAGATTTGCTTTTATGATCTTGGGAACATCTGTAATTGAAATTTAAAAATTAGTTTAGCTTGTATAAGCACAATAAAAAACTGATGTTTTAAGAAAAATATTACATTTTCAGCAATATTTTTCAATATATATTTTATTTCTCAATTATAGAAGTATGGCATTAAAGTTACATCAACAAAGTTGTGTATATTGATATTTTTTCAAGATGTGATTCCTTGCCCCTTAAAACCCCTTACTCCATAGAAAACGCTTTATTGCATAGGCGGTCAGAGTAGATCCATATCAACTGGCATATTCATGATTATTATATTCTGATATTATATTATATTAGGCTCTGCACTGTTCCCAAACTTTTCAGCAATTACCTATAAAAGTCAACAGTGTAGATTCTGATCAGATGACACAGATGTGCTGGCTAATCTGGATCTGCACTGTTCGCCCAGGCCTAAAAGGCATATAATTGGAGGAAAGTGTTAATAGGAAATGTGCAGCAAACAACATTCTAATGCTGCAAGTAAACACTTTTGTTCAAGAGAAGAAATCTAAAGAAATGATGACTAGAAACATCACAATCCCTGGATCTGGCAGCACAATGTATCGCTTATGTTGAACTTACATAAATGCATGAAGACACAAAGTACATACTGCAATAATTAAAAAAAACAAACATGTTTATTTCTACTTTAACCAACCACAAATTGGCTACATAATTATGCAATTCAATCTTTGCTATGAGTCAAAAAGATTTATGCCTATAGTAGCATATTTGTGAACATTTCTAGACCAAGAAGGGAACTGTCTAGAAATTTTCAGAGATATTTAACAAAGTATTTGGTAAGCAAAGAATGCTGGTAACTTATTTCTATTTAAAAATAACCCTTTCCTGTATAGATACACCTTTATTGCTAGGGCGAACAGTTTAATCAGTGCCATCTGATCAGAATCTAAACTGTTCGCTTTTTGCTTCATTAGGTTATTTCTGACTTGAATGCGACCAGTGCAGATCCGGATCAGACGGCATGGATGTGCCAGCAGATCTGGATCTACACTGGTCACACATGCGTAAAAAT
This sequence comes from Corbicula japonica, assembly GCA_038501625.1. Taxonomy (NCBI): domain Eukaryota; kingdom Metazoa; phylum Mollusca; class Bivalvia; order Venerida; family Cyrenidae; genus Corbicula; species Corbicula japonica. The sequence goes on along the minus strand of JAZAYU010000119.1, from coordinate 222,838 downwards.
GCGTATATATACAGGAAAGGGTTAAATAGATAATCTGGTTAACCATTCACTCCATAGTTACAAATTTTATCACAAGGATCTGAATCTACATTGGTCATCCATGTGATACAAGTTGTTTCAATGGAGTATAGGGTTAAAAGACAGAACTTTTACTTGTACAGCTATTCAAAAACAGGCAAATACACTGAATGCATTAATACTGTTAGTTGTTTACTGGTTGCTTAGCAACCCTGCCACTAACAGTTAAACTGAGATGAGTATTATGATTATTCGTTTAATCCTATGAAAATATTAATTTATTCATCACAGCACAATATTCTGCTTTAAATAAACCTACAAGTTTTCAACAGTCTCAACGGACAACACAGAAAGAATAGAAACTGAAGTTTAAAAGCTTTCAGAAACATCAAATATGAAAATATTGCAGAAACTGTTTGACTAAAACAGTTCATGGGCAGTTATTGAAATCAAAATTACTGCCAATTCCATCTGGACCTAGGGTGAGCACAACTCAAGATCTGCATTTGTAAACATTTCAAGTTTTGTCCACTTCAAACAATGGAGGGCAAAATATAAAATTTTGCCAGTCATAGAATTCTATTTTGCATAAATGCATTCTGTTTTTCTACAATAAAGCCCATGCATAGTAGTGATGTATGTGAATATCGGTTTCTGACTGAGATGAAAACAGTATAGATTCTGATCATACTGCAGTGATGTGTAGCAGATCTTGATTTTTACTAGTTTTACAAGGGAGATCACTTGTACGATACTGCAGTGATGTGTAGCAGATCTTGATTTTTACTAGTTTTACAAGGGAGATCACTTGTACGATACTGCAGTGATGTGTAGCAGATCTTGATTTTTACTAGTTTTACAAGGGGATCACTTGTACCCATGGAATCAATGGTTATTCACTGGCTTTAAATTAAGAGTAGCATAATTGCAAACACACACAGAACTAGAAATAATATTCTTAAAGTTTCAATACCTGCTATTTCAATTCAGACAATTCTCACATCACATTTGTATGTCACTTAACCAAATGAAGGCGAACAGTAAAGATCCAGATCAGCTGGCGAACCTGTGACATCTGATCAGGATCTATACTGTTCGCATTTAGATTCAGCAGATTATTTCTCAGAAGCGAACAGCATAGATCCATATCAGATGGCATGTATGTGCCAGCTGATCTAGATCTACACTGGTCCCACATGCAATTAAATCCATTTATACAGAGTTTAGTGCTAACCCTTTCCTCCATAGTTACGCATTTTTACACATGTGCCACCAGTGTAGATCCAGATCAGCCGGCACATCGTTGCTGTCTGATCAGGATCTGCACTGGTCGCATTTTGGTCAGGAATAACCTAATGAATCAAAAAGTGAACAGTTTACATCCTGATCAGACGCACAGATGTGTCGGCTGATCTGTATCTAAACTGTTTGCCCTTGCAATTAATATGTGTCTATGGAGGAAAGGGTTAGAACAGAAGTTTTATCACATAAATTAAAATCACTTCATGATGATGAATACTCAATAAAAATGATGATGTATAATAATTACATAATTGTTTTCAATGCCTAGAAGTAATGATGGTTTTCTAGCACAAAATACACAACCTTGGTGAAAAATACGGTTACATGTCAATAAAATATTAAAGTCCCAATCACTAGATAGCCCATATAACATCTGATCATTACAAAAAACATAATACAATTTGGATTACCAATTACATGCAACCGTTTCTAAAAACAGTAGTCAAACAGATTGGATACACTTAATTTAGTTAATGTGTGCGACAGGTTGGAATATTTTTTCCTTATAGAGTGTATACCATTTGTGAAAAAACTTTCCTTTCTGTCATAATGACTGGCCACTTTCTGGTTTGTATTATGAATATTTAGTGCAAAACTAATGTATCTATCTTTCAAATAAAATAGTTTTGCATTTAACATTCGTTTAGTAAACAGTTGTTCATTTGTACTTTCATTACAAATATCCCCAGTACATGTTGAGGGTTTACACACAAGACTGTTGTAACTGAATTATAGTAAAGAAGGATTTACAACAATCTTGCATGCACCCCTATTTATTATTTTATTACAAGGAAAAAGGTTTAGCACAAAAAAAAGATACATGTATATACTTTTTCCAACTCTCGATATAAAACTGATTAAAAACTTTGCTAGATTTGGAACACATTAGCATTTAATGCAGAAAATACAAAGTTTTAAAGTTGTCGTTTTAATAGAATGAAAGATAAGAGGTTTCACCACCTTGCACGCCAAATTTAACCTTAATTTCTAAGTCTAAAAAGGGCATTAATTTGATATAAATCAAAGAAAGAGTTATGGTTCTTGGCATACATAGTCAGGATAGTGAACAAGTTTCAAAGCTATAGTACAAGAAGTATGAAAGTAACAGCTTGCATGCAAACTTTAACCTGAAATTCTAAGTAAAAAAGGGCAATAATTTGATATAAATCAAAAAAAGAGTTATGATTCTTGGCATACATAGTCTTTATTTCAAAGCTATATTACAAGAAGTATGAAAGTAACTAGCTTGCACGCAAAATTTAACCTGAAATTCTAAGTTGAACAAGTTAACCATTTTCTAAGTACAAAAAAGGGAGATAACACCAGAAATAAGGTACCCAGAGTTATGTAACTTGTTAATAGTCATACCCTGTGTACTGTATAGTAAGTTTGTAAACTTTCATGCTAATGATCTTTGTATAAATGGAAAAATATCCAACTTGCCGAAACAGGTTAACCATTTTTCTATGTATATAAAGGGGAGATAACACCAGAAATAAGGTACCCAGAGTTATGTAACTTGTAAGGGTCATGACCTGTGAACTGTTAAGTAAGTGTGTAAACTTTCATGCCAATCCTCTTTGTAGAAATTGAGAAATATCCAACTTGCCGAAAAATGTTAACTGGACAGACGTACGGACGGACGGATGAAAACACTACATGCCGGTGCATAAAAATTATCCGTTGAAAATATAAGCTATCAACGACAAGACATCTGATAAACAAATAATTGAATGTACTAAGGTTTGTGATTCTGTATACACGTTCATCGTTATATCTTTTCTGTATACTTGTTCTCATCCATAGTTTCAACCAATAATCTGTATACTATCTACACAGAACTGACAATTTCTCTTGCTCTGCAATATAAAGCTATTCCCATGTCATTACATACACCAAGAGGGTCAATTTCTGTTTTTAAAAAATGGAATGTGTCCTGCGGTATGAAAGAAATATTTATTCTGTCTACTTGTATGTCTTCATCACTTGATTCAGCAGAATTAATTTCCAAAGGATCAACACCAAATGTACTCAGATCCAGTTCAGACAAAGGGTTTTCTCTTACATTTGCAATACTATATCTTCTATCTTGGCTGACCATTCCATTTATCCACATTTGATATGGACTCCAATTTCTTTCTGTACGCATGCTGTGGTTATTATAAGCCTCCTTAAATTCTGCGAGGGCAGCATTAATTCTAGGTAGAAATACGTAATGCAGACAAAACATGTCAGTTTCATTTTCCAGGTCCAACAGGTCTTGACTCTCAAGGTAATAAAACAAGGAGTAGAAGTTCTGTATGACGGAGTAAAATACATCACGCCACAGCCTTTCAATACGGCAATTATGTACTGACCTTCCAGCTATAAAACTTCCACGATTTGAACCTCTTGTCTGTTCCATAAAGTCAGCAACACCAACATTTTCAGATCCCTTATCTCCCCTCACTCTTGACGGTAAAGAAAACCGTTCAACTGCTTCCAAAAATAACTCCATCACTGTATCTGAATAGTTATTATCTGAACATTGAAGAAATACAATTAAACGACTGTAGCCGTCAATTCCACCATGTGTTACAAGTTTCCATCTTATAAGTTTATGATGTCCATCAATATGCCATAAGCAGTTAGGCCCTGGGACACTGTAAGACCTACGTGTGGCGACTAAACCCCAACGCTGTGCAGAAGAAGCTGGATCGACATTTCGCAGCAAATCGCGAATTCTGTTCTGTTGAACACGAATTCCATGTGAACGAAGATGTCCCATCATCATGGTCACTCCTGTGTGTGGGTGTTCCTGTTGAATACTTCTTATAATTGTCACCAACTCTTCATTGTCAATATCAGTATATTTATTTAAATGTACTCCTCTGTTCTTAAGCCTCCTCCACAATGTTGTCCTATGCACCAAATACATGTCTGCAATGTGACTAAACTTGAAACCATGTTTAAACAAGAAAGTGATCTGTTCAAGGTTTATGTTTGCTGAAGGTCTACCTGCTGATTCTGTTCTGGATACTTGACCAGCCAGAAGAACATGTGAAGGCACACTTGGTGTACTGGTAAATTTAATACTATCCCATGTCACTTTTAGATCACAAAAACAATTTATTAGAGTATTCAAGTTCTCCAATAACTCGGATGGTGGTTCGTGCAAATTTTTAACTATGTACTGAAGAGTGGTAACTGCTGTATTTATACCTTCCTGGCAGAACTCTACATCACCTATACAACAGTTATTACTCTTTTCTTCACAAAACAGTAATAGATTGTCAAGTCCATCCAAAAAAGATTGAAAGTTCTGTTCCATTTGTTGTGGTTTTCTGACATGTCTTACCTGAAAAGACAAAAGTGTCAACACATGAAATGACCAAGTATTGAATAATGTACTTAATATACTGACAGAGTAGAGAATGCTTACAAAATACTGAACAGATTGTGTTCTGACATTTTAAGTGCATAACCAAACAAAATCTGAAACCGTGCTGAAGGTTGGAAATGTTAGTTAATAAACTAGTCTTAAACAACCAACTGCTGTTGTGTAGACCACCTCCCTACTAATTGTTCTTTCTTGCCAGTTATCAACAATGCAATCAGTTACTAGATCTAGCTTCCACTTTATAGCATTTATTTCAAAAAAGGTCTTTTTAATTTTGCAAATTTGATAATATTAAAATCTCCGAAAAAACATGATATAACAAATTGATGCAAATAACGTTTAGCTGCGATGCTTGATTATATACAGTACTGTTAAACTTTTAAAAATACATTGCCAGGTCTTTTTCCAGGGTCACCATAGGTCAGAATATCTGACCCATTCCAAATGCCAAAAATAAAGACCCAGTCTCTGACAAAATTACCCTTATGGCACATTAAAAGTCAATCCATTATTGAAGTCAGGATCTCCCATTTGATACTGGTCTCGATTCTTAGTTTAATGATCTTAGGCCCAGTTTAGTTCATGCTTTATCACAACATTACTTGTAAAATGTAAAACTTACAGTATATTCTTGTCTGTCTGAGATGTCTGAGATACACAATGTAAGATCAGTGTTGACAAATATGAAGCAACTGCCGGTGTCAACACCAAAGTTTGTCCTAAACTTGTTGGTGACAATGGTGCCAGATTCTATCTGCCTGCTGCATGTCAGACAGTCCTAAAAATGTACAAGTGGTTACAATATCAACTTTAAATATGAATTCATGCAATTACACTTGTACTTACTTTTTGTTTGAAAAACAATCAGCGATAGACTTATTCTAAGCTGAATTGTAGTGTCATGTATACTGGTAGCTTTCCAATCCCCATACAAAAAGATGCTAACAGACACACTCATTTCATTTCTTTCCTAATGTTATAGAAACTGAAACATTTCCTTTGTAGTTGTAGGAAGTAAACTTTAATCTCTAAACAAAGTGAAACTGTAACAGCTACAGTATATGACAACTGGTAATTATAATGTCATTTTTATAACACTTGGAAAAATACTAAAATCTCCCATAAGATGTTTGCTGAGGAGACTGTGAAAAGCTCAGGACTGATGGTCAACTGGCAAATTTCTGTACTCTAAACAATTCCAGAATTAAAATGGTTTACTTACATCATCTGGATCAGAAACATTAAGTTTCAGTATGTACTGTCCGACAGGAGTGGTTTCATCAGTGGTAACAGGATAAATCTGAGGATTGAACACAGGTCCATTCAGGTTCCTGTTCACTGTGATCAGCACTTCATCCGTAGAAGCCAAACATGGAGCACCAGTGTCGTATGCGATAACTCTCAACTGAAATACAAGTGTAACAAGAGTGCCAACCTGACACAAAATACGCCCGTCAGATACCGCTAATTCAGTTTTTGGACAATTCAAGGGCCATAATTCAGGAGTGCCTCGGGGGATTTGACAGGTTATAGAACTTGGTCGAGATATTATGCCCACCAACATATTCACCAAGTTTGATAAAGACCAGATGAAAACTCTTTGACTTAGACAGCGGAAACAGTAATTTTGGATGTTTCAAGGGCCATAATTCAGGAGTGCCTGGGGGGAATTGGCTGGTTATAGAACTTGGTCGAGATATTATGCTCACCAACTTATTCACCAAGTTTGATAAAGACATGATGAAAACTCTTTGACTTAGAGAGCGTAAACTCTTATTTTGGACAATTCAAGGGCCATAATTCAGGAGTGCATGGGGGATTTGCCTAGTTATAGAACTTGGTCCAGATATTATGCCCACCAACATATTCACCAAGTTTGATAAAGACAGGACAAAAACTCTTTTGACTAAGAGAGCGGAAACCCAAATTTTGGACAATTAAAGGGCCATAATTCAGGAGTGCCTCGGGGGATTTGGCTGGTTTTAGAACTTGCTCGAGACATTATTCCCACGAACATATTCACCAAGTTTGATAAAGACTTGATGAAAACTCTTTGATTAAGAGAACAGAAACCCTGTGGACGCCACCCGCCCGCCGCAGGTGTTCCCATAATACGTCCCGTTTTTCAAACGGGAGTATAAAAATGGTAGCTATGTATTCAAAGAAGCTTATTCTGCTGTGCTTTTCCAGAATATTCAACAACTTTTATCACCATAAACCTGAATAATTTTTGGTCCCCCGAAGACCTTCATCAAAATGTCATATGACCCTAAGCTAATTAGCTATGTGCTTTTCTAGACAATGCTACAGTTATTATTACAATATCATAGATTTTACCTTATTAATTTTTTAACATCTAATACATCTTTCCACACCATAATTCTATGACCACAATAAACTTACTATATAGATACCAAGTCGGATTCCTTATATTCTGAGATCCTGCTGTACATGTGCTTCACCATCATCAGGATCAATCAGGAAGAAACTCTGTGCTGGATAGTCTCCAATTGCCTCGTATACTAGGGTACTCTGTTTCAAATAGAACATATTTGGGAAACGAAGATTTTACTAAAACAAGAAGCTGTGTTCAGAAAACAAATATGCCCCCGGTAGCGAAGTTTGTAACGATACACATTTTAAATGATAGCACAGTGTTAAAACTGCAACTTAAATCACAAGTTAGTTCTAAATAATGAAAATAACCGTCTGGTGCCAGAACCTGTACATGAAAAGAATTTATCATAACAAGAGCCAGTCGGAAACGACTGCACGCTCAACTATTCGAAGTCAGACATATTAAACACAATTAAAACTGGGCTTCGTTTAAACTGGGGAGTGGTTCAGGAGTCTATGACACCCTACACACTGTCACACACATGAACAAAAGTTTCTAAATCCAAGTTAGGAAATAAATAAATTACACTTACTTTATTATAGTAGTTTTTTTAGAGGGTTTACACAACCCAGTCCATACACCCCTGATCCCACACCCATCAACCCCCTTAACTTTCATGCCAATTCTCTTTGTAGAAATTGAGAAATATCCACCTTGCTGAAAAATGTTAACCGGACGGACAGACGGAAGAATGGACGGACAGTTCAATCACTAGATGCCAGGGGCATAAAAATCATAACAGGTATCATTCAAATTAAATCAACAAGTTAGGGACTAAGCAACCAACAATTTTAAGAATGTCATATGGTTCATTTTGTAAGAGACTGGCTACAATATGATTTTGATTTTTTTCAAATTCAAATAAAATTCACTGAAAATATATAATAATAACTATATAATCCGGCTTTAAACTTTACTTACAAGTTTCAAGCATAAAGAGTTTGTTTACAGCAAGAAATTACTAAACTCTAGATTGTTACAATGAATATTTTGCTGCTAGTGCTACATATCAACAGTGAATAATACAGCCACTGTAATCCAGTTATAGCCGGAAGTCCTATTCAAATGCAGAGAATTGTCCACCCTAACATCTAGGCTCTATCGCACAGGTTACTGGTCTTTTCATAGCCGGACCAATTCGTAACTTTACAAATTTGGTCAATTCGTAACCAACAGTTATTAAACATAAGTATTTGAAGAAGCAATTGTACTAAATAGCAATACTAGACATTGCGTACATACTTAGAATAGCAAAATCAACCTGTGCCAGATTGGTTTTTTACCATGGGTCATATAGTGCGTAAGTCTTGAGCCTAAACATTCGCCAATTTGGGCTTTATCACCTGGACTATTTGATCAATTATTGGTTTTAATGTCACGTAATTCCATACAGCTCAACATGTAAGTAATATTCATTTTGTATCTTAGATATTTAATAAAAGCTTTCCCCGTTATATGTAGCACATATGGCTATATTTAGCTTTCTCTACGTTGGCATCTCTATATTACCTTTATTGCATAGTTTAAACATACCTTCAAAATAAAATGTGCAAACTGATGGGGGCAGCCATGTTCGACATATCGACCAATGAAATCGTTCGTTACAATCATTACCCATGATGCAATTTTTGAACAAATATTTTTGTTTGCTTTTTATAGAATATAAACGTGTAATTTTTACAACAAAAATATTTTACCATATAAATAAATATGTTTTGAATGTAAATACAAATATTGAACTTAAATATTTTTATACAATGCAAATGCGGAATTTTACCACATGAATATTTATTTTTACAACATAAATACTTTTATACAATATAAATGCCGATTTTTTACCATATGAACATTATTTTTTACAACATAAATGAAAAATGTTTAAATATAAATATAAAATTATATCACATAAAATTTTTTTTTGAATTTTGCAACGTTCCACACGCCATAGACGCATATCTACCGTTTTAGGCGATTTATTACTACGCGACGGTGTAAAAAGGCACACAACTTAGTTTGTAATTTATCTTGCAATTTCTGTCTTCTTTGATAACAATATGTAGATCTAAGTTTTATTATGCTAGTGTAGCACATTTTTCATAATTAAAATCAAATTGATGGTAATGTTGTCTAAATCTTTTGCCACAAAAGTGAACATGAAAGTTACGACGTCAAACATGAAAGTTATGATGTCAGTGTGTCTGTACAGGATGATGTGAAGGTCGCACTGATCACGTGAGGGAAAAACTGTGAAGAAATATGCGCCGTGGCCTAATAACGTCAAAAATGATTTGGAAAGTGCAACTCCTCAGGAAGTGCAACAAATTTCTCGTTGCCCTCAGACACATGAGTATAAACTCAATCCTACGTCATGTTGCCGCACTCATTCATACACAAACTTACAAAACAACGAGAAGTAACTAACTCGAATAATAAATCATTTTTATTTGAACATGACAATTTTAGTTGTTTTTTCTGTTGTTTTTTATATATATTAATTTACTGATTTGAACGATGAGATACGTGTATTATTCAGATGTGTAAAGTTAGCGGCCTGGCGGCCTAGCGGCGTGAAGTTAACGGCCTAGCGGCCAGGCGGCGTGAAGTTAGCGGCCTGGCGGCCTAGCGGCCTAAACTTAATATTTATCATAATTTATGTTTATCTTTAAAACGGCTTGAAATCGATTTTTACAGCATGCAATGTACATTTCAGGGATGATTAAGTAAAATATCAACAAAAACTAGCTTTGATTTTTTTTTTAAGTTTTCGAAGCCTGGCGGCCTGGCGGCCTAACGGACTAAACTTAAAATTTATCATGATTTATTTTTATCTTAAGAATGTCTTGAAATCGATTTTTATGAGCATGTAATGTACACTTCAGGGGTGAATAAGCCAAATATCAACAAAAACTAGCCTTCATTTTTTTTAAGTTTTCGAAGCCTGGGGGCCTAGCGGCCTAAATTTAAAATTTATCATAATTTATTTTTATCTTAAGAATGTCTTGAAATCGATTTTTTTCAGCTTGTAATGTACACTTCAGGGGTGAATAAGCCAAATATCAACAAAAACTAGCTAACTTCACACATCTGGCCTAGCGGCTTGGCGGCGTGAAGTTTGCGGCCTAGCGGCCTGGCGGCGTGAAGTTAGCGGCCTAGCGGCGTGAAGTTAGCGGCCTGGCGGCCTGGCGGCCTAGCGGCCTGGCGGCCTAAACTTAATATTTATCATAATTTATGTTTATCTTTAAAACGGCTTGAAATCGATTTTTACAGCATGCAATGTACATTTCAGGGATGATTAAGTAAAAAATCAACAAAAACTAGCTTTGATTTTTTTTTAAGTTTTCGAAGCCTGGCGGCCTAGCGGCCTAAACTTAAAATTTATCATAATTTATTTGTATCTTAAAAATGTCTTGAAATCGATTTTTTCAGCATGTAATGTACACTTTCAAGTGATTTCAAGACATGTTTAAGATAAAAATAAATTATGATAAATTTTAAGTTTAGGCCGCTAGGCCGCCATGCCGCCAGCCCGCTAGGCCACCAGGCCGCTAGGCTTTGAAAACTTAAAAAAAATCAAAGTTAGTTTTGGTTGATATTATTTACCCCTGGAGTGTACATTACATGCTGAAAAAAATCGATTTCAAGACATGTTTAAGATAAAAATAAATTATGATAAATTTTAAGTTTAGGCCGCTAGGCCGCCATGCCGCCAGCCCGCTAGGCCACCAGGCCGCTAGGCTTCGAAAACTTAAAAAAAATCAAAGCTAGTTTTTGTTGATATTTGGCTTATCCACCCCTGAAGTGTACATATCATGCTGAAAAAATCGATTTCAAGACATTTTTAAGATAAAAATAAATTATGATAAATTTTAAGTTTAGGCCGCTAGGCCACCAGGCCGCTAGGTCGCCAGGCTTCAAAAACTTAAAAAAAAATTCAAAGGTAGGCCGCCAGGCTGCCAGGCCGCTAGGCCGCCAGGCTTCGAAAACTTAAAAAAAATCAAAGCTAGTTTTTGTTGATATTTGGCTTATCCACCCCTGAAGTGTACATAACATGCTGAACAAATCGATTTCAAGACATTTTTAAGATAAAAATAAATTATGATAAATTTTAAGTTTTAGGCCGCGAAAACTTTAAAAAAAAATCAAAGCTAGTTTTTGTTGATATTATACTTAATCATCCATGAAATGTACATTGCATGCTGTAAAAATCGATTTCAAGCCGTTGTAAAAATAAACATAAATTATGATAAATATAAAGTTTAGGCCGCCAGGCCGCTAATTTCACGCCGCCAGGCCGCTAACTTCACGCCGCCAGGCCGCTAGGCCGCCTGGCCGCTAACTTCACGACGCCAGGCCGCTAACTTCACGCCGCCAGGCCGCCAGGCTGCTAACTTCACGCCGCCAGGCCGCTAGGCCGCTAACTTCACACATCTGTATTATTCAATGTTTTTAAACACAATATTCAATCATCAATTTAAAATTGGACCATTCGAACAAAAAAGAACAGTTTCTGTTTTGATATGTATAGTAAATTATATTCTTTAATATATGTTTTTTTCATTGTCCTATTCTTAAGAAAATTACTAACTAACATACTGATATGATTTAGTAACTTAAGGACTATGTAATTGTTGAAATAAGAAAATGGTACTGTTGGCACCAATGCATGAAATCTTGAGAGATAAAAGGGCATTGTTGAAAAATGTTTTAATATTTTATAAATCTCACTGCCAGTAATCTTTAAGCATAGGCATATTAGCATTGGTGTAGAACATGACATGTGAATACAGAAATAAATATGCAATTTTCTGTGCAAGTTTTCTTTTACTCTGACCAATATTTTCTGAAAGTAAAAGCATACTTGGAATGCCACGATATTACTGTAGATGCACTGAGACTTATATTTAACTATATATTTGAAATATCTTATATCCCATAAACGAACCCACTGAACTGCAAGAAAAACTAGGGCGTCCATCTTTGTTTTGACACCGACGAAAATTATCGCGTTCTTGGTTGTTAATACAACATGACATCCCCAAAAACACAATCCATCATAAAGAACAATGGTTAAAATTGTTTTGCCTACCAATCGATCGTCTTGATCTTTCGTCGATCATTCATAATCCGCCTTAAATTTCAGATGTGTAAATAAAACATTTTCATCAACACAGCTTTGCGGAAGTAAGGGACAAATCACAAATATTTGTGTTAATGCGCGAAACGAACTTCATTAAAAATATTGCATTTTTGCGAACTTACTGATAACTTATGAATTTCTAATGTTAACTATATTTTTTTCTGTCAGTCATTTTGATTGTTTATGTTTTATTTATGTAAGTGTGAAATATTTTGTTGCCACGTGCGAACTATTTTCTTCAGTGTTATTCCCCTTTGACTTCCGTTTTTTGAACGTCCGGTCGTGGAAGTAAAGTGAAAGTAGGAAAAAAATGCTGTTTTTTTAACTTTAGGTGAGTTTATTGTTGCAATGAAAGTTTGTTTATGTAATAAATGCACATTTCTTTGCAAATACCGTGCGATCGTGTACGTCAACATAGTTTATTACCATTTTCTAGTGAGGGTCACCATTGTTTACATTCTTAGTGTACACACAAATTACCCACAATTTTCTCGTGATATGAAAGTACGGTGTCCGTGAAAGGACCACGTTTAAGATAATTATACTTCGATTGAGCTCCGTGTTTCCATTTCATGCAATGATCACATACGCTTGTGATTATGTATACTTAACAAGTTTTAGCTTTCCAAAAAGCTAGTCGGTCATTTGCAAATAAATTAAGGTAAGACCTGTGCAATAGGCACTATTAAGAATCCAACATCTGAATTATATTTTCATCAACTGCTTCATACCACTGACTTGTATGCAAAATTTTAATGATTTTTGTTTTTGAGATTTTTAGCTTTTTTTATTTAAAAAAGTGAGAAAAAACATTAAAGTATCCAAATTCTTTAATCGGTGACACAATTTTTTGTTATTGATAAATTCAACCTTAATTTTTTTACATTTTATCCAAAATATGTTATATTTTACTAAACCAATTTAAGTGTAATATATATATACAGAATTTATCTTAAAATGACATTTTTTTACCAAATAAATTTAAAAAATGCATTTTTTATATTTCACGAGACTAAATTAACGAAAATTGTGCAAAATCTTGATTGGTGCAATAAACCAAACTTTACCATTTTTTAACTATAGGAGTGATCGGCGATAACGTCATCAGTACGTGTTATGCGCATCACTTGGTACACAAAAAGTAAAAGTAGGACAAACGATGGCAGCTAGTAAACAAGTATTCGCAGTAAAATTGTCAGAAAACGATGTTCCTGGAGCAAAGTTTCGTTCACTTACTATCGAAGAGCATTCGGTGTGTGAACTTAAGCGATGGCTTCAGTGCAGAGGACTTCAAACAAGTGGAAATAAGCCTGAATTGGTAGAAAGGTCAGTAAACAACTGAACACGACGATAAATTTTCATTATGAAAATCTCACCATCGCCGATGTCAGATAGGATAATTTTTTTCTAGAGCAATTGAAATGTAATCCCCTGTCTACGTGATTGAGCCTAAAGATTAGTATTTGACAGATTAATGGTTAAACTCAAGTATAGGATCTTCCTTTCCGGCTCGAACAACTACGAGCAATGCCCCTCCCACTCTTTATATCCTATACAATACTCCACCCACTCGTTATGGCTGATACGATATTAACTGCAGGTTAAGCAATTTATTTAAAATTTTGTTGATTCTGTGATATTAATTATAAGGTCAAACACTATTTTATTTATGCCTCAGGTGGTTGAACTGCGTGAAATCTGGACAAGACAACGATATAGTTATCACAATTGATGGTGGAAAATGGTTCCAGAAAAAAGTATCAAAATTATTGAAAGAATCTTGCGTTCAAAACCCAACACAAGTACCAATCCTTCCGGTAGCTGGGTGGAATACATTTCCATCCTGTAGAATACCAGAAAGCTTTTGCTATGGAATCATTCATGAGCACATTATTGAAACTGCGGTTGTATACGACTCGGACGGCGATCGAAATGTCACCGACTTTGGTACATCAAAACCAATGGCGAAAGGCAGACAATACTTCACAAGCGACCATGTTAAAAACATTCAAGACACAGCACAACATAACTTTTATTTTCTAAAGTCCACAGTAATGTCTTCATATGACACCAAAAAAGTCAGAAATGTTAGTTTAACTTTAGACATATCCACAGCTAAAGTGATGGACGCCTCATGTGATTGTGAAGCATCTTCTATGAGTCGCTGTAACCATGTTGCGGCATTATTATTTGCTCTGGAAGACTATACCTTGAACTTTGGTTATGAACCGCCAAGTAAAATAAGCCAGTTGTGTGGATGGAACAAGGGTAGGAAATCAAAACGTGACCCCAAAGCATGCCAATCAGCAGCATATGCAAAGAAACTGAAGTCTGACCGAATCTTTACACATGATCCCCGTCCAGAAAATTTCAAACTTTAGACGGAATTATTTGTTAATCAATTTATTGCCACCCTCCCGAATGCTTGAAAGCTTGTGAAAATTCAATGTTTGAAAACTTATTGGAAATTCGTTATAATGATTATGAAATTGACGTAGAAATGTTGACAGCAGTGACAGAAAATGCAATTGAAACAATGAAGTTGACTACCATTAACTGTTAAATACTCCTTTTGCAGTTGAAAACACAAAAGGTCAGGCCTCCTCGGATACTTGGCGAAATCAGAGGGTGCTCAAAATCACTGCATCAAATGCAAAGGCAGTTAGCAGTACCCAAAGTAAAAGAGGACAATATTCTCTTTTAAACCGACTATTGTGGGACAAAACATTATTCGACTTAAAAGCACTTAAATATGGCAGAGAAAATGAGAAAAATGCTTTCCTTGAAGTTAGATCTCGTTTACCGCCTGGCTTGGAAGTAATTGAAAGCGGGTTCTGGATTAACCCTAAGTACCCTGAACTTGGCTGTACTCCGGATGGATTAATTTAGACAATCAAACAAATATGATTGGTGTAATTGAAATAAAATGTCCATTTGTTCTTGAAAAATTTGATCCACTTTGTATTGAACTTTTGCAGAGATCACCAAAAAAAAAAACAACAATTTATGTTACACTATTGAGAATGGGAACATATCTATTAAGAAGAATCATTCATATTATTACCAGGTGCAAATGCAGATTTTCATTTGTGATGTTCAGTTTTATGATTTTGTGATTTGGTCTCCAAAAGGCTGTGCTATTCAAAGAATGTTTAGAGATGATGCTTTTTGGGATCAGCTCAGACCAAAACTTATTGATTTTCATCACAATGTTTTGCTTCCTGAATACTTTGAGATGAGAATTCCTAGAAGACTGCTTCCTATCAAACTTGGTGACCTGTAATTGTAACATAACATGTATATTCAATTCACCAACTTACTAATGAATCTCTAGCTGATTGTGTTTAACCCTATACTTCATATTATGATATATATAAGAATTTTATCACTTGTGCAAACGATTTGGATCCAGATCAGCTGTCAGGAGCAACACTGTTTGCCCATAGCCTGCTTCTTACTGTCCCTTTCTGCTTTGGACATACATGTTTGGTGGTTATAAAGTTTCAATTTTTCAAATGTTGTGGGTTATTCAAATATAAAATTAATATCAAAGAACCATTGTTAAACACGTTTTCATTTATATTTACTGCATTTATGAAATAAATCTATATACAGCAAATTTTTTGTTAGATCTCAACCAAATAAAAAAGTTATATCAGGCATGATTCGGGTGTATTTATTTGTCAACAAAGAAGTAATTTCAATTGGTTCCTTTCCTAATCATAGCATTTTAGTCATTAATGTTGCAGGGTATGGCTTGTATCCCACTAGCAACCAGTGTAGATCCAGATCATTCTGTACATTACTGTAATCTGATCAGGATCTGGACTGTCAGAAATACATGATGAGAATTAAAAGAACTATTGTAGATCCTGATAATGTTAGCTGATGTGGATCTAACCTGGTTGCATAAGTGATAAAAGCCGTATCCATTGATTAAATGGCATACTTGCAGTAAAGTTAGACAATAAAACCTCTCGTGTGCATTTTTTTAACTTGAAAGCCACAAAAGATGACAAATACCAATGTAATTCATTTCCGGTTTGACTGAACATGTTACTGACTGTGCGGCCTAGCCTTGGGTAGAGTGCTCCTCAATATTTACATTAATTCATATTACTGTTTGCAAAACCGATTGGATATTGTCATTGTCATGAAAACAATCTTACATTTGTACAGTTTGATAGCAATATCATTGTCTTACTTAATTTGATTTAGCTTTAGAATGGATTATATGTCAATAAATTTATCAACCATTTAACTAGCCTTGTCACAAACGGTTTCGTTTAATTATCTTGGTTATGCAAACAGTAGTATGTGCATGCAAAAGGTGACATTTTGTGTTTATTGGAAAATAGCAATAATATTACAAGTAAAAGTTTAATTACTTTTAATTCTTTATTATGTATTCACATATTCTGCAAAATAAACAGAAACACAGCAGAATGATTTGTGCAAAAGTTGGAATTACTGTTCGAGATCCTTAAACAAATGGTGTCAGTTCTATCTAAATGGTCTATTTTACCAATGGGCTTTGGTAGTTAACTAAAAATCCAATAATCTGTGTTATCTGAGTTGCGACTGGTTTTAGAGTCAGTGGCAAACGACCACCTATTATTTTAAACTTTTTCATTCGCTCTATTGCCCTCTCGACATGAATTCTGACTCTTGCAATTCGTTTTGTCAGAATTTCTTCTTGAGAAGTGAGTTGTTCTCGACCACACAGAAAAGGTGAATATTTAACTTGGCCTGACGAGATTGCAAAATGTCTTTGATCAGAAAACCCCGATCTGCAATAACGAGATCTCCTGGTTCCAGCAAATCTGCTAATCTGGAATGAATGAATATTTCTCTATCAGAGATGCTCCCCTCGTAAACATCTGACATAAATGAAATTCCTCCAATCGGGCTTATCCCAACAAGACATTTGAGAGTTGCATGATGCTTGTAGGAGGAGTATGAATTGCCTTGTTCCGCAAAGTCACAGGATGATTCAACAAACACATCAAAACAGTCTATTATTATTCTCACATTTCTGAACGATCGGAAACATGCAGGCAGAGTTTCTTTTATTCTTTCTCTTGTCGGAAACATCCTTGCTCTAATTCCTTCTCTCTGTTTGTAAAGGAACTGTATCCAAGTGTTGATGATTTCCGAAACCATACCAAGAGCAATGTTGAACATATATAGGCCAAGTCTCTGTTTGGAAATGCTTGACGTAATTTAATCAAAGTTAGTAAAAGTTGATTTTTTGGATTCAATGTTCGAGTGTACTGACGATATTGTTTAACTTTGCTTTTTTGAGTTTTATTTCCTTTCCAATAAATCAGGTGATTGACTGCATCTCCGAGACAATCAAATAAATGATTAAACTGACTGACAGTAAGGCCGGTGTAGAATTTAAATTGTTTCTCAGTCCTTGCTAGGATTTCAAATCCTAAGTTAATTGACGTTTTCATGACACGTTTAACTTTTAAACTATATCTTTCCACAATTTTGTCAATTTTAGTTGCAACAACATCGTTGCATGCAAACATCGTCTGTGTTTCCTTTGTGGCCAGAACTGGCAATTCTGTCTGTGTTTCATGTGAAGAAGTACCGGTATATTGGCTGCATGAGAGGATGACACTTGTCTGTAGTCCAGTTACCTGAAAAGAAAAAAAATGATTACATTGTATGACTAGAAATCTTGATTTGCAAATGATTCTTAACTAAATCATACTTAGTTAAGTAGATCCTGATCGACCTGCAGGATATTTTCTTTTGACAAGATGTGATACAAGAATAACTGGTCAGTTTTAATAATCTGAAGTGAACTATTAAATACTAAATGTTTATTCTATCCTTATATTTAAAACACAATTTTGCACCTTGCAGTTCACAAGTCTCATATTAGATTTGCTTTCCACAATATGTTACACCAGTCGGTTAAAATTTTTACCTGTATATCTGATGGCGAATGTACTAATGTTGGTTTCTCTGAAGTAGGTATGTCTTGAAGTGACAGAAGAGTTTGAGACACTTCAAACAACTGCTTCTTAGACACCGGAGCTGCCCTCGGTGTTGGTGGTTTTCTCTTTCTAGAAAATCGTTCTGTCTGAAAAAAAAAGTTACAAAATAATGTATTACAACTATACATGTCATTACAATGGCGTTTCAACCTGCTTTTAATAAGCATCTTTATATCATAGTAATATATGCAAATGCTCAGTAACATATGCACATGCACAATAAACTACATTGATATATTTATTATATTGATTGTGGATACTAACACAAGTCGGATCATTTACGCTTTTTCGTAAAAATTAAAAATCCTCTGTAGGCCTTTCCTACGAATAATTTCAATAAAATATAAAAAACGTGTTTGAAACTTGCACTTCTCTGAACAGTAAACTTACTTGTTGAGGGGTAAACGTGGCAGGAATCGGATCTGGATGCTCTGTAATCGGTCCCTGTCCACCGACGAAATGTTTTGAACAAATATATGTCCATTTTGTCACGTTTTCTATCGTGAAGTTCTGCCTTCCGCAAGCATGCAGCCATTTTTGACATTTGTCTAAATTTCTTCCCGGTTTAGGAAACGGAATCCAATGGACTCCTTGCATGTGTGGTCGATAAGCGTATCTACTGTCACTATTACACTGTCCATAACAACAATGCCGAGTTGCTCCTTTTTTTAAAGGATTTTTTTCTTGAACACTTTCTTTGTTTTCCGCCATTGCATATGCACTGTTGCTCGTAGTACAACATAGAATGTTTGTACTACCTTTCTAAACGGCTTATCAGTCGGTTCTATTTTTAGAAACAAATCCTATCTGACGATCACTGCTATATACCTTAAACAAAATTTAAACAAAATTTCAGAGAAGTTTACCGTCCAGTTTTAGAAATTTTCAAATTGATGACTTGAATAAACACTATTCTGATAGCGAAAACCCCTTTAATCTTGATTATTTTGCTTATTTTAGTTTAAATCATGAGAATTTTATATTCAATGACTGAATTACACAGGAAAAAAGAAATATGCCAATTATTTAAGCTCTAGGCTTACAAAAAAAATAGCTTCCAGTGGGATTTGAACCCTGGTCCTCTTGCATGACAGAAATCTACCCTAATTTACTACTATAGTTACCTCCCTTGGATACTCTTCTGGATATAGGTATTCATTACACAGGTCTTACCTTAAAATAACAAGTAGATATGTATTCGTTCTTGTATTTACTTTTGGACCTATGTAAGTCAATGATATGGCCAGTTTTCTGTCGATCAAAGTCACACAGACTGTATCTGACAAACTATTTGTGAATTTAGTTGATGTTTCAAGTTTCAAGTTTATTTCCCTTTACATGTCTCTGTATGTATAAAACATAAACAAGAGAACATATAAACATTGTACAATTCTGTTATTTTAAAGCATGCAAACAAAGTTGAACGGCTGATGTTTAATTTATTGAAACATGAAGAAGACGTGTACCGGCAAAAGGCATCAATATAAATAATCATGTACCGGTATCTAGTAGACGTAATTTTTTTTCAGGACATGTAGAAATAATTACGTTGCTTAAGCACCAGCGAATCTGATGAATATGTTACATTAACGCGAATGCTCAAAGAGGTACCATAGAACTTTTCGCAGTCGATACTTATTTGTATATTGATAGAAAAGCCACGCTTATAATATTCAGTATTCATTACCAACATTCATAAAATGTAGTTTTAGTTGGTTCAGCAGATCTCGTCAAACTTGAAGTTGACGAGCGTTAAAAGACAGTAAACAATAAAACATAAAACTATTAAAGAAACTCAAGAAGCACTATTTGTATTTAAATTAATCTATCGTCAAAGAAATTGTCGTTATGCCACTGTTCTGAAAACAACTACCGGTATTTCTCTACTTTAAAGGCTGGTTTTGCATTGCTTGCAGTATATTCTAGTAGATCGCCCTTACATAGAAATGATAGTGCTTGTGTTGTCTACCTTACTGTACTTGTCAAAACAATGTTATTGTTTAGTATCCCAAGACCGAAATCAGATCCGCTATATTGCATGTGTATGGGGAAGCAGACATTGGGGTCACGGGCATCCCCGGAAATCTTTTACAAGTTAAACTCAATTTGAATTGCAAATGCGACGAGTCCAACCGTTCACTATAGACCCCAAGAAGAGAACGCATGGATAGACGCGGTTTTGATAGGGAATAGGGGAATCAAAATAAATCAATTCGTATTTTGTTAATCATGCATATATTCAAGAGCAAGATTTGAATTGTATGGCGGCGGAAGTTTTGTAACATAAATTGAATAGTTAAAGTTTAAATGATAAAAATACAGATGCACGTATAGAATTTTTACCAAGTTTCTATTTCAAAACAATCGTTTAAATTTTGTTTTCTTAAAATAGATGAAACGGTCACTTTGAAAACCACCGAAGACGAAAAATGTGAAAATATTGCAGGCTCGGTTTCCTTGAGCCTGTTAAAGACTTTTAAGCATATCAAAAACATAAAATACCGCATCGTAATTAGTGCTCCAACTTGGATATCAAAAGGAGAGGGAAGTAGATAGATCTAAAAAACCATGGCAGTTTTTGTGCAACAAGCTCAAAACTAGGCACTTTTATGCAAATCTTTGAGAAAGAGCATAATACATGTATATAAATGTCCCTCTAAATAAGTAATTGCGAATAAAAGATAAAATGCAATGTTCATAACTACTGAAGAGATGGATAGTCATCAAACCAGGTTTTAACTATAGCAGCTTAGGTTATTTCAATAGTGCGCCCGTGAAACGCAAAATTGTGAGGTTGATTATCTGATAACAACTACATTTGTAATTATGGATTGAAATTATTTTTCAACAAACTTGACTAAGTTTAAACTAAGCACTTGTAACTAAGATAACGTGTCGCCATTTATCCTATAAATTGATATCAGACAAGTTCAATAAACAAAATCATTATTGATGCTTCCACGATGAACGTGTAATCATTAAGTGCAATACACCTCATGTGGCCATCCTAGTCGTTTATCTCCGTCGTCCGCAGCTTATTAATCGTATTGATGACTGTCTTTTAGCTTAGCGCCGCCCAATTGACTAAGCTTGTGATATTAGATAAAAATATTGCCCATGCTGATCTCCCATGTTTACTTTAAACAATGGCCATGTCACATTCGCTAAACCTCCGGTATCTTCTGGGATTCCCCAAAATTGCACTGGAAATC
Source organism: Corbicula japonica (assembly GCA_038501625.1). NCBI lineage: Eukaryota > Metazoa > Mollusca > Bivalvia > Venerida > Cyrenidae > Corbicula > Corbicula japonica. Next base: position 201,381 of record JAZAYU010000119.1, on the reverse strand, counting down.
GCAAACAAATGGCAAAATCGCTGATCCCTGTTTTTACTTTAAACAATGATCCCCTCACTTCGCTAAACTTCCTTGAACTTCTAAGACATTCGCAACATTTGCACTGGAAAGCGCAAAAAGCAAAATCTCTCTTTAAAAGACAATATTTTGACAAGCAAGTTCTGAGCATTCGTTTCCTCCTAAATGCTTGTTTAAAACATCTCCTCGTTTGCTATAAGCCTCTACTGTTTCACGACCGTATGTTTGGTGATTTATTATACCACAAGAAAGAAAAATTTTAAAATCAACACATGGGTAGAAGTTTTCATCAATTTTCAAAGTCAATGCATGGACATGAGTTTTTTTGAAACCCGCATGATGTCATCTAACGTGGCATACACTGAAATTGACATCATTAAAACAAACAAACAAACTGACAGGAAAATGTGCGAGAACCACCAATATTACATGTTGAAGTTCAGCATTCTATCGAAATTGTTGAAGATCAGAATAGTAAATATAATAATTTGAGTCCCTGTCAGGCTGCTCATCCCCCCACCCTAGGACAGTGACGAAATTGTGTTGATTTTGGAATACATTTTTGGTTAAAAGTGTATGCTAATGACCGACTAGCTTTTTGTAAACTTTTGTTTACAGACAGCCTTTCCCGCCATAGTAGGATATTCATTAGTCTCTAAGAAAAACATAAACGATGTCTTGCTTTTGACCAACAAAATCATTATAACGGATCGAATCTATTTCATATATAGGATCATTCTGAACAGTTGTTTGATTCAAATAAAGTATCAGTTCAATTTATACACAAATAATATTTTGCTATGAAGGTTTGCATCACGTGACTTTCTAAAAAAAGACGCATAACATTATTTCTACACCCTGTAGAAAATACAACACACGTATTTAATTTAACATGTCGTTATATATCGGCTTAATTTCTGATTTGATGTTACTACAACGTCCAGATATTGTTTCATCAACATTTAGAAGACTTTTCTTGCAAATAGGGGGAACGGTATAGCATTCCCAAGCTCTAGACGGGCGGCTTTGTCTAAAGTGACCACGTCCGGTGCCGCTGTTAACCGGTGTTACCCTTCAAAGTTCAAGTTTGGTCGATTATAATATGTCGGTCATCAGGATGACCGACAATTAAATTATGTCTTAAAGATTACACATTTAAAAATATGATGTTGATGTTGGTAATTTTTATTCATTAAAGTATTTGACCTACAAAAACATCTTTGTAGGTACTATTCATGATATAAAAAAAAGGACAAGACCATTCACCAAATGATGTTTACCATGTGCTTTACGAAGGAGTGTACTGTTCATATGAAGTGGAAAATCTTTATTTGATAAAACTTAATTAAGAATCCTATCCCATTGTTGCAATAAGCTTTTAATGTGATGAAATAACTGCAACTTCATAACAATTGTAGTTCAAAAACTTGCAGTTAAGTTCCATATTGTTTTGCTTATTGCAGCATATCTAAAACAAAATCAATGATATGTTACATTTTTACAACACTTAATACTACAGAAATACGTTTTCACTATTCGGGCAATAACATTTATGGTATTTGTAGCACAGTTACTACCTTCAAAAGTTTGTTTTATTATATGAGCATAACCACATTCTACAGCTTGAATATGTTTTTATTTGGATTATGGTATCTTATTTATGCAACTCAATAATATAACATTGAGACAGAACATTATCAGTTTCACACACTTTCAGTATAAACTTTAAATTTAAAATACTATCTTTAATGTTTAGTGTACTTTCCATTACCTGTGTCCAGTATTGACACCATACTTACTGTTTGCACTACTTTCTTGTGTTAGGTTGTAAATGGTGGATTTCTGAATTTTAGTAAACATAATATTTTAATCGGAGGATTTCAGTCAAGATAAGAACTAAATTAAAAATTTAACTGTTAGTGCGTCTGTAAGGAGGTCTGCACTATCTTACTTTCATATATATTTTTAATTGCTTTTTTTGTAGAATACTAGTATATGAAAGCTTGCATGGACAATAACACTGACTAAAGTCCTTTTTTTCATAAAATAAATATATTTTGTTCATTTTTTTTCTCATTTCTTTGTAGCACTTACTCTTTTTTTTATTTTGACATCAGGAAAAGCTCAAATTACTATAAATTACTGGTAATGTTCATACTTTTATAACCAGACTTATCTTGAAGCCATGATGACATTTCATGAATAACATAGTCCTTAACGAAACACTCTTCTATAATGTCAATGCTTTGAACTCCAGTAGAAGACCAAACCTTCAAAACACCCGCTGTTTATATTCACGTGACTTACAACAGCTTTGTTTTATTGTCGGTCATCCTGATGACCGACATATTATAATGGACCAAACTTGAGCTTTCTACCTGAACACCGGTTAACAGCGATGTAAAGCAAAGTTCACGGACCAGACGGAACGGATAATTTAGAAAAGTAGACTCTTACTTAAGTCGTTATTTATGGATAGACTCTTTCTCAGTCGTTATCTATGAAAACACAGAGGCCTATTATTGGCTGTTAAACGACGTCATATCTGGAGTAAATCCATTCTCCAGCTTCTGATCAGCTAGGCTTATTACTCATAAAGATATTTCCGACGAAGAACAATAAACATATACATGGATTTTATCTAGTAAATTTATACTGTGTATGGTAAACAAAAGATGTACAGCTTATGACTCTATTAGCAACTAGAATGTGTAGAGAGCACTGACCAGAGATTAGCTAATTATTTTGCTTTATTTTCATATCTACGAACTTCTGCAGCATTTTGTGAAACTCGGGGACAGGGGTATCCCGGGGAACGTTTGTTTAAGCTTGCTCGATATGGATTACATTCGTCGTTACTTAAATAAGTATTCTAAACTGTTATCTTGCATTTTGCCACTCAAGGTTTTAAATGTAAAAAATATCATTCGAACATCAGAACACACATTTTTGCAGGAATTTTTAATCGGGTCATGAAACTGACAGTAATTGACAATACAAGTTTTAGCTTTCCAAAGTTTTAATTTGGTATTTAATCTACAAAATGATCTTTGGACATGCGCATATTTTCATCAAATCGAGTCATAAAACTGTCAATAATAGACAAAAAAAAAATATGCTTTCCAAAAAGCTAGTCGGTCATTAGCATAACCTTTTAACAAACAAAGACGGCACTGAAGTGCATACTTTAGGCAAATTTGAAATTAATACGTTTGGTTGTTATTGGCAATCATAAGACACTGTAAGTAAATACCAACATTCTAACGAAATTGTTCTAGATCAGAAAGAGAAATGTTATCATACCAGTGAGTCCCGGTCAGACTGTGTGAACATTTTTCTCTCCCACTCTGTGACATTGAAAAACTTTGTTTTTTTTTAAAACATATTCTGAAGCGTTTGGTATATATTTACAGCTTGATTATCGTTGCTTTCTTATACTTTGTGACACAAAATAGTGTGCGATAAACTTTTCAATTTCGGTTTACCTCTAGGTGAATTATTTTGTTTGCAAACAGGGTTAGTTTTATCACCTGCTTAAATACATCTCCTTCGAAAGAAGAAATACCTATAAATAAACTTACATTTATGTATGACATCCAATAAATATAAAGCGCTTTAATTTCACGTGGCTTAAAGTTTAAACTTTTGTGCCGTCTTCTTAAAAGGTTGTGCTAATGACCGACTAGCTTTTTGGAAAGCTAAAACTTATATTGATTTAATCATTCATCGTATGAACTAGGACGGTATCACTTTCACAGAAGATCCGTTATAAATCAGTCAAGATAAAACGTTTTTCTTTGAAGACCAGTATTTGGTACCACATATACTATAGAGTTAATTGAATAAACGGGTATCATTTTACTAAGCGTATTGTTTGCTTTGTTTGACAAATTTTATAATAATTATTTGTGATCAAACACTTTGTAGTGTGTAATCCTAAACATAACAATAATCAAAGCGCTGAAAGCGTTGAAATACTGGCGCGCTGGTTGAATCGAACATGCCCTGCACAGATATCATTACTGTAAACATATGAAACTATGTGTGATTTTTTTCGTTAAGCTTTGTGACAGTTACTATCATCAACATTAGCAAATAATTCTGTATATTCAGGGATTTCAATAGATGCAGGTACTTATAATAATAATAAAAATAATAATAATAATAATAATAATAATAATAATAATAATAATAATAATAAATTCTTTATTTTTAGAGGATAACATATTTGGCATGGCCATTCTTACATATGGTTCTCTTAAAAACATGTACAAATTATTACTAATTTATATTCATATATACATTCATACATTCTCATAATATAATTGAAAGAAAGAAAAAAAAATACAATAAAATTTCAAGAACAATATGAAAATGCTGGAAACAGACATATTTAAATGAAAAATTGTAACAATAGCAAAAATAACAAAAGATTCATTACCCAAACATCTTAAACATTTACACATAATTACACTGTAATTGTATTGACAATGCACTACATATTATCAAATAAGATTTTTTAACATGTTTTTTTAAATAATTTAACTGTTTTGCATGACTTTACACTCAAAGGAAGAGAGTTCCATAAATTTGGACCAACAACTCAAAATGATTTACTGTATAATAGTGTTAAATTTTGGAACTAATAGATTCCCATTTGAAATAGATCTTAATTGCCTTTCATTGCTATATGCTAGTTCTTTAAACATCGAAGTTATATACACTGGTGCCATGTTATGTAATGCTTTGTAGATTAGTACAAGAATATGGTATATGATACGACATCGGACAGGCAGCCAGCTTAAATGTTTAAACATGATAGATGAAGGCGTAGTCAGCCCTGTTTTAAGAATAATTCGCGCAGCTCGTTTTTGTAGTTTTTCGAGTTGAAAAATATTGGATGAGTTTGTTCCGCCCCAAACCAAACAACCATAATCAAATAAGGGAATTATATACGCATTGTAATACTTTATCAAACAATCTTGAGAGACATATGAAGATAATAACTGCATGAGAGTAAGTTTACGGGAAATCTGAGTAACCATATGATGAACTTGTTAGTTCCAAGTCAGTTTATTATCAATAGTTACCCCTAGTAACCTTTGTTGGGTAACATTTGTAACAGATGTATTATCAATATATAGGTTAATATTTGAGACCTGTGCAAGTCTGTTACGTGTACCGATTAACATTACTGATGATTTTTCTGCATTAAGGAGCATGTCATTATTTACACACCAGTTTAATACTTTATCGTTTGCTGATTGCAATTTTTGCTTAATAACATCTACATTTTTGTCATGCGTATGTACAGTCGTGTCATCCGCAAAGAGATCGGTCGAACAATTGTTGATATATAAGGGTAGATCATTGATAAACATAAGGAATAATACAGGTCTTAACACAGAGCCCTGTGGGACTCCCATCGTAACAGGCCGCGGCTCTGATACCCTATTACTAATTACAACGCTCTGAACACGTCCGGTCAGGTAAGAGTTGAAAAAGTCGACCGCATTGTCAGAGAATTTGTAAATCTTAAGTTTATTTAAAAGCAGCTGGAAATCAACTAAATCAAAAGCTTTCCTGAGGTCGTAAAATATTGCCCCGGTTAATTCACCAGCATTTATATTTCCTAACCAGTTATCAATTATTTTAACAAGGGCTGTTTGACATGAATGCAAGTGTCTAAACCCCGATTGTCCTTCGTTAATTAAGTTGTACTTATTAAGGAAAGACAAAAGGTGTCTCACTATGTGTCGTTCAAATATTTTTGATGTTACAGGAAGTATCGATATTGGTCTATAATTAGTAGGATTGGATTTGTCACCGATTTTAAACCTCGGAAAAACTTTGGCATGTTTAAGGGTGTTAGGAAATGTATTGTTGATAATACAGTTATTAATTAGCTTGGTAATACTTGTAGCTATAACATTCGCAGATAATCTAAGTAATTTCGGACTAAGTCCATCTAGACCAGTTGCTTTTGTTATGTCTAGTTTTCGTAAAAAATTTAAAACGTCATTTTCTTTAATAAAAGGAATAGTAAAGTAAATAAAATTTGGAACTCTTGTATTCACAAATTCTTCCAATTTGTCAAGTGAACCATTATTTGCGTTAGTTCTATCAGTAGAGTTAATGTTAAAAACGTCTTTGATATTGGTAAAATACTCGTTTAAAAAGTTCGCAATTTCGCTGATGTCATTTATCGTATGCCCATCAATTTCAAGAGAGTTAATAATATCCCTATGTCCAGAGTTACCACGAAGGTCATTAATATGTTTCCATAAATACGAGATATTTTTCTTGTCTTCGATTGCAGATTCTATTAGCCGCTGTTTGTTTTCCCTAATAAGACACTTTACTTTGTTTCGCCAGTACGTATACAGTAGCTTGTATTTTGATGCAAGGAAATTAGGTTTTCCACTTTTTTTCACCTGAATCTTAGGCGGGGGTCTTTTTGATGCAGAAGCGTATGATTTGTGGTTAAATTTTGCTAGAATAACGATGATCAGGCTCCGCCACAACTGAGTATTGTCAACAATGAAATGCACAAGGCTCACGTACCTTAAGAGACTGAATTTTTACGTCGATCGCAACAATGCATTAACAAAAATATTCGCCAACTTACTGACGGTCTCCCCAGGATTTTTGGAAGGGTTGTCGCTGGATATTTCGTGGATATAAGCTCGCGAAACTTTATTTTTAACTATCATTTTATACAATTTTATATACTCAACAAAAATAAAAAGTATCCACTTTTTATGCTTATATTCTCATTAACATATCTTCATTTAACCAGGTACGCTTTAAATGGTGTTCAATTGGTTAATCTCAGTTATTTTCAGTTTCTATTGTTCATAAACATAATCTTCCACACCAAGACCTAAGCAACGGCAAGTCGAATAACAATAAATAATGGATTACAAAACACTACATATTCAATTTAAAGGGAGGTAATTGGAAATGGTTGGACTTTCTAGCGTAGTTTATCGAGGACTACTTGTTTTATTGATGAATGTTTTATGATTTTTTTTTATCACAAGAGGTGGAAAGATTGATTTAATTCAAACCAATGTGAATACTTCAAAGAATCACTGACATTTTCCTGGAACCGTCATTACAACAAAGGGAAAGATAACTAAGTTATGGCTGCAGATTTTCAAGAACACTTTTTCTCTTTGCAATGATAACAGAAATGCAAAGTTGTCCACATACAGATTTCTCAGTTTTCGTTTTCAAATTTTACAAAATTTAAGATAGGAAAGTGGATACTTTTTATTTTTGTTGAGTATATTTGTACCAAAGTTTACTGCAAAAACTGTATATAGTACATAGATGTTTTTTTTTATCTCTTTAGAGCCAAGAAAGGTACAAAGTTAAAAAACAAAAATAATGTGAAACAATGTGTAAACAGTATGTCAACATGTGTTTTAATAACATAAACTGATCTGATCTCATCAAGCTACAATGTCAACTATATACTCTGTATAGTTAGTTTTTCACCTTCATTGTCCAAGATATCTCACACATATCAAACTCAGGGTTTCATTACAACTGACAGAATTAGGATTAAACTTTCAGAAGCCTCTTTTTTCTTGGGCCCAAGCGCTGACTGCCTTATTATAATCAAACTTGAGTACATCAGGACCTTCCATGGATATCATTAACAATGAATTTAATGTTGAAATGTTAAGCCTGCTTCTTAGCTTAGTCTTCACTCTTGATAAGGTGGAAAAACCCCACTCACAATCTGAAATTAAATTAATGTACGATACCAGTAAACATATAGATAGCTTCACATATATAAAAATAATATCATAATAGGTATTCAGTTAACACAAACAGGTATAATAAATTATGTAGTGCACCCCAAGAACCTGGTTTAAACCCCTAGTAGCAAATTATTTTGCTACTGACACTGCCAAGTCTCACGCCGTGAGGTAAAAACTCACGGAATTTCACCTACCCTCACGGTCTAACGGATAAAAACAAAAAACTCACGTATTTTTGTTAATTTCTCTTTTAAAAAAATGTCATCTGCAGTGCACATTTCAATGTCTCCAAAAAGTCCGAGGATCGCCGAAATGAAAGCGCTTGATTGACAGTGATTATTAAAAATTATGACATTTTGTTTATTTCCTCTGCTGCAATTACCCTGGGGCAATGGATTAACATCTATGTTAGATGAGGTGTTATTCAATTATCTTTTCTTATTAATTGATATGTTTACTCAAACATCTTTATGTCTCAGATGGGGTACAATTTCAATGCAAGTGTTAAAGTGTTAAAGTTTTCGGCTTCGGATGGGTAAACGTCTAAGGGCATTACTTTGAAGGTGTTAATTGTGAAGAGTTTTGGTTTTAATTGGCATGTTGAAGCATTAATCTTAGGTGAATAAAAACAAGATTTGTCAAATTTTTGGGCCCTTCTTTCCCCTTTATGTAAAGCTAAAAGAATAATTTTTATGCAACTTTAGACTTTCTTCATAAATGCCAAGTCAGTATTTAGTGGATAACTAATGGCTTGATTAGTTTGAACTTTCAGTGGACATTTTTAAAATAAATGTGGCATAAAGATTTTAGTCACAAATATTTTATTTGATTTAAAAAATGTGTTTAATTGTCTTGTTACTTCATTAAAGTAATGTATATGATTGTTGACTTCACTTTTTATAAAAAAAGGTAAAGGTACATAAGAACATTTAAAATATACCATGTTTCGACACGCTTTAGAAAATCTCACTTATTTTTGCTCAAATCTCACTTAAAAATGACACCAGTCTCACTTAATTTTTTTTCGATACCTGGCATGTATGTACTGACTGTTCCAAGGCGCTAACCCATACGGTTCCCCTTTTTTGTTAAACAATCAACAAACAAATCATTTATTTTCCTCTCTTCTTTTTGCTGCAGGGGAGGCTGTGTTTTATGAGTGTGGCGATTCCTGATATGCATATTTCCCTTTTTATATATAGTAGCATGAAATTGAGTTATTTTATTTATTTAATGCAAGTCACAAGGCTAAGTAAATATATATAAAAAAACATTGCCAACTTCTTGCAACCAGAAGTAGACTTTCTTCCACTTAGGATCGACACCTGACTGGATCGAACTGGGTTAGGGTTAGCCGGCGTTGATTCAGTGTCTCGGCATGTGGGGGTACCGCGTCCGGCGTCGGAGTAATTTCACGACGTGAAGGGGTACTTGGCGTCGTAAGAGTCGCTCTTGAAGGGCTATCCGGAAATGATCTCGATCTCATTTCTAGAATTTTGAAGTTCAGAATGCCCGATGGAGTTGGCATCAGCCTCACAAGGCCGGTTTCTCTTGAAATAAGATAGAATTGACGAGTCGTCGTTCTTTCGCGCATGCATACTTGAAAATGTGTCCGACGAAAATGAACTGATCGTTAATTACGATGATAGCGCAGTAAAATGCCACAGAATGTATTTCTTTTGCAATTTAAGTTCTAAATGCAACTTGCCAATAGATTTGTTTAAAACAAATCCATTATCGCACAATTATTTTCATACATGTATACAGTACAATTTTCGAAGTGTTTGTCTTCTAATCACAGAACTAAGAATAACCAAATAATTACTCATGATCGCATCTCATTAAAATCATTGAACATTATGTTAAACACACCGGATTCCGCTATTAATTGAGAATATCAAGAGTCAACAAAGCCGAAATACGATCAAACGACACCGACAGACTTGCGAATTCACCACGTGGAGAGGCGGAGTTATCCAGCTGATAGTAAAGAAATCGATTGTGATTGGTGAAATCGCCCATTGCTTAACCTTGAATGAGGTGTGTATTGAAAAGCGACCTGTGTTTGCAATGCAAGAAACAGAAAATTATGACATGTCGATTTTGAATAAACGGATGTCGGCGAATTTAACACTTGTTGGAAATAGATCAAAGCTTGTTAACGGTTGTCTGGGGAGAACACTGGGACCCGGCCCGGTCCTTGTTAGCCGAGCAAAATCTCGATCCACAACTACTCCAACCTAACCAAAATGGCAACCCACGCTATCTCCCGCTTGTCACGTGACTGATTTGTTTTTAATCGTTCTTTTAATATCCTTTCATAGTTGTTCGAATCACAACATTAAATTGTTTTCTTGTTTTTATTTGTAGAATTATCTTTCAAAGTTCGCATTCCTTCTCGATATAATTGTATTTTCTTAAAATGCACTACTTTTTATGCCACACAACTAAGAAATCTTTCAGGCGTAACTAAACTACTCATTTATATCCAGTTGCTTGTTCACTGCCGTAGCTGGTCATGATTTCACTCTACATTGTTCGATGGAATTTTTGGCATGGATGCTCCAAAATTACACGGAAACTTACTATCAATCGCTCAGAATTCGTGGAATGGTGTGCTGCATTGTGCTTCACACTTGTGCAGAACATTTCGGCCTGCTCTCGCGCTGACCACTTACTTGATACGCTCTCGTGGTCGCAATGATACACCCGAAGTTAAGGACTGCGCGTCGCAGAGTTCACAGCATCGTTAGTTAATACTGGCGCATGCGCGCCAGTATAAAAACTGCAGTGTTCATTTTCTGTAGTTGAAGATATCGTATCACATACTATCACGGGACTATAAGTGAAGCCTTTACTCCATATATACTTCTTTTGTCTCATGGGCGACCAGTCCAGATCCAGTCGACAGATCCGTATATATTCAGTATCTACTCGACATCTGTTCTCGTTTTGATTTATTAGGTTATCTCTGACCAACGAGCGAATAGTACAGATTCTGATTAGAAATCACGGATGTGCCAGCTGATCTGGATCTACGCTGTTTGCACATACCATAAAATGCGTAGATATGGAGTAAAGGGTAAAATCACGGATGTGCCAGCTGATCTGGATCTACGCTGTTTGCACATACCATAAAATGCGTAGATATGGAGTAAAGGGTTAAATCACGGATGTGCCAGCTGATCTGGATCTACACTGTTTACACATACCATAAAATGCGTAGATATGGAGTAAAGTGATAAATCACGGATGTTCCAGCTGATCTGGATCTACACTGTTTGCACATACCATAAAATGCGTAGATATGGAGTAAAGGGTTAAATCACGGATGTGCCAGCTGATCTGGATCTACACTGTTTGCACATACCATAAAATGCGTAGATATGGAGTAAAGGGTAAAATCACGGATGTGCCAGCTGATCTGGATCTACACTGTTTGCACATACCATAAAATGCGTAGATATGGAGTAAAGGGTTAAATCACGGATGTGCCAGCTGATCTGGATCTACACTGTTTGCACATACCATAAAATGCGTAGATATGGAGTAAAGGGTAAAATCACGGATGTTCCAGCTGATCTGGATCTACACTGTTTGCACATACCATAAAATGCGTAGATATGGAGTAAAGTGTTAAATCACGGATGTGCCAGCTGATCTGGATCTACACTGTTTACACATACCATAAAATGCGTAGATATGGAGTAAAGTGTTAAATCACGGATGTGCCAGCTGATCTGGATCTACACTGTTTGCACATACCATACAATGCGTAGATATGGAGTAAAGGGTAAAATCACGGATGTGCCAGCTGATCTGGATCTACACTGTTTGCACATACCATAAAATGCGTAGATATGGAGTAAAGTGTTAAATCACGGATGTGTCAGCTGATCTGGATCTACACTGTTTGCACATACCATAAAATGCGTAGATATGGAGTAAAGGGTAAAATCACGGATGTGCCAGCTGATCTGGATCTACACTGTTTACACATACCATAAAATGCGTAGATATGGAGTAAAGGGTTAAATCACGGATGTTCAAGCTGATCTGGATCTAAACTGTTTACACATACCATAAAATGCGTAGATATGGAGTAAAGTGTAAAATCACGGATGTGTCAGCTGATCTGGATCTACACTGTTTACACATACCATAAAATGCGTAGATATGGAGTAAAGGGTAAAATCACGGATGTGCCAGCTGATCTGGATCTACACTGTTTGCACATACCATAAAATGCGTAGATATGGAGTAAAGGGTAAAATCACGGATGTGCCAGCTGATCTGGATCTACACTGTTTGCACATACCATAAAATGCGTAGATATGGAGTAAAGTGTTAAATCACGGATGTGTCAGCTGATCTGGATCTACACTGTTTGCACATACCATAAAATGCGTAGATATGGAGTAAAGGGTAAAATCACGGATGTGCCAGCTGATCTGGATCTACACTGTTTGCACATACCATAAAATGCGTAGATATGGAGTAAAGGGTAAAATCACGGATGTGCCAGCTGATCTGGATCTACACTGTTTGCACATACCATAAAATGCGTAGATATGGAGTAAAGGGTAAAATCACGGATGTGCCAGCTGATCTGGATCTACGCTGTTTGCACATACCATAAAATGCGTAGATATGGAGTAAAGGGTTAAATCACGGATGTGCCAGCTGATCTGGATCTACACTGTTTACACATACCATAAAATGCGTAGATATGGAGTAAAGGGTTAAATCACGGATGTGCCAGCTGATCTGGATCTACACTGTTTACACATACCATAAAATGCGTAGATATGGAGTAAAGGGTAAAATCACGGATGTGCCAGCTGATCTGGATCTACACTGTTTGCACATACCATAAAATGCGTAGATATGGAGTAAAGTGTTAAATCACGGATGTGTCAGCTGATCTGGATCTACACTGTTTGCACATACCATAAAATGCGTAGATATGGAGTAAAGTGTAAAATCACGGATGTGCCAGCTGATCTGGATCTACGCTGTTTGCACATACCATAAAATGCGTAGATATGGAGTAAAGGGTAAAATCACGGATGTGCCAGCTGATCTGGATCTACACTGTTTGCACATACCATAAAATGCGTAGATATGGAGTAAAGGGTTAAATCACGGATGTTCCAGCTGATCTGGATCTACACTGTTTACACATACCATAAAATGCGTAGATATGGAGTAAAGTGTTAAATCACGGATGTGCCAGCTGATCTGGATCTACACTATTTGCACATACCATAAAATGCGTAGATATGGAGTAAAGTGTTAAATCACGGATGTGCCAGCTGATCTGGATCTACACTGTTTGCACATACCATAAAATGCGTAGATATGGAGTAAAGTGTTAAATCACGGATGTGCCAGCTGATCTGGATCTACACTATTTGCACATACCATAAAATGCGTAGATATGGAGTAAAGGGTTAAATCACGGATGTGCCAGCTGATCTGGATCTACACTATTTGCACATACCATAAAATACGTAGATATGGAGTAAAGGGTTAAATATTGTATATAAAAATTGTAAACAGTTTTAGGTGATGCGTTAAATTCAGTTAAATTTAGTTTATATATAAATTAATACAAAGAAATGTCTATTCAACCAATAACAAAAACGGTCTTAGTCGATGCCAATTAAATTGTTGTCGTGAGATTTCATACAGCAATTGCTTGATTTTCCGGAAAATTATGACAATAAAAATATATAATATTAGAAATGTAAAGAGTGTAAAAAATACATTTTTTTCCTAATCATTCTGTGTTTTTACATTGTATGTATATTTAATCAGCAATCACTGCATGAACATGTCACCGGAACAAAAAATGCATTAACGTTGCATCTAAGTGTATTGGATTCAGAAATTACAGTATAAGTATCTTGAATCAGCAATCACTGTAAGAATATGTTATTGAAACAAAGAACGTATTAACGTTTTATCTAAGTATCTTGAACCAGCAATCACTGTAAGAACATGTTATTGAAACAAAGAACGTATTAACGTTGTATCTTAGTATCTTGAATCAGCAATCACTGTTAGAACATGTTATTGAAACAAAGAACGTATTAACGTTGTATCTAAGTATCTTGAATCAGCAATCACTGTAAGAACATGTTATTGAAACAAAGAACGCGTTAACGTTTTATCTAAGTATCTTGAACCAGCAATCACCGTATGAACATGTTATTGAAACAAAGAAAGTATTAACGTTGTATCTAAGTATCTTGAATCAGCATTTACTGTATGAACATGTTATTGAAACAAAGAACGTATTAACGTTGTATCTAAGTATCTTGAATCAGCAATCACAGTAAGAACATGTTATTAAAACAAAGAACGTATTAACGTTGTATCTAAGTATCTTGAATCAGCAATCATTGTATAAACATGTCATTGAAACAAAGAACGTATTAACATTGTATCTAAGTATACTGAATCTGCAATCACTGTATAAACATGTCACCGGATCAAAGAACGTATTAACGTTGTATCTAATTATCTTCAATCTGCAAGCACAGTATGATCAATGTCTCCGGAATAAAGAACGTATTTACAATTTCAACATATTGTATTAAATGTTTGACAGGATCAAGATGATGAGAACTTTTATAATCCAGGGCAATAGGCATTTTAGGAGACTCAGGGTGTGATGTTCAGGCGTTAATTAAGCTAGTGTTCAGCTACATGTATGCCGGGTTCTTTTGCTTAAGTGAAGTAGCCGGGGACGAAAATACAATTAGTCTTTGGCATAATCTATGAAGAAATTTGGTCTTTCTGTCCATCTAAATGAGCAAAATCTATCGCAGTTATGTCTTTAGGCACATACAACTAAATGATTTCGAATAAATCATACACTTTTCCACTAGAGTAATTCAAGTGAGACGTCTATTTTATTTTAAACCGTATAATACAAAAAGTAGACCTCGACTTTTTATTGTTCCTGATTTAAATTTCTTTTGTCGTTCTGACATGGTTATACTTCCGATATACCATTAAAACATAAATTTATTCGTAAGATATTTGTTTCATGTTTTTAAATCGAATTGCATACTTTTATTAAGGTTTGCTTGTTGTAAAGAAAATCGAACAAAAGGCCGCGTACGTGTCTATTAAACACATGGCTACCTATTGTATGTCGTAAATATTTGCTTCGTTACGAGGGTTTCAATAAAGCAGTTTGTCTGCTTTAAAATACAACTAACGCGCTCGTGAATGGATGAAAACAATCAATGCAAACAGAGGAAATATACGTACATGTACTAGCAGTAAATAATAAATAAATCGGTGACTTTAAACAGTTTAAATATAGAACGGTCAAAAGTAATAAAACATTTACTGTTTCTGCTATAGTAAGCTATCGATAAGTAAACAGTCAAGTGAATCAGACGGTAAATTATCAAATTAGTATTAAAATTCAAACACTCCGGAGATTACTTATGAAAAAAAAGGAAACCAACCATAATTTTTGTAACAGCATTATTTTCCTATTATTATAATATCACGTGACTGCCTAGTTATCAATAGTTAACTATAAGAACATCTGTGATATATTTTACATTGATGCAATGGACGGAAAATTTCAACCAGAACTCTTTTGGAACGTTTTCATATGGTACTCTTGTTTGAGTTAAAAGAAGTGTTATTTATCGCGAGGAATTTAAATATATTGGTAAGTAAAACTGTATTTGTTTTATACCGGAGAATGGTTGTTTACTATTTCGATGTATACAGACGGTAATCTGCGAGGTTCAGTTCCACTGCCGATTCACCCATCTATATACAAAATAAGAAAACACGAAGATCTAACGCTAATCCGATCTGACCAGCTGTATGTACGATAACCAGCTAGATTCAGTACTAAGCCGATTTACCTAGCTGTAGTTAGATACACGATAATCCGCGAGGTTCAGCGGCAGAACCGATTTACCCAGCTATATTCTAACACACGATAACATATAGAAACACGCGAGGTCAAGCCGCACAGTCAACTTGCCCAACTGTATTCAGAAACACGATACAAGCCGAGGCTCTGCGGCAGAGCAGATGTACCCACGCAATATCCCGCGAGGTTCACTTACATAGGTGACAGTCCTGTCTAGACTCACGTTAATTATCAAGGTTTAAGTGCAGAGCTGAATTCTCCAGTTGTATTTTGAGTACGATAATTAATGGGGTTCAGGCGCGGAGCCGATTTTCCCGAATTTATCAAAATATTTGAAAATCGTTAAAGTTCAGTTGCAGAGCCAGTTTACCCAGCTATATCCATTATGTATAAACGAGCCGCAACGAGTCGTCAAATTTACCCGGCTATTTCCAGAGGAAATTTACCAAGCCGTCTCTAGAGCACTATATCCGGCTTGGTTCAGTGGCAAAGCGGATGTACCCAGTTGTATGCAGAGTACGATAACTCGCGAGATCTACCGCGGATCCGATTTAACCAGCTTTATGAAGACAAACGATTACCCTTGAGGCTCAGCGCTAAGCATGTTTACCTAGATTTAGTCGGATACACGATAACCTGCGAGGTTCAGCGCTAAGCCGGTTTACCTAGATGTAGTTGGATACACGATAATCCAGCTATATTTTATACATGCAATAAACCACGAGAGTCATTGCCGAGAGCCTAGAGTACGATTACTCGGCGAGGTTCAGTAAGTAAATTTTAACCAGCTATATCCAGTCAGCCGAAAACCCGCAAGGTTCAGCGGCAGAGCTGGTTTACCGAGGTGCTTTAAACTCAAGAGGGTTGGTGCTGACTTTATTAACCCAGCTGTATCCAGGCAAAGTTTAGCGACAAAGACCAGTTAAAGATATCACAGACAAAGCTGCTTTTATGAAGTATTGAAAATCGTAATGAGCTTGTTATTTATTGCATTCCAGATTTAACAATTTGTATTATGCATTAAATGAACAGAAGGTGGAATGCTTTGAAAAGTATCATGTTACACTCATAACAATCGTTCGAGAGCTTCAATACTGTATCTTTGCTAAGAGCGTTTTGGATCAATTATTGAGGTATTCAAAACCATAAAAGTATATATTGTCCAACAATATTGACCTGGCACTTCATTAATTTTCGTAAAGGTCATTGAATAAACACGGGTATCAGCGAAAACACCGATATATTATTCAATTTACACCTCAGTGATGTGTGGAGTATTGAAATAGATGCCGGACTACCGATCGTAACATTTACGAAAATTAACGAATATTGGGTCAAATGCAAGAGTGCCAGGTCAATATTGTTGGACAATACTCTACCAACATAATAGGCTTGTGTGACCTAAATCGGAGTATGAATGTGGACAGTGAACAACGAAGTAATATTGGGGTTTTTTTTTCAAACAGTAAACGTGTTTATTACTGTATAATGGCTCTTGTGATATCCTTTCTACGAGCGTGACGTATTTAAAAGTGGAATAAATTTTAAACCTCTCTTAGGCCGACCCTGATTTAAAGAAGGACGATTGAAATGTATTTAAACGTGTAAACAATTTCGTTACGAGCCGTCACGATGTGTCGTAGAAAATCCGTTGAGTTTAATTTCTTTTTTAATGAAATGTCATTGCTTTGTTGGTCCTTAAGAAGAACAAAAAGTCGTTGATCAGTATTTTCATTATCTTCCAGAAAAAAAACCCAACATAAATCTACCTTGCAATTACTTAAAATAGATTTTTGAAATAGTATGAACATTAATGAATGTTATAATAATTAGATGAATAATAATTAACGAAAATTTCCACAACAGTCTTTGATCAACAAACCGACTTATAAATTGGTTTCACACAAAACATAACAGTACGGTAATTTTCGGAATTTTAACGAAACTATGGAAGACCGTTTTACGTCTAATTGCGGTTTTTACCGTTATTGAATAGGATGGCTAAAAGTAATCATCATTAAAATTCTTAACTAACTTCACATACTAACAAATAAATACGTGTATGCTTCATTCAAACTGAGGATTTTCAACTGTCATTTGCTCAATTTTACAAAGATTTAAGTTTCGAGTTTAAAACATGTAAAAAGCATATGAATTTTTACGCAACGGGATTTCGACATTTTAACCAATGGCTTTGGAGAGCCTTATTTATTTACGTTGTAAAACGTTATGGTTGTCTGTCTAGAAAACATTGCCATTATCCAAAAGGATATGAAATGGGCGAGCTTGCCTTAAATTTATCTTTACGCGTTCACCTTTCCCTGTGATATTAAAGTTTAATTTTTATTTTTTAGTAACAATGTATTAATTGAATGTATATTTTTTTATTATTGTTTTATTTTGCCTGTTCCAAAGTGTAGAAAGATAATTGTTTTCATTATTGTCTGCCACATTAGTTTGTACGGTGATATTATTGACAGTTATTTATACGTACATTCGGCTTCTTTTTAAAGATCAAGATTTAAGTGTACATTTCACAACATCAACACAATATCTTTTCTTCTGCATACACGTTTTGAAACAAATCTCATAATCTGTGAAAGGCGGTGTCTTGGATTACTCCTTACCGTACAGATACATAAATAACATATTATGTTTTCATTTCCGCAACTGCGGGCTCAAATTGAATACTATATAGACTTAATTCTTTAAACGATATGCACCACGCATTGCAAAGTAGAAAATGGTGTCGTTAAAGGAGTTTTGTTTGGATATTTTTTATAAACGGCCAACCATTAATGGCAACTGGCCTCCGATTTGCTGCATTAGCATAAATTACTGGGCATCATTCTGGTGACAAAGAAATCCACTTTCAAATCTGTCCACTGTTGTTTATGGCAATTTCTGTGAATGCCATAGTAGTTCTATGCCCCAAAAAAACCAGCCCTTGGGCTTCTCTTGGCTTGGAAATTTCGTGTCTTGTTCCATCTATCACACGTACTGAAATTTTATTTTATCCCAATTACCATTCGTCAACAGTTAGTCATACTTTTATGTTTATCAGTTTAAATAATTCTAATAAATATGCTGTAAACACTTTGAGAAAATTCCTAACTTTACTCCGCTTTCCAATGTCCATCTTCACATCCGATCTCAGACCACACATGTCTAATACAACGCCATGCGATTACGACAATGTAAAGGATAGACAAAAAATAGACGCGAGCGCAGCGAGCGTCTATTTTTCATAGCCACACCACGAGGTGTCTATCCGACTTAGACCGCATGACTGCAAATCCCCGAAATTCCCGTGCACAAAGCATCGATCCCCCACACTTAACAAAGCCGTCACATAAACTTCTGTCATTCATAATTCGTGCATAAAAGGAGTCATGGCTATTTAGTGAGTAAATTTGTAATTTTGTTGTAATTTTAGTCAGAAATTTAATCACATAAAAAACTTAAGTAGTTTTAAAGTAAGTTTTATATTTTGTCATTCATTAAAAATAAAATGTTTGTGTGTTGTAATGAATAAGTTCATAGGTCATCATCATCATCATCATCATCATCATCATCATCATCATCATCATCATCAACAACAACAACAACAACAACAGTACTAATAATATCTGTAAGTTTATTAAATTTTGAAGGCGTTAACTGCTAAATATTACCGTTAACTTCTCATGAAAACGTGTAAGACAAAAAAAAAATTTTTTATAAATTTTTAGCTCGACTTTTCGAAGAATAAGGGAGCTATCCTACTCGCCCCGGTGTCGGCGTCGGCGTCCGTTAAACAAAATATGCACTTTGGTCCATAACTTGAAAACTACTTATGATATAAACTTGAAAATTGGAATATATATTCACCATCAAATTCTACTTCATTACCAACAAGACCCATAACTCTGCTACAAATATTTTTCAAGTTATGCCCCTTTTTCACTTAAATTTTGCGTTAAGGAAAATATGCACTTTGGTCCATAACTTATAAACTACTTGAGATATCAACTTGAAACTTGGAATATATATTCACCATTAAATTCTACATCATAACCAAGAAGAACCATAACTCTGCTGTCAATATATTTCAAGTTATGCCCCTTTTTTCTTATATTTTGTGTTAAGCAAAATAGTCATTTTGCCCATAACTTTAAAACCACTTGAGATATTGCCTTGAAACTTGAAAAATATTTTCACCACCAAAATCTACATCATAACCAACAAGACCCATAACCCTGCTTCCAATATATTTTCAAATTATGCCCCTTTTTCACTTACATTTAGTGTTAAGCAAAACAAACATTTGGCCCTTAACTTCGTTTTGAATGGAGGGATTTCAAAATAAATTGGAACAAATGTTCACCATGACAAGGCGGTGTGTCGCATACAATACCCATGCCTGTAGGTCCAAGGTCAAGGTCACTGTTACTTAAAATAGAATTTTCTTGCAAAATCTTGTCCACTCTGTAACTTTGTTGCAAACATTAACTACGTCCTTAGCTAAATACATTTCTTTACTAAAATCTTGGTGGCAATAAGTATTTCCCCCAAAATTCATTTTTGAAATTTTAGCCACTTTTCGCCATTTGCAATGTTTGCGACCTCTTAATATATCCATATATGTTTCGAGTGCTACCCCTTTATATATCGTGCTTAGCTTTAGAACAAATATCAGTTGTCACTATTTCGTCCTTCAAAACATATGTGTTATCGATAATTTTGGTTTGGAATATCATCAATATGGCGACATTTAAACATACAAGTACATGTAATTGGTAAAGTACGTTAGCTATAATTTAACCACGGTATACGGATAATAGAAAACGCGGATAATGGAGATCACGAGTATAATGGAAGATTGGAGGATTTCGTGTTATTACGATCGAATACATTATCTTTTGCGATAAGTAACTATCAAGTTATGTAATATCCTTACGCTGATACCCAAACATTTTGGAATTTGCCTTCAGTTAAAGTGGAAAACCTGAAAATTATAACACCTCATCATTGACATCATCTCCAGAAAAATACATATTATGCTAATTAAAAATTATATAAGCATTGTTTTTGTAAAGGAAACTGCTTTAACCAAAGCCAGAATATCGACACTTGTAACGCCACCACACTTGCGCTAGTAGTTTGAGTATTGTCTTAAATAAACGTAATTTTTGTGAGGCACCGGAACCAATTTGAATAATGGGGATACTCTTATAAAAGTTTCAATTCATAATGGAAATTAACGAGTGGATAATGGTACAGTTTGCCTTTTTCTAACCAGAATACTATTTATGCTAAATGCGCACTGTCCGTCTCTTTCCGCCAACTGCCAACTTTATGAAACGATACAGCCAGCCTTACTGACAAGAGAAATGACCATTTCATTTGAATTTTCTCTCGAAACAGCAAAATTTCGCGAAAATGTTCTTGTCTGTATGTTACCTAGCGCGTATACAGGCCTGAGGAAGTGAAGTAATATCGAAATATCGTTCATCAGCAACAGTTGTACAAATTTGATATTTGCATGTTCATTCATTAGAATATATTCAACTCGCCCATATCTGCAATAGGACTATTAGTCAGTGTTTATATCAACCGCGTATCACGTGACTGTCTGCTTACCCATAATCAGTTACAAACATGATTTGCAATTATAGGACCTCGGGCAAGGACAGTACCAAGCGCTTACACAACAGAATCGACTAGGATATCCATGGCAACTGCACTTGATCCAGCATTAGCAAAGAAACCCTTTACCAATTGGCTCAAAGGAGCGTTGGCGGCCCTCTTTGCCAAAGAAGGGTTAACAGAGTTCGTTCAAAACGAGATCTCTGACTTCCAGACAGACTTGCTACAATGTATATTTGTACAGAATGCGATACCGTCTGGTTCGACATGCAGTTCTTGCACGACAGCAAATGTGCTAAAATGCCCAACACAAGAGTTCTGTGGCAGGAAAAGACCATGTAAATTACACGACTTATCTGTGAAAAACAAAACTCCAAACCAAAAGTGTCCTAAAAAGATTTGCCACCATATAAAAGATGCAATACTCAATCACCATAGGTTCCATGGACCTACCTGGGAAATAACAGATGCTACGAGATGGTGCTCGGATCCATTCGAGATCGCAAAATGCTATTTACCTCCGAAAGGCTACTGTAACAAGACGTCTCTTGTCGAGATTGACTTTAATGGTACGCTTGGGATTATAATCAGCAACACGAGATTTCAGAACAAACTGGCTGCACAGTTAAATATGGCACCCAATATTTGTTCTAAGGTAAATTTTCATATTACATTGTTTTATCTTTGATATAATCGAAATCGATTTAAAAATGAACCCTTTACTCTCCATCTCATGTGTGAATAGTGAAGATCTTGATAAGACTGCAACACCGTGCTGTGTAGTCCGATCTGGATTTACACGGTTTCCTTCGTGTTTAGAAATAATCTATTAATTCTTAAAGCGAACAATGTAGATCCAGATCAGACAGCATGAATATTCAGGTTTATCTGTATTAATGTATACACTGTTAGAACTCGGGATACCGGGAATATTCAGGTTGATCTGTATTAATCTATACACTGTTAGCCTTCGGGATAACGGGACTATTCAGGTTGATCTGAAGTAATGTATACACTGTTAGCACTCGGGATACCGGGAATATTCAGGTTGATCTGTATTAATCTATACACTGTTAGCCTTCGGGATAACGGGACTATTCAGGTTGATCTGTATTAATGTATACACTGTTAGCACTCGGGATAACGGGAATATTCAGGCTGATCTGTATTAATGTATACACTGTTAGCCCTCGGGATAACGGGAATATTCAGGTTGATCTGTATTAATGTATACACTGTTAGCACTCGGGATAACGGAATATTCAGGTTGATCTGTATTAATGTGTACACAGTTAGCCCTCGGGATAACGGAATATTCAGGTTGACCTGTATTATTGTATACACTGTTAGCACTCGGGATAACGGAAATATTCAGGTTAATCTGTATTAATGTATACACTGTTAGCCCTCCGGATAACGGGAATATTCTGGTTGATCTGTATTAATGTATACACCGTTAGCCCTCGGGATAACGGGAATATTCAGGCTGATCTGTAAAAATGTATACACTGTT
Organism: Corbicula japonica; assembly: GCA_038501625.1. NCBI lineage: Eukaryota > Metazoa > Mollusca > Bivalvia > Venerida > Cyrenidae > Corbicula > Corbicula japonica. Next base: position 178,538 of record JAZAYU010000119.1, on the reverse strand, counting down.
AGCCCTCCGGATAACTGGAATATTCTGGTTGATCTGTATTAATGTATACACCGTTAGCCCTCGGGATAACGGGAATATTCAGGCTGATCTGTAAAAATGTATACACTGTTAGCCCTCGGGATAACGGGAATATTCAGGTTGATCTGTATTAATGTATACACTGTTAGCCCTCGTTATAACGGGAATATTCAGGCTGATCTGTATTAATGTATACACTGTTAGCCCTCGAGATAACGGGAATATTCAGGATGATCTGTATTAATGTATACACTGTTAGCCCTCGTGATAACGGGAATATTCAGGCTAATCTGTATTAATGTATACACTGTTAGCCCTCGAGATAACGGGAATATTCAGGTTGATCTGTATTAATCTATACACTGTTAGCCTTCGGGATAACGGGACTATTCAGGTTGATCTGTATTAATGTATACACTGTTAGCACTCGGGATAACGGGAATATTCAGGCTGATCTGTATTAATGTATACACTGTTAGCCCTCGGGATAACGGGAATATTCAGGTTGATCTGTATTAATGTATACACTGTTAGCACTCGGGATAACGGAATATTCAGGTTGATCTGTATTAATGTGTACACAGTTAGCCCTCGGGATAACGGGAATATTCAGGTTGATCTGTATTAATGTATACACTGTTAGCACTCGGGATAACGGAATATTCAGGTTGATCTGTATTAATGTGTACACAGTTAGCCCTCGGGATAACGGAATATTCAGGTTGACCTGTATTATTGTATACACTGTTAGCACTCGGGATAACGGAAATATTCAGGTTAATCTGTATTAATGTATACACTGTTAGCCCTCCGGATAACGGGAATATTCTGGTTGATCTGTATTAATGTATACACCGTTAGCCCTCGGGATAACGGGAATATTCAGGCTGATCTGTAAAAATGTATACACTGTTAGCCCTCCGGATAACTGGAATATTCTGGTTGATCTGTATTAATGTATACACCGTTAGCCCTCGGGATAACGGGAATATTCAGGCTGATCTGTAAAAATGTATACACTGTTAGCCCTCGGGATAACGGGAATATTCAGGTTGATCTGTATTAATGTATACACTGTTAGCCCTCGTTATAACGGGAATATTCAGGCTGATCTGTATTAATGTATACACTGTTAGCCCTCGAGATAACGGGAATATTCAGGATGATCTGTATTAATGTATACACTGTTAGCCCTCGTGATAACGGGAATATTCAGGCTAATCTGTATTAATGTATACACTGTTAGCCCTCGAGATAACGGGAATATTCAGGTTGATCTGTATTAATCTATACACTGTTAGCCTTCGGGATAACGGGACTATTCAGGTTGATCTGTATTAATGTATACACTGTTAGCACTCGGGATAACGGGAATATTCAGGCTGATCTGTATTAATGTATACACTGTTAGCCCTCGGGATAACGGGAATATTCAGGTTGATCTGTATTAATGTATACACTGTTAGCACTCGGGATAACGGAATATTCAGGTTGATCTGTATTAATGTGTACACAGTTAGCCCTCGGGATAACGGAATATTCAGGTTGACCTGTATTATTGTATACACTGTTAGCACTCGGTATAACGGAAATATTCAGGTTAATCTGTATTAATGTATACACTGTTAGCCCTCCGGATAACGGGAATATTCTGGTTGATCTGTATTAATGTATACACCGTTAGCCCTCGGGATAACGGGAATATTCAGGCTGATCTGTAAAAATGTATACACTGTTAGCCCTCCGGATAACTGGAATATTCTGGTTGATCTGTATTAATGTATACACCGTTAGCCCTCGGGATAACGGGAATATTCAGGCTGATCTGTAAAAATGTATACACTGTTAGCCCTCGGGATAACGGGAATATTCAGGTTGATCTGTATTAATGTATACACTGTTAGCCCTCGTGATAACGGGAATATTCAGGCTGATCTGTATTAATGTATACACTGTTAGCCCTCGAGATAACGGGAATATTCAGGATGATCTGTATTAATGTATACACTGTTAGCCCTCGTGATAACGGGAATATTCAGGCTAATCTGTATTAATGTATACACTGTTAGCCCTCGAGATAACGGGAATATTCAGGTTGATCTGTAATAATGTATATACTGTTAGCACTCGGGATAACGGGAATATTTAGGTTGATCTGTATTAATGTATACACTGTTAGCACTCGGGATAACGGAATATTCAGGTTGACCAACTGATTTCAATTCATGAGTTATCGACTGCCAGTATCAATGAGTTGCATTAGTAACTAAAATTAAACATTTTTAATTGTTTCAAACCCGTAATAACGTTAATTACGTTAATAAGAGTTAATAAAGAGTTCGTCTGGCAAAATTTTACGTATTTTTCGGATAAGCTAATATTCGGAAAGCGAAATATGAACCGTTGATCACGCGAATATCCGAATATATTCGAATAACCTATGCGAATATTCGAATGCCTATTTAAGAATTCGTTCCCATCCCCAGTATTAATGTATACACTGTAAGCAGTCGGGATAACGGAATATTCAGGTTGATCTGTATTAATGTATACACTGTTAGCCCTCAGGATAACGGAATATTCAGGTTGATCTGTATTAATATATACACTGTTAGCCCTCGGGATAATGGAGAAAAGGGTTGTCGTGTAGCTTCGACGACGTCGTGTGTTATAAACCAAGGATTTCTACCTTTTACTGACATTAATATAACAGCTTATTGATAACATAGTTTCTTTGCCTGTAGTATGTTGACACTTAAGACTTTAACATTCATCACATGTAATTAACTTTGGCCTAGTGAGTAATTAAACATTTCCGTAAAGGAAAGATATTAACAATAATAAGGCATAAACGTATGTCGAGTATAAGACATACAATTGATAATTCGTCAATGTAACAATTATATTTACTCCTTAAAACAGGTCCGTGACATGATAAACGACAAAGTTCGTCACTCGGCGAGTTATGAGCTGTCCGATGTTGAGTTAGCACAGATTATCGACGCTCTCCTGGATCTTCTCCAGGATCCAAAGTTCCTTCTGCATGACCAGCACGCAAAAGATGCTGTCAGCAAACTAAACCAGGTATGTCATGATTATTTTCAAAACAATTTAAAATGTGTGCACGCACACAGGAACAAATATGCAAGCACGCATATGTAATTTAGGGAAAACCCGTTCCAGTAAAATAGTACAAAGCAAATCTGAATGTTTCAAAAACAATGATTATCGTATATGAACATTCTTCCATTTTACGGAAAAAATAATTGTGTAATATAAGTCAACATTGTCAGAAATCGACGGAAATAAACGAAAGATTTTGGTGACTTTACCACGCTCCAGACTTGAAAAAAATAGTCATTCACATTTCATTCTGTGGTATAATTAAAATTCGCACCAGTTATATATTGCGTATTTCAGGCCAGGAAAAATGCGCCAATTTCACCTCCAGATATATTAAACAATAAGATTTTATTATTAGAATAAAACAAGTTCGCGAATTTATGCTCACGCGAAGATGTCACATGTGTCTTTTGCGTGAATTTCGTCCGCTGGAAACGTTGATGTGATTTTTGAACACATATTTAATATGCATTTCGTCTGTTACATTCAGGATGTCCAGTGCCTTTAATTACCTCCTAATAAAATCCAGATTGTTTGCATGATCATATTTATAAGCTTATAAGTCGATGATGCATGTTTGAAAATAAAAATAATAATACATGTATCACCTATGTTTGCAAACGGCACTTATTTTATCCATAAAAACAGACAAATTACGTCATTTGCGAACAGAGTATTTGAGTCATCTGGTGGTTAAACAGGTTTCAAGTGAAAATACTAAATGGTAGCCCCATCTGAAAACAAAAACACTAACGCCAGTAACAACCGAAATCAGATGAAATACAGAAATACATTAAAAACTGATAATATCCTTCAAACCGTATTTAAACTTTGGAATATTAAGTGTCACAGCAAGACTAGTGCTTGTTTATTCCGGCTGATACAATGTATCATTTAATGTTTGCTTCAGCTGAAGAATAACACCTTGGTTATCACAGCGGGTGATATAACTAAAGTCTTGGACGAAGATATCAGTAAACGTATCAGCGAGCAGCAACGAGAAGCTATTCAGTCTATACTGGACCATCTAGCCAAGGTCCAGGAAGTATCGGTGGCAAGTTTGGGAGAGATCATAGAAGCGAGAGATACAGCGATTAAAGCCATTCAGCTTGAAGTCAAACAACAAATAAAGAATGTTAAGCAGTCTGTCAAAGAAACGGACGACGTCCTTTTCAAAGGTAAGAAGTTCCATTTCGTAAAAAGAAAAAAAACTGTAATTTTCCTGTTTTGATAATATTTGTGAAAAAGCTTATTTATTTGATACTGCACAAAGAGCGAAAGCATAAAGACACCAATACCACCCCGCTATAGAAATTATATAGCATTAATTAAACTCCAACTTAATCAACATGTAATACTATGCACAGGTAAGAACGAAGAGAAAATCATGTCATATAAAACATATTTCTCCTGCACTCTCGCCGATTAAAGCAGAAATATATGAAACATTTAGTCTACCTTAAAAACAAAATCCTACAGTGTCACGTGTTGTTTATACAGCCGTGTGTCGTTCTACGGCCGAGCGGCGGGAAACAAAACTATGAAACAGTGCTTCATACGTTTCGCTTGTAGCATTCTGTCATTTTATCTGCCGCAATTATTTGCCCTATTACAGTAATTCCTGACTTCAACACAGAGCCCACGCTGTAAAAATCCCGACTGTTATAATGTGACAAAAACGTTTCGATACGATCAAATGAAATTTACTTCATGGAATTTTATGAAAACAATATTTTCATCCGCCAAATCCAGCATGCTCTGTAATAAAAGCATTTGTGTTTGGGGCACATGAGCAGAATCTTTCAGTTATCATGTATGCAAACTATTTCGCATCTTCAGTTGACTCCAAAAATGTCAATTTTAAACAATCAATTAACAACATTTTGCACATAGACCTATATCAGTCCGGACTACATGCATGCAGTTCGGGCATTATAATATGACAAATACCATGAAACAATATGTGAATCAAATTTCATGATATAATTTTCAATGTGAAAACTGATCGAAGCATTATTACTTTGCTCGACCGGCGTAAGACACTCGGCTGAATAAGCATTAAGTTCTACAGTGTGCGCACGATACGAAAAACGTACCTTAGTTCTTATTATGCGAGATAGATGTAGCACAGCAGTAATTTTACTCGCAAAGAAGGGGAAACAAACTTTGCTAAAAGATACAATTAAGAAAGTATAATCAACGTCGGTCACCTTTAGTGAAGACATAATTATGTTCTCATATCGCTGATTTTAAAGCTCTTGTTACATATGATTCACTAAAAAATTGCATCAGAGCTAAGGAACACATATTCTAACGAACAATATCGATACTAAGTAACACAGTATATTGCTGCGATTTGTCAAAATAATATTAGAATTTTAAGAAATTTGAAAAAAAAACTATTATTCAACTTCCGGTTTAAAGGTCAAAGCAGTTGGTACTTTGTGTTTGATATTTAAAGACACTGCTATTGCCTGGTCAAGTTTTCTTGAATTATAGTGTGCGTGAACAGATATTTAAGATTCACTCACCAGATTTCAAGTTCAAACCAGAAACTCCAGCCTGTGTTAATTGAATCAGATCGGAGACCGGTCTCAAAACTCCGCCTTTTGATAAGTTAGTTGCTTCAGATCGGAGACCAGCCTCGAAACTCCAGCCTATGACTGGTAAATTGTGGCAGATCGGAGACAAGTCTTAAAACTTCAGCTTATGATTGGTTGGTTGCTTAGGGTTGGTGACCGGTCTCAAATATGCATGTTGTGATTGGTTAGTTTCTACAGATCAACGACCAGTCAGGAAAATTCAACTTGTTAGTGGTTAGTTGCTTCAGATCGTTTCAAAACTCCGGCCTGTGGTTGGTTATTTACGTCAGACTTAAGACAAGTCATAAAACTGCATGTGATTAATTAGTAGCTTTAGAGCGAAGACTGATATCACAACTTAAGACACTTATTCGTTAGTTGCTCCAGCTTGTGGTTGGTTAATTCTTCAGATCGGAGGCCAGTCGCGAAACTCCAGTCTCTCATTGGTTAGTTGTTTCAGATTGGAGACCAGTATCGAAATGTCAGCTTGTGATTGGTTCATAAGGCTAGTTGCTTCAGATCTGAGACAAGTCTAGAAACTCTAGTCTGTAATTGGAATAGTTGCTTCAGATCTAAGACAAGTCTAGAAACTACAGTCAGTGATTGGCTAGTTGCTGCTTATCTGAGACAAGTCTAGAAACTCCAGTCTGTGATTGGTTAGTTGCTTCAGATCTGAGATGAGTCTAGAAACTCTAGTCTGTGATTGGTTAGTTGCAGCAAATCTGAGACAATTCTAGAAACTACAGTCTGTGATTGGCTAGTTGCTGCTGCTCTGAGACAAGTCTAGAAACTCCAGTCTGTGATTGGTTAGTTGCTTCAGATCTGAGACAATTCTAGAAACTCTAGTCTGTGATTGGTTAGTTGCAGCAAATCTGAGACAATTCTAGAAACTACAGTCTGTGATTGGCTAGTTGCTACTGCTCTGAGACAAGTCTAGAAACTCCAGTCTGTGATTTGTTAGTTGCTTCAGATCTGAGACAAGTCTAGAAACTCCAGTCTGTGATTGGTTAGTTGCTGCTGACCTGAGACAAGTTTAGAAACTACAGTCTGTGATTGGTTAGTTGCTGCTGACCTGAGACAAGTCTAGAAACTCCAGTCTGTGATTGGTTAGTTGCTGCTGACCTGAGACAAGTTTAGAAACAACAGTCTGTGATTGGTTAGTTGCGGAAGATCTGAGACAAGTATAGAAACACCAGTCTGTGAATAGTTGTCTGTGAAACTTCAGCTTGTGAATTGTTAGTTGCTGCTGATCGGAACCTAGTCTGGGAAATCGAGCTTGTGATTACAGGTCGGCGATCAGTCTCAAAACTCCAGCTTATTAATTCGTTGCTTTAAATTGGAAACCGCCTTTAACCTCGTTCTTTTTAATGTTAAGTTGCTTCAGATTGAATACCAATCTCTAAACTCCAGCTTGTGATTGGCTAGTAGCTACAGATCGCAACAAATATATATCTAACTATATTGTAAGATTAACATGAATAAAACAGAATCGTTATTTTTGAATTTTTTAAAATTCACAAATCCTCACTTACAGTAAAACGCCTTTTAAAGACCACCTGGAAAGACAACCTCAATAATAAGGCCACTGTTTCAATGGCCACAGGTTGCACTATTTTCTGTCCGAAATTAAAACCACACTACTGTAAAGACCACTTGTACCCAGTCCCAGAGGCGACCTTAATAGCGGGGTTTCACTGTATTTAAAGTATACACCTGGAGTAATCACGATAATTTGAGTGTGCTCTGCTTCAGGATACATGCATGGCAACCAAAGCTAAAAATCAGAAAGAAAACCCCGGGCCCTATGATATAAAAAGCTAAGTCTGAAAAACAGTCTCAAATCCCGGCAATCCGATTGGTTCGAATAGAACACAGTCTCAAAATTGACCAATTGGAAGTTTAAGATCTTAGACTGGTTTTCATACTCAGTTTTATAATGTTCGAGAGCCAGGGCCAAGTTTCCCGAATATACTTAATATTTAAAATTATATTGCTCTAGTCGGGGAAAGCGTTTCTATAAAAATATCAGAGTTACTTGAGTTAGTTCCTGAAACGGGATCCAGATTTCTATTTCAGTTATTATTACACATACAGTAAAACCCTTTATAAAGATCACCCGAAAATTAAGACCACCTCGATACTACGATCACTATTTAATATCATTTAAACCTTCTATGCACTAGTTTCTACCTCAAAATTAAGACCACCTCACTATTAAGTCCACTTCTGTTCAGCCTCAGAGGTGGTCTATATAGAGTGGGTTCACTGTAATAACCTACTGTGCGTAATCTAAAGAAGTCTTGAACTGGTTGTGCATGTTTTACTTTCGTATCAGAGGATTGGACGTAACATGGAGAGTAACTTTTGTTACTTACATTTACGAAAATGTGTACTGCAGTGATAATCAAACTAAATTTGCGTTCACCATTAAAAACAATATTTATTCTTGATTGTTGCGTCAAATTATGGACAGGTAACATGTGAAATATCATTCACTTGGTACATGTAATTAAAATAAAATATTAATCACAATATTACATCTAACAATTCAACAAATATCCGTAATGTTGACATTTTGTCGCAATGTACAATTTTCTTGCTTAAAGCCCGCTTCATACTGTCCTGGTGTATGCCCCGATCAGGGTTTCGTACTCGAGTAAGTACTGAGTACTGCATGCTTAAGAAGTACTCGAGTAAGTACTGAGTACTAACTTTTGCTAGTGTACTTAAGTAAGTACTGAGTACTACTTAATGTACTCGTGAGTATTTTGCGAGTACTGAAACTTAAAGTTCTATTTTAGGATTATATTACATAAATCTGTTCAAACATTTTATGCTATTTTTATTTAATATACCATTCCTTTACATTTTGTATTGTCTCCAGACAAAAACATACAAGCACATACAGAAATTTTTAGTAAATTGTATTCTAATATTGAAAAACTGTGACCAAAGTGTACAACTAGTACACTTGTACTTTGTAAATATACATGTAACTGTCAGTTGTCACAGTTATTGATTACATCGTATCATCATAAGCTTTTCAAATGTATCATCTTTAAGCCTACACCTATCAGGCCTAAAGATCTTCCCTCCAATACTAAAGAGTCTTTCAACAGCAGCAGATGATGCCTGAATGCTAAGGTATTTCGCAGCTAATTTTGCAAGGTGTGGAAAGTCCAATTCATGATTACGCCAGAACTCCAGAGGATCACTTTCAATATCCAAAATTGGTTCTTGCAAATATTCTGAAACTTTAATTCCTTTTTGAGATCTGTGACGTTTTCGTGGTGTATCACTTAGAATGGAAAAGAATCCAGTGCGAACTTTTTTCATAGGTGGAGATAGTTCATCTTCTTCTTTTAAGTCGACACTGTTTGCTTTTACATTCAAGAGCTTTTCAATATCCACTGACATTTTTTCATCATTTTCACACCATTGGAGCTTAAAGCGTGGATCAAGGACAGTTGCAAGCTTCAAATGATCATTTTCCAAGTATTGGGTCAAACGTTCTGTAATCGATTTTTCCAAAGTGGTAACCAATTTGCTATTGTATGTAGCAGAAAGATCTCGCAATTTGTGGCGCAATTCTACAGTAACAGGTACTGGTAGGCTGCCAGTTACTTTTTTCTGCTGCTGAATTAGATGGGTTGCTTCTTCAAATGGTCGAAGAATTTCACACAGCTCTTTGAGCAACTTTCTTTCGTAGGCAGACAGTTTCACACTCAATTCAAGTTCTTGAAGCTTTTCTTCAGGAATGTTTAATACAGAGCGAATCATTATTATTTGTGAGATCCAACGTGTTACATTTTGAGCCTGGACACGTTTTTCATTTTCAAGAATTTCACTGGCATGTATTGATCTCCTTATGTGACTGACAATAGCGGCAGCCTTTGAAATGACCCCTTTTAAATGTGGCCCAGCTTCCTTCATACCATCCTTAATGACTAGTTGTAGGGTGTGAGCATAACATGACAAATGCATCGGTAGGCAGTCATATTCATCAGTACATGAATCATCATCATCTCTACAATCATCATCATCATCATCAAATTCATCATCACTGTTGTCATTCTCTTTCTCATTACTGTTTTCGTATCCTGGCAATGAAACAAATGCCTTCTTCATATTGGAGGCATTGTCTGTCACAATACAAGCTATTTTATTTCATATTATTTCATTTTAAGTGTGAAAGTACTCGTATAGTACTCGTAAAGTACTCATAAGTACTGACCTTTTTTTGACAGTACTTAAGTAAGTACGAGTACTTGTACTCGTAATTTTTGATGAGTACTGAGTACTGCCGAGTACTTGAAATTTGGTACTCGAGTAAGTACGAGTACAAGTACAAGTACGAGTACTGAAACCCTGGCCCCGATGCGTCCCAGGAATTTGTAGCCGGTGGACCGGCATGAACCGGGAAGCTTAATTCACATTGCCCCGGTATACATCCCCGGTTGATCCCGGTTTGGACACTAATATAAAATCATGGTTTAAATATGGCTTCCGAATTTTAATCGGCGTCCACCGGCTTGCACCATATCCGTATCGTAGCTCCACCGTTACTTTACCGGCATTCACCGGCTGCTACCGTGCCAAACTGTAGTTCGACTGGAGTCGGGGCTACGTCGGCTCTCCTCCGTTACACACCGTGGCCAAACCGGAAATCACCGTATCTCCCACTTGAACACAGCTTATGCCGGTTTATTACGGTTTCACCCAGTGGTCTTACGGTGGCGAGACGGATCATTCCGGAAAAGGAAGGTGCTGCCCCGGATCAACCCGGCATTGGTTTCGCTCCCGGTGAGTGCCGGTTCAATACGGTTTATCCCGTATCAATGCGGTTCTTCAGGCTTAAAATAGGTTAGATAACCTCTCAGGTCCTCTTTCGCTATTTTGTGTTGTTTTATTTGTGAACTTAAGCTGAATTTGTATCTCCATCATTTGGCTGTGATCTTCTGCATTGTTACTTGGTGTGCAATGAGATTAGTTGATGACGTAATAACACGTAACATACGCCTTCTACTTAGAATGGGAGTTTAATTGCGACAACGGAAAAACGGACAGCTCAGTTGTCTACTTGCATAATAATCCTTATCTCTTACTGTCGTATCATTAAATTTCGAGATAATAACATTTTGCGAAGAGGTTACAACATTTTTCGCGCACACATAAATTCGCGCAGTTGTATAATTCTCATAAGATACCCGCGCATTCAATGTTTTGATTTCGGAGGTTGGGAGGGTGTTATGGGGCGCAATTCAGTAAAGGAAATGCGTGATGTGGTATTATATTTCACACTGGTTTAATTTTCGCGTATTTTGCGTTAATGCAGGTGCGCGAATTCAAATCATTAATACTGTGTTATAGAAATAGAAAGACTAATACAAATGCGCCGATTATGTATACACAAAGTTGGGATTTTCGGCTTCCGTGCAAAAAATTGTCCCCACGGTATTAAATGAATCAACAGTATTTTTGTGTTTGTTTTACAGATCTTAAAGAAGACATCATAACTTACTACCGAGAGCACGAGTCCGTGATACCGGCATCCCCTCTGGTTGATGAACATAATGTCCCTATTGAAGATTTATACGTCTTACCTCCCATGTTGGCTTATAAAAATTCTTATTTTGAACCGAGCAAGAATAGACAAAAGGGAGAGAAAACATCGGGCAATAATGGACAAGATAAGCAGGAAATTACAATTAGTGGACTATTTCTCAGTGGTGATGTTCGATATAGAAAGATATACATTACGTCAAATGCTGGATTCGGAAAGACCTCTCTGTCGCAGAAACTTACCATGACCTGGTGCCAAAGTCAATCCCCTCTGGAGTTGTTGGCAGAAAACTATGAGGAAACTGAGCTTACGTCTAAAGAAGGCAATCTAGTCTCTGAAGAAGACGAAGTAGACTCACAAGAAACCGATCTTGATTTTCAAGGAACCGATCTAGAAACGGAAGAAACCGATCTTGTTTTTGAAGAAACCGAATTAGACTCCGTTGAAACTGATTTTGATTCTGATGAAACCGATCTTGATTGTGAAGAAGACAAGCAAGAGTCTGAAAAATCCGCGATAGATACGTTGAGATACTTTGACTTGCTGTTTCTCCTTCATTTACGGGACTATCAATGTGAATCCAGATGCAATCTCGATGATTTGATTATCAAAATGGTGTCGGACAAATTGTCAAGAAACACACAGTACACAAAAGAGTTCCTACAAAGATCTTTGCACAAAAAAAAGTGCTTGATCATTCTCGACGGCCTGGATGAGTGGGCTCATCCAGGTCACTGTTCAAGAAAACCCGTGGTACCGCACAACAATCACCCAGACAGCTGCACGGTGTTAACAACAACCAGAGACTGGAAGATTGGAACTGTAGGACTGTCGCCTAAAGATATAGATCGACGCGTTGAAATATCCATGCTTGATGACAAAACACGCACTGAGCTCGAGAAAAATGCGATAAGAATATTAAATGAAAAAAACTTGAACTTAGCTGGGAAAAACATTGCGGATTTCGATAAAGAAGTCAATAAGTTTCCAATCGGGAATATTATTTACATTCCGTACATTCTGCTTCAGCTTATGTGTTTGTTTTTTGGTGGTCTTCCCATTGGTAAATCAAAATGTGAAATTTACAGTAACATTACTGAATTTACACTTAAACGTGGTCTGAAGAAAAAAGATTTGCCGGATATACATGTACAGACAAACGATAATGCTGCAGTTCCAAATTGTTTGAAACAGAACAAGAAATGTAACCTTTATTTCAACCCGATTATGAAGCTCGGGAAATTAGCATTCTGTGCTTTATTTAGCGAGAAAAAAGAATCATCTTTGATATTTGATAGGAAATATGCCAAACTGTTTATGAGCAAACAAGAAATCGAGTTCTGTTTAAAAGTTGGTCTGTTGTGTCAAACCAAGGACAGCAGCATAATCGCAGTAAAACGATATCATGTTTTCTTTCAGCACAAGTCTGTACAGGAATTTTTCTCTGCTATTTATATAACATCTGAATGGCAAAACGAATCTGTAAAATCAACCATTCTTAATGTTTGTTCATCTCTTTCAGGCATATTAGAAATGTCCAATGTATTTGTTTTTGTATGTGGTATTAATCCGGAAGTATATACATGTATTTCCGGTGAGCTGCAGACGATCGTTGACCTTGACGATGTAACGCGTCGATATAGAACATACATGGATATTTATAATGACGCTATGATACCGATGATATCTTACCAGTCCATGCAGGTCCAGTGTTTGCAAGAAAGTGTGAGAAATGGAAATGATAGTTGTTCCATCCATCTTCACGATTACATCCTAAAAAAAGAAGATTTAACAAGTTTGAAAATCATGATCAACTTTAATAAAGGTAACGTGAAATCGCTACAACTATCATATCCAGACAAGTATACAGAGTTCATGCAGTCGCTGGATCCTGGTGTGTTCACCTCCCTGGAGACATTGAGAGTAGAAGAATGTCGGGAGGAACCAGTATGGCTGGCTGACATCCTCACTGAATCAGCCCGTACATTGAAATGTCTCACACTATCAGCACCATATCCAGGTATCACTCTGTCCGCTATCAGTATAACGGCGCTCACAGGACTGACATGCTTACAATCATTGTATCTTGGTTATAAGGTTGACATGACTCACAGTAACCTTAAATGTCTCTATGCTTATATCAGCCAGACCACAACACTGACACAGCTCAAGCTGGAGGGGATATTCTGCTCGGACCACTGGGGTCAGGACCGTGATTGTGACGTCACCTTGGACCTACATCGTCTCAACGAGCTGAAGATGCTGCTTCTTTATGGCGTACCATGTAGAGAACTACACGTGAATCCAGCTTGCCTGGAGAAGCTCAAGTTCTCACCATGGGGAGAGAAGATTACAGCCAGAGCCAGCGCCACATTGTGGCAAGATCTACGTGCAGCACCGGTCCTATCATCATTAACGTTATACAAGATAACATCCTGCCAGGAGATGATACAAACCATTCCTACATTAACTCAGCTACAGCATCTCGAGCTTTGGTGGATCGATATGGGTGACGTCATACCACGCTTCTCACCTGCCATGACACAGCTAGAACGTGTGGAGCTATATGAAGTAAGAATGTCGTCTGCTGCGTGGCAGCAACTGTTGATCAGTGTCGGCCAGCTGCAACATCCGGTCACGGTGAAGTTATACAGGTGTTATGGACCATCCGAGGAGGTCTGGAGGACGATTGTGAACGTGATCAAGACAACGCCGACATTATCACTATTACAAGATCCGAGTTTCCGGAGGAACATATTTAGTGTTGATCGTGCATCACTGACTCTGAAAAATCAATAATGTAATGAAATATCAAAGCAAACTAGATTTACATTCAACCGTGAACTTTATGCGAAATATAAAATGATACATGTACACAAAAAGACAAAGAACTTTTGATTTTTTTAAATCTAATTTTATTGAAACAAAGTTGGTGATATTTCGAATAATTTACAAGTATTAATATGACTATACGCGTACATGTATATACAAACGGATCTTTGAACATAGACAAATTAACTACAAATAGTTCCAAAAAATTCAAGTAATTATTTAATTACATACATGTACAGTTGTATATGTATTGATTATTAACAAAGTAACAATTTAAAAATATTAATTTCTAAGGATGTTTTGTTTATATATTGAATTTACATGTATATAGTAAAAGTATCTTGATTTGAATTTACATACTGACATGATTTTACAAGTGTTTATGATGATTATACATGTACATTGTAAATATACTCGAGTACAAAAGAAACGTCTCAGCTAAGAATAGAAATCATTACCTCCAAGTAAGCGGTGAATTTATTTATAATCTATTTCTATGCACACACACAAAAAAACTGCTTTTATCATTGTGTATAAAAAATGAATGTCCTAACACAGCAAGTATCCAGTCATGTTTAGCAATTTAGAAAAAATGCTGAAATTATATACACTAGGCGTTTCTTTTGTGCTCAAGTATATATCAATTGTAAAATATGAATTTACATTTATATATTGATTGAACATATTTAGTATATGAATTAATTTTATTATTATATTGATATAACATGTTTACAAAAAATGATTTTAAATTATCTCGATTTATATTAATGCATATAGGTAAAATATATATTAAATAAATGTCATAAAACTTTTTGGATTTTTATCAATTTCTTTAAGATTAAACAAACTATACAGCAGGTATCCGATATACCTGTGCCAGAAGTAGAATTCTAATATAAAGCTGTAACCATTGCAGTCTGAAGACATTAACTAGTCTTTAAAATTAAGTCATAGTCAGTATTTATCGAGTGACGTTTTAACAAATAAGAAACCGTAAGATAATGGAGCCTAGCTAAGGGACTGGTTTTCTTAATTGCTAAAACATGACTTACTAAACACTAACATACTTAGTGTCAGCTGGCACATCAGTCACGTCTGATATGGATCTACAGTTTTGCTTCTTGGTCAGAAAAACAAACTTAATGAATTGAATGTGAACAGTATAGGTCCTGATCAGACTGAATGGATGTGCCGACTGATCTGGATCTATACTAGTCGCCCACGGGATAAAAGCCATATTCAGTGAAGTCAAGGGACAACACACAATAAAGTTATAACACTTTACTTGATAAAAGCCATATTCAGTGAAGTCAAGGGACAACAGACAATAAAGTAATAACACTTTACTTGATAAAAGCCATATTCAGTGAAGTCAAGGGACAACAGACAATAAAGTTATAACACTTTACTTGATAAAAGCCATATTCAGTGAAGTCAAGGGACAACACACAATAAAGTTATAACACTTTACTCGATAAAAGCCATATTCAGTGAAGTCAAGGGACAACAGACAATAAAGTTATAACACTTTACTTGATAAAAGCCATATTCAGTGAAGTCAAGGGACAACACACAATAAAGTTATAACACTTAAAGTTTACTCCATACATATATATATATATAGGTTTTATTGTTTTGTGGCAAGTGTAGATCTAGATCAGCTGGCACATCCATGCTTCTTGGTTACAAATAACCTAATCTTAGAAATTAATCAAAGAAAAGGTTGGTTAATGTGTCTGGTCTTCAGTCTGATGAATTTTTAAAACAGTTTGTCTATCGCCTTGATCTTGAATCAAAGAAAGAGGTCATAAGACTTGACACTTAAAGTTCCCAGGCCCTCCAGGTCGCCCAAATATAGAAGTGGACCGACGTGACACTTGTAATCCTGTGCCTGGTGGCAGAATGTTGTCCGTGAGACTGAAATACAAAATGTAGACTAGTATGTGAGAAACGTAACACATGCCATCTTATTTCACTAGTTCTCAACGATACAAGTGTAGATCAAACATGTGACATGTTATATCCAGTTAGTAGAATGAGATGGTAAGACACCATCCAGTACTCTTAAGACAACTAAAAGAAGACATAAAAAGACATATAAAAAATCTAGACTCAGTAATCAGTCACTGATATTACACAATATCAGCAATACTTACCCGTCCGTTACTGGTGATGAAGTTTGCTCAGAGTTATGTGGCTAGGCACCGTGGCCGTGCTGGTTCGATCCCTGGTCTAAGCTTGTTTTATTTAATGAGAAGTTATGTTCAGAACAGCTATGATTTTCTCTTAATTCTGCTGATTCATGTATTTTATTAAATTGAATAAACAAATAGATGAAAAGGGAACTTTGAAAGCCACTCAATACAACAAATATGAAAATATTGCAGGCTCTGTTTGATTTAGCCTGTTCATGGGCTGTTATGGAAAGGCATGTTACCGTCCACACGGCATAGCCCCGGGTTGAGCGCAAATCAATATTTACACCAATATGAAACAGTACAATTTTGATCCATCCCACGTTTGGGTGGTTGTTGAGGAAAGGTCTGACCTAGTACAGCTTAACAAACATTGAGAAATTATATTTAACATGACTCAGTGGTACAGCAAGTTCAGTTGGCCAGGTTTACAGTTATGGTCCAAATATTTACAGACTTGGTCTGAAATCAGAAATGAAGATACAGTAAAACATCTGATTAAGACCACCCTAAAGTTAAGATCTCTTGGATAACAAGACTTCTATATAAATGTTCCTTTGAACAGTTTTGCACTATGTTCTACCCCGGAAATAAGACCACCCAATTATTAGGAACACTCTAGAGGTGGTCTAAATAGAGGGGTTTCACTGTATGATTCAATGTGATGTCAACATAACCTTTAACAACTCAATTTGATGCAGGTTTGCAACTAATCTATCACCACAGTACAAGACAGTGCGACCAAGACTGCCAAAACTGCCAAAGAATACGCTTGTCAGAGAGCGGAAACTTGGCCAAGTTTAGACAACTAAAGGGCCATATCTCCAGGGAGGTAGGGGAGGCAATCTGTCTGGTTACCAAATCTGTTGAGATCTATCGTCAACAAATCTAAAGCAAATCACAGTGACAGGTTTAACAAACTTCTTTAATTATAAGAATTTAAACAATCTTGTTTGATTTCTTGTATGTATTATCGATGCTTATATCCAACATTGCAATAATGTGAATAAAACCTCTTACTAGTTCAGCTTTTTTCGGTATTTCATATTAACATCTTAATATAGTCAGTGGGACATTCTGTCAGTCTTCAAAAACACAACCACCCTACCACAGTCATCTAACTTCTGGCCTGAAATATTGAAGGTATCTATTAACTTCCTTTTCTGTGCTCAAAGTAAGACAGATTAAAACATTTAGAAAATGACTATTGTCGGCTTATACTGAATACAACTATCCTGCGTCTTCAACATGTCCTATAACGTAATGTAACATACCCTTGTCCGAAAAAGATAAAGTCAGTTTTGTTGCACTGATGCTAGATTTCTTCTCTAAAGAATCTCTGCTGGTATACAAAACTGCCCTCTGGTAAAAATAACAACTTCACCCTTTACTACACGAATACACAT
Source organism: Corbicula japonica (assembly GCA_038501625.1). Lineage (NCBI taxonomy): Eukaryota > Metazoa > Mollusca > Bivalvia > Venerida > Cyrenidae > Corbicula > Corbicula japonica. The sequence continues at coordinate 160,819 of JAZAYU010000119.1, read as the reverse complement.
TTTATTACATGGGCTATTAGTGTAGATCCAGATCAGCGGTCACATCTAGTTAGTTAGTGAGGAGCCAGCTAGTAAGTGAACAGTCAGTTAGTTAGTGAACAGACAGCTAGTTAATAAACAGCCAGTTAGTTAGTGAGCAGTCAGTAAGTTAGTGAACAGTCAGTTAGTTAGTGAACAGTCAGTTAGTTAGTTAGTGAACAGCCAGCTAGTTAGTGAACAGTCAGTTAGTTAGTGAACAGCCAGCTAGTAAATAAACAGCCAGTTAGTTAGTGAGCAGTCAGTCAGTTAGTGAACAGCCAGCTAGTTAGTGAACAGTCAGTTAGTTAGTGAACAGTCAGTTAGTTAGTTAGTGAACAGCCAGCTAGTTAGTGAACACTCAGTTAGTTAGTTAGTGAACAGCCAGCTAGTTAGTGAACAATCAGTTAGTTAGTGAACAGCCAGCTAGTTAATAAACAGCCAGTTAGTTAGTGAGCAGTCAGTCAGTTAGTGAACAGCCAGCTAGTTAGTGAACAGTCGGTTAGTTAGTGAACAGCCAGATAGTTAGTGAACAGACAGTTAGTTAGCGAGCAGTCAGTTTGTTAGTGAACTGCCAGCTAGTAAGTGAACAGTCAGTTAGTTAGAGAACAGTCAGTTAGTTAGTGAACAGCCAGCTAGTTAGTGAACAGTCAGTTAGTTAGTGAACAGCCATCTAGTTAAAAACAGCCAGTTAGTTAGTGAGCAGTCAGTCAGTTAGTGAACAGCCAGCTAGTTAGTGAACAGTCAGTTAGTTAGTGAACAGCCAGATAGTTAGTGTGAACAGCCAGTAAGTTAGTGAACAGCCAGCTAGTTAGTGAACAGTCGGTTAGTTAGTGAACAGTCAGTTAGTTAGTGAACAGTCAGTTAGTTAGTGAACAGCCAGCTAGTTAGTGAACAGTCAGTTAGTTAGTGAACAGCCATCTAGTTAAAAACAGCCAGTTATTTAGTGAGCAGTTAGTTAGTGAACAGCCAGCTAGTTAGTGAACAGTCAGTTAGTTAGTGAACAGCCATCTAGTTAAAAACAGCCAGTTATTTAGTGAGCAGTCAGTTAGTTAGTGAACAGCCAGCTAGTTAGTGAACAGTCAGTTAATTAGTGAACAGCCAGTTAGTTAGTAAACAGCCAGTTAGTTAAGTGAACAGCCATTTAGTTAGTGAGCAGCCAGCTAGTTAGTGAACAGTCGGTTTGTAAGTGAACAGCCAGATAGTTAGTGAACAGTCAGTTAGTTAGCGAACAGACAGTTAGTTAGTGAACAGCCAGTTATTTAGTGAGCAGTCAGTTAGTTAGTGAACAGCCAGCTAGTTAGTGAACAGCTAGTTATTGAACAGTCAGTTAGTTAGTGAGCATTAGTTAGTGAGCAGTCAGTTAGTTAGTGAACAGCCAGCTAGTTATTGAACAGTCAGTTAGTTAGTGAGCAGTCAGTTAGTTAGTGAGCAGTCAGTTAGTTAGTGAACAGCCAGCTAGTTAGTGAACAGTCAGTTAGTTAGTGAACAGCCAGCTAGTTAGTAAACAGCCAGTTAGTAAGTGAACAGCCATTTAGTTAGTGAACAGTCAGCTAGTTAGTGAGCAGAAAGCTTGTAAATGTACACGCATCAAGTTACTGAGTTGCTAGTTAGTTAGTGAACAGCCAGTTAGTGAGCAGCCAACTAGTTAGTGAGCAGAAAGCTAGTAAGTATACAGCCAGCAAGTTAGTTAGCCGCCATCTAGTTAGTGAACAGCCAGTAAGTTAGTGAACAGCAAGTTAGTAAGTAAGCAGCGAGCTAGTAAGTGAGCAGAAAGCTGGCAAGTGTACAGCCAGCAAGTTAGTGAGCCACTAGCTAGTTTTTAAATGGTTTCACATTGCCAGTAGGATAGGATTTGGAAAGAGATGTTGTCTCATAGGCCTGAGAGGCTGGCATTATGAAAAGGGTGAACCTTCAATAAACAATTTACTTTAATATGCATTTACCTTCCATGATGGTACAATTCAACAACCCATCTGCTAAAGTTGCGCCAATGTGTCATGATGTTTGCCAAGTCAATCCAGTTGAATTCTTTGGAAGATGTAAAAGAACATATCACATGTGACCAAGATGGCTAAAATATATTGCAGTTCAAAAGATTCTTCTGAAGATATTAACATTGACTTACTTAAATGCAGCAGTAGATTTATTTCATTTATTTCTAAACCTACTGACAAATAAAGACAAAAAGCTTCCAATGTAATTTGTTTAATTTAACGAAGTATTTTGTACATCATTTTGTTTTGTTCTGTATTTAAGAGCATACTTTTTTTCCACAAATTAAACTTTATGAGATTGTCTAGAAATTTTTTGAAGAACAAATCTGACAAAATGAGCATAGAAACATTTAAGATTACCTGGTAGTATTAAAATCTGGGAATTATGATCAAACAGTGCATAGGTCAGGCAATTCATAAGGATCACCACAGACATTTAAAACTACACATGACATTGTTTAAAAATAGTTGAAAAAGTAAAATCATGCTCTTTTTTCCTCTCTACCTTTTGGCTGTGTAGGTAGGCTGTGTCTGCTGGATGTGGCCATTCCTGATATGCATATTTCACTTTTTTGAAAACTATCGAACACAACAATTATGCAGGTTCGGTTTGATTGAGTCTGTTCATAGGCAGTAATGAAAATGCATATTACTGCCCACACCGCCTAGCCCCTGGTTGAGAGCAACTCAATAATTACAGTAAACAGTACAAACAGATATTCCAAAAAGCAATGAAGAGACACTGCACAGATACCTCTGATTTTCAAACTCTGACATTGTAGTAAACCAACAGTCTGAAATTTTGACCTCACACACCTGAAAAAGAAAAGGCTATTTTCTAACATTTGTAGTATTAAGTACTAATAGTTAAAACAAGTCCAGACCAGATTCAGCAATATTTCAAAAAAAGGATTTGTTAGCCAAATTATCAAGACATTCGAGCCGGAGTTTACAGACTTCTTTGATACCAGAATTGTAATGGCCGACTGTCAAACCATAATCAATTACCAAATATGGTCTTGCTGAGAAAATACAATTTTAGATTTATTAAGTTATTTCTGATAAGGATGCAAAAAGTGTCAATTTAGTTATGCAGACTGATCTTGGTCAACACCAGTTGAAAATATTATTAACCGTTTACTCTGTATATATGCCTTTATGGCAAGGGAATCCTGGGCTAAGCTGTCTCAATGGAAGCGAATGGAGAACAGCGGTAGCATAGAAAAGAAATGAAAACAGACATTGTCGCTTCGCGACCGTCAGCAGATTGATTGATTGATTGATGGCACGGGCAAGCAGTGTAGATCCAGATCAGCCAGCAAAGCCTTGTTGTATGTTTAGGATCTAAACTGTTCCCTTTTAGACTCATTAGGTTATTTCGGACAAAGATGCGACCAGTGTAGATCCAGATCAGATGGCACAAACATCAATTCATCAGATTTCCCTTACTTAATCACAACAATGTTCTGTCTCATGTTATGCATTTAAAACATAAAATGGAAAGGAAATATTTGTTATCAGTGTAATATATTTAATTTGTAGACTACAAAATAATTTATTTCTTACACCACCACTTGTAAAAATGCTCATTCCAGAGCTCTTTAATGACACATATTTTTATCTTATCACTGTTAAAAAGAAATGTCCTTTATATTTTTGGCTTTACCCTGTTCATAATTTTTTACGTTGCAAGCTGCTCTCAGTGCATGACAAGACATTTTTCAACTTTCTTTATGGACGGACGAGTGCAACTCTATATTTCTCCCACTTTGTGGGGGCATAACCAGATCTCAAGTTTCCCATTGGTCGGTTATGAGACTGTTCTCTATTTCAACCAATCAGATTTCTGACATCTGAAAAATAGTCTTCATTCATTCTCAGTGTTATAACCTCGGAACCTAATCTGGCTGTTTAACAAACTTGAACTCGACATTGTGCAAATATTCACAGTTTCTTAAAATTTCATAAAGACTGAATAACCCCTCACTATTCCAGTTATTCTTCACAGCTTTTTAATTGTCATTCACCGGAGTGAATGCTTGCTGTGAGCTCCCTAACTGTGAGTCATTACCTGCATGTAACTTTGCTGTGAGCTACCTAACTGTGAGTCATTACCTGCATGTACCATTGCTGTGAGGTCCCTAACTGTGAGTCATTACCTACATGTACCTTTGCTGTAAGCTCCCTAACTGTGAGTCATTACCTGCATGTGTCTTTGCTGTGAGCTACCTAACTGGGAGTCATTACGTGCATGTACCTTTGCTGTGAGCTACCTAACTGGGAGTCATTACCTGCATGTACCATTGCTGTGAGCTCCATAACTGTGACAAGAAATCCAAGCCACTGTGCCAGGCAGACTTTCTTAAAGGCCGTTCTGCACCATGAAAAAGTATGGCTTGAGTGCTTTGTTTTTATTCATGTCCTACAAATCAAAGTGAGACACTGTTACTCAAATCATAAACATCACTGCTAGCAAGGAGAACCATTACATCAATCACAACTGACTCTGATCTTAGGCTTAGGTTAACAAGAGAATACACCAAATATTATACTGTGTTAGAGGCCCTGACAATGTAATAGGGATTCAAGCAGTTTCAGATACAGAAACATGTTATTTGTCCTAATAACGAAGTGATTCAAAATAAAGAAGACAATAAAAGGGAGACAACTCCAATAAAAAAGGCAAAGTTTAAAGTGATAAAATTATGTATGTGATTTTAGTAGACCTAACAATGATGGGAAAAACTTGCAGGTTGGTGCAACCTAGAACCTGGTTTTAGACTCCAGTATTGCTTTGCATCTAACTGTTGTCAAGATGACAAACCTTGGAATATTCTTTGCAGTTTGCAAGTTTCTGTTGACTGTTTTACATCTGGCCTTATTTACAGTGTTTAGTACCTTCAGGATCTTGTAATTCTAGACAACATCTGTTAACAGCTTCTGGTCATCTCATATTGTGTTGTCTGGTCAACTCTGAAATTACTGAAACTTTTAATTCAATGTGCACAGTTGCATTAAGACTGATAATTTGTATGAAACCATAACGTCTACCTCATGTTCAATGGTAACTGGTGATTCTGGAATGAGTGAACTCTGCAACCGATTGTTGTTTGCAAACTCATTTATGCTTCGTGTACAGTTACATGTAAGCACTGGTATTTGCTATTTTCAGAAAAGTGTTTCTGTATTTAATAACTATTTAGCTATTTCTTAAACTTTAATTTTAGGGCTAGTGAAAAACTCAAAACACTCCAGAAGCAGATGACCAGTTTCTGTGCTTCATAATGAATTTATATGAAAGTGTTATGAACTGACAGCCTGTATATTCAGTCAAGCTTCGTGATTTTGGTTAAGTGAAATTTGTTTTCAACTGACTGGAATTTCATGTTTTCATCATATTTAAGGTGAGAAATTTTCCTACCAGTTAAAAGGAATGTTGGTGTGGGTTTTCACAACTGATTATTTCTACAATTTTGCCATACCTTCATATTGTCAGAGATTCTAGACACCATCTGTTGAATATGTTATGTACATTCTAGATTCATCTTGTCTGCTTAGAGATCTGAAAATGATAAAGGTTTAAGTTTTGAATGTTAACATACAAGTCTTTTAACTGTCATAAATGCAATTTGAAAAGAACATTTTCTGGACTTCAAGAATTTACTTTGTACTTTTTGGTACTAACATCTCAGTGATAGCTTAATTTTATCAAGACATCATTTTTAATGTAAATCAGTAGCACAACAAGGATCAGTTGGCAAGGAGCACAGTTACGGGCCAAAATCTATTAATTTAATTTTCGAAAAATTGTGTGGCTATTATCTGAAAACAGCTGGCTGAATACTAACTATCTTACCTTTCAACAACTCAGTTTGAAGCTGTGATTCACAAACAGGTCTGTAACTGGTGCTCTCTTCCATCATGGTATTGTACAAGAGTGCTAAAACTGCAACAAAATACACTCATAAGAGAGTGGAGCCAATTAGGTTAGGTTTAGATAAATAAAGGGCCTTAACTCCAGAATGATGTGGGGGTGGGGTTGAAGATTGGAGAGGAATTGCAATCTAGCTGGTTCCCAAATAAAGTCAAGATCTAATGTCAATAAATGATATTGCCCATAGTGAGAATCGAACCCGTACCTTACGCTGACAACACCTAATAATGTAACTCTGTGCACTGCACTACTGACTGAGCAAGCTCGGATAACTCCCGAAATGGTTGCGTGGTTAACTCCGATAAACGTGGTCATCATAACATATATTGGTAACCGATTACTTACTGGTAACAGTACTAACTGCCCGTCTGCATATAAGCAATCCGATTAAGTTTTAGTGATAGTAGATACTGGTTTTCCATAATACAGGTAGATGTGAAATATTTGCGGCTATTTTCAAAACTCAAGAGCAACAAGAGCAATCTAGCTAAGCTGGTTATTAAATTTAACAAAATATATCAAGCACTCTGACCAAGTTTAATTAAGATTGGTAATAAAGGTTTTTTAAGAGGGTGAAGTGGTAAGTTGTTTAATTATATGCCATAAAGGACCGTAACTCTTCTACAAGGAGCAATTTGGCTAATAATCAAACTCAAGCAGGATACATTTATTACATGACCACTATCATGATGACCTTGTTTGGTGAAGATTGGATCATTTATTCAAGGCAAAAAGCAGAAAACTTGTATGAACATGCCATTCGCAGGATTTCACATCCGGTTTCAAATGGGATATATTATATAAACAACATGTGAGCATTGAGCACTTCTGATAAAATATCTAACAGTATGAAGGTCAACCAACCTGGATAAGAGAAATTGCGTATCTTTAGAATAAAGTGGGGTCAGTTTTACAAACTTTTTTAATTATCTAGAATAAGATTTTAAACAATCTTGTAACTTTTTCTTTTTTGATTTCTTGTCAGCAGCATCAACCATTGCACTAATGATTAAAACCTCTTACCAGTTCAGCCTTTTTTCTGTATTTCATATCATCAGCATAACCAGTGCGACATTCTGTCATTCTTCAAAAACACCACCTTCGTACCATAGTCCATTCATTCGAGCCTGAAATGTTAAAGACATCGTTTGAGTCTCTTGTTAAAGCATACAGTAAACAGATTATACCGCTTAGAAATTTGCTATTGTCAGCTTATAATAAATACAGGTATCATGTGTCTTGAACATGTCCTTCTAGCATTTTTAACTAGCCCGAAGAAGATAATGCCTGTTGTGTTATACTGATGCTAGATTTCTTCTGTATAGTATCTCTGCTGGTATACAAAACTTCCCTTAAGGTAAAAATAACATCTTCATCCTTTACTACACAAATCTGTGATTTCTTTCACTTTTAAGTGAAGGGGGTCGCAGCCCTTTGGAGCGGGAAAGTTGCGACACGAACAAAGAGAAGGGGGAATATTTAAAAGACACTTGCAGCCTGTCAGTCACAACAAAACAAAGTATTCACTGATCTTTTGCTTTGCTAACACTGTAGTTAGTGATGTGCCGATGATCGGAAGACATCGATTAGCGATGTGTAAATGCTTCTCGATGTCGATGATCGATGTCGTTCTCTCATAATCGATTAACAGTTGAGACATGCGCAGTGTAAGAGACAAAATATAAAGGTACGGGTTCCGGCTTTTACAGCGGCCATAAAGGGAAATCACTTTGAAAAATTGAAAATTAAAATGGCGGCCCGAGAGATTTACGAGAACCTAGGCAAAAAAATTATTCAGAAGCGCTTTAGATTCTACAAGATTAACGAAGAACTTCCATCGCACAGAAAAAACATAGACCTAACAAAAGGCCTTTGCAGAATTTGTTGCAAATAGTACAAAAATACAGGCAACAAGCAAAAACGCAAAAAGGCGCCGATTTTGTCGAGCGTCTGAGTACCGTAGCTATAATGACGATGGTAAAAATTCTTCGAATAAATATGTATTGCATTAACTAGACCTCTTATCTTGTGTCGTCAGCCTTAAAATCAGTATATTTTTCATAGGAAAACGCACAATTTTTGCATTTGAGAATTCATGTGGCGGATCTAGAGGGGTTCAGTTCAGTTGCACAAACCTTTTTGGGCAGCAATGATTTTGATTCGGTTTTTGGTCAGAAAGTTGAAAACTATTAATATCCAGTAATTATGTATGCTACTGATCTAAGACCATTTGTAAACCTAACACTGCGTAAATTAAGAAACCGATTATAATCGTGAAATCGCATCGGAAAGGGCAACCGATTCCAACCGATGATCGATTATGATTTGCAACCGATTTCCCAACACTAACTGTAGTACAACCAAGAAAATCTTGCCTATTACTTCCCAGGGTTGAATTTTTACACATTAGCAGAAGAAACTATGGAAAACGAGGAATTTTTTTATCAGATGTGGGGGAAAAATATATACTATTTTGATTGGGGGAATGGGGCCCAATTTTGCAAATATTTGGCATAACAAACACTGCAAATGCGCATTTTATCACATGGGCAATCAGTGTAGATCCAGATCAGTCGTCACATCTCATGATCTGTGGATCTACAATGTTCACTCATTGGTCAGAAATTACCTAATACATTTAAAACCAAACAGTGTAGATCCAGATCAGTTGGCATTGTGAGCAGGCTGTTCTGGATCTACACTGGTCATCCATGGGATCTGATAAAAGCCATATACCATGAAGTAAAGCGTAATTTTACTAATAGTAATAAATATACTAAGTGCCTTCTTTTCATGCAATAAATCAAACATCTAAATTATTTAACCATTTCCTCCATAGAATCACCTTTATTGTGTGGGCGAACAGTGTAAATCCTGATCATCTGTGCCGTCAAATCAGGATCTACACTGTTTGGATTTTTATTTGTTTATTATGTTCTGAAGAAAATGCGAACCAGTGCTGATTCTGATCAGACGGCACAAATGTGCCAGCTGATCTGGATCTAAACCAGTCACACATGCGTAAAATGTGAATATATGGAGTAAAGGGTTAACTACATACTGAATAATACAGTTTCCATCATATCCATAATCCTTCTGTACAGAACATACACCTGGTGGCTCAAAACTGGTCAACAACCATAGAACTGATGCTGCAACATTGCAACACACCTGAAAAATAAAAATGTTTCTATTCGATTGATTTGAAATAAAATTAGTATGCATGTGTTATGTATGGCAATAAATCACAAAAATCACCAGAGCTAACAAATCAGTTTCTTGACGGTGACATCTGATGTTTCATATTCTGACGTTAATTTATAAAACATGGAATTCCTTCACTGCATACTTGGGGATCTTTTAATTTTTTATTGTAATATTTACATGTTTGATACATTTTTGGCATTAAAATAAAGTCTGTTGGGTTAGAGATCATTAATCTTCACACCAATATATGGTTGTCTAGGGATGAAGATGATAGAAATCATGTTTAATGTACATTGAATATTGGGAATTTTAACATTTAGCCATATGGGCATTGGATTTAGAGTGGTTCAACCTCTAATACAGTGATCTCCCTTGTGTGCCGCTTAAGTAACAGCAAAAAAAATAACTACCAACAATCGATTATTTAACTTCGAATTCGATTATCGCCAACCTCTCCTAGAAACGATCAAGTTTCTATTATTATACTCGATCATCTTTAATCCCTATTTAGGCTAGAGATAAATGTGTATGTTTGAATCTGAAACTGCTAATAACGCCTGATGTTTCTGAATTAAGTAAATTCTGTATTGCTTTGCAAACTGCCTTAGCTTTGTACGCAGCTAAGCACTGATACTTGCAACTTTCATACAATAAAAGTGTTTCTTTAACAACTACCCCGGTAGTTAGTTATTTCTAAAAGTTTCATTTTTGGACTACTTAGAACATAGAGTCAAGATTAGTGGTTGTGTGAAATTTGTTTTCAAAATGTCTGAAATTGTATGCACATTTTGTTTATATGAGCACTTTTTCCTACCAGTAAAAAAACTCAAGAAAGGATTGTTTGAATTTTGACCACTTACTTTTCCCACAATTTTGTTATACCTGCAGATTGTCGGAAATGAAATGTAAGCCACTGTCTACTTGACATCTTCTGCACATTTCATATTCATCTTGTCTGCTTAGCGTATCGTACCAGATCTGAAAATGATAAATGTTTTGAGTTATTAATGTTACAATATGAATGCAAGCTAGTGAAGTTGAGTGTACGATTAATTACAAGAGCACTGTGCAGTGGTAAACAGACCCACATGTGCTAAGGCCAAACAAAAATATAAGTCCGTTTCCGGTCTCCTTGAAAAATAAAAGAGGGTAGGTAGGTAGGATTATTTTTTTTATTTTTTTTATAAATTGTTTTTAGAAGTGTGATAGAATCATGAGCATGGAAGGCAACTGATTATATATATATACATTTATATATAAATATATGGACACCCTTTCTTCTTTATGCACCTATTGGCTGTTAGTCACCCTCTGCAGTATGCTTGTCTGCTTGTAACATAGACATCTTTTGTCATGCTACTATAGTAACGTAACTGCATGGTGAGTGGGTAAAGGATTGTGTTCATCAAGAAGAATGCAATACATAATTTACATGATGTTTGTGCAAAACAGTTCAAAAAACAATTTTGTAATTAAATATGTTGTAAACAACTGGAATATCCATTGAAATTTATATAAACTTCTTCTTGGTGAAAATAATCGACCTCTGGTTTCGCTCAATGCAAACTCATTAAAATCTTTTGAAATTAAGATATGTTTTGCTGCATTTAGCAAAGTCACAAGTTTGTATGAAGTGCATTAACCATTTCAGCCATTAACAAGACTCTTCATACTATAGCAACCACAGCTGATAAGGGTTCCACTATAAGAATATTGGTAAAAATCAATACCTAGTGTTGGTTTTTAAGTCGTTTAACTGATATTTTTACAAATTACATATAATAAAAGAGGATAAAATTATCTTTCCATTGATGTAAATGATATATTTGTGATTTATATAATTTTCCTTTAATCAGAGTTTCCAATAGCGTCCGACTGCACATAAACTGCTGCATAAGTCTCGCACCATACCGTTTGCGGGTTATTTAATAGCTTTGAATATTCATAAAATTAATTTAACCAATCAAAAAATTAAGGCTCTACAACCCTTATGTTGACTTTTTTCCGTACGTTAACAAACAAAGAAGTTATGGGAGCCCAAAGTCTAGCTCAGTTTTTGCATCATCCAAGCGGCTGACAGGTAAATGTCATATACCATATAAAATTTAAGCTTTTCTCTTTAAAATGATATACTGAACATTAATTTTGGTTATTATTTAGTACTCTGCATCCGCCGATGAAATAGGTCATGTCGGCAAAAACAAGCGACCCGCTTGCCGAGTCGGTGTCCGCCATATTGGAAACCTAGCCCGATAAATTTTGACATCAATTTTACCGATGAATTTCAATCTCCAGTTCCTTATCCAAAATAATACATTAAAGATGTTAGTTATTATTATATTTGAACGTAAATGTTGTATTTTTGTTTTTAAATTTGCATTTTTATGTTTAAATTGACTGTTTCCAAATCGGGCACATGCTAATTTCTCGGTAATTTTTGCTCAAAGATTTCTGACTTTTAAGACAGATTTTGGCAAAATATTTAGTTGTTTTCATGAAAACTGTCGATTTTCTGTTGAGGATTAATACGGGGAAAGCCAAGCAAAGCGCCCGAAGGGCGCTTTGCGGGCTTTGCCCGCCTATAGATAATGTGTATGCAGCGTGTTATTATTGAAAATGATCAATTTCAAAAATGAAAATATATACCCGTCCGACAATTTTATTGGTTCCCACTTCATGGCACCATATTGTATAATTAAACTTCGGGATACTTCCGGTATCGCTAAAGAACGGAGTACGAACGTTACGTCAATGATTAAAACACAGATCGCGGTCCAAATGTTAGACTCTCGCAGAGTTAATAAAAAATAAAAGACGACAGTCTACAAAATGCAAGACATGTACCGTAATTAATATTTTAAGGAGATTCAGAACTTTTAAAATGTCTCATGGAATCTTTAATAATAAAATGGTATATAATTATTGAAAATCCATTTGTCTAACTTTTCACTTTATGCCACTGTAAATCTACATCAGTCCAACAGCATTTAGTGGAATGTAATGATTATCTATTTTTATATACAGTGCACATAATTTATACAAAACTGTCAGTCAATATGTTAGAAGTCCTGTCCAAGATTTAATAAATAAAAAACTCACATGCAAACATGTGTCAAAATACAGTCTTAATGTAATTAACTATAATTAATTACAATTTTTCAATTCATTGAATATAATTAATAACAGACAAATATTCAGTTGTTTTAATTGTAATCAATTTATTAAAATTAAAAAAAGGCAAAATAATTGTGAATTAAATTTAATTACAATTAAATTAAAGTAGCAAACTGTCACAAACATAGCTATAATATAGTGACAAAAGATTATGCAGTGGCTGTTCTCAGCCAGGGTTATAAATTTCACACCAAAGAAACATTAAGTGTGATTTGGTTATAAAACTGAAACTGTTTCACACAAATTTCGCACCTACTGGTCTTTCTAAAAGTTGTAATTTGGATATGAATATCAACTGAATCGCAAGAAAATGTACCTTTCAAGTAGCCTTAAGAAAGAATTCTTCATGCATTTTCAACAACAGCCAGTTTATTTGGCTCTTCTCAGCAGAGGGAAGTGTTAAGATCTTAATGGTGTTGACTGACAGACGTTAACATTGAAGTAGTGACGTTTTTGAATGCAATTATTATGACTTGAAAATCTGCATCAAGTAATGTCAATATTTCACCGGCATTAAAAATATAAACAATTTTTAGAGCCAAAATCTCAAGATGATCCCATGTAAAGGCTTAAGCACTCAAGAAAATCTTGATATAAATCATGAATCTGTCACAGCACCATCATTGTATTTGTGGATATATTGCACAACAATGCAATTATCATCTTTACCCTAAAATAATTTTAATTCTTTAATTATTGCTGTATTGAGCAAGACTTGGAACTCAAACCTCTGGTTTACCATGCCGACGCTTTACCAATTGAGCTTAAGAGGCCACCATGTTCGAATACTATTTAAAACCTTTCCAGTAGTTTTGCCCAATAACCGAATATCAATATAAGAAAGGTATTATTCAATTCCTATGTCTACAACCCAACCACATGTGAACCGACCAGTTTTCAGGAACATCCTAATTTCGTTAACAGTTTGTTTACTGCTATGCACATAACAGAAACGTTCTGTAACTTCATAGCTATCTGATGTACCCAAAACAGGTGAAAATAAGGTTTGAAACATTATTTTTTGTGAATTTACGGTTGCCCATATAGTTTGATAACACCTTTTAGGTGATTCAGCAAAACATATTGTTTCCAATCATTATAGATTTTAACAAGTAAGCTGATAATACACGGTTCCTGCTGATCGGACAACGCTATCATAGCAGTTCTTTGGCTTTCCCCGTTAAATAGGTAGCACCTATAGTTCATATTATTTCTGGTTGATAACTGTCAATTATTTGCTTAAATGAAGCTAAACGAAAAAAATATGCGATCTTTTTGTAAATTACCCCTCCCACTTATATAAACAGAAGGCCAATACAGACGCCATTGTCAACATGGGCGCCGCCATATTGAAATACTAAACAGCCAATGAAATCGCCGGATTCGAAATGAACGGAAAGTGATAAAACTAAACGAAAGAAATGGATAAAAACAACCGAATTTGCGCAACAGAGTTTCCTCTCTTCCCTTAAACCAATAAAAAGTTTAGGGTCGGGACCAAAATTAGAGGGTCGGTCGGGCGACCGGAAACAGAACTAATTTTTTGTTTGGCCTAAAGACTACCGGTAAACAAAGACCACCTGTGGATTATGGCAACAATTATTTTTCCCACTGACTGATTTAAAGAAAACTTCACCTGTGAACAAATACCACCTGCCTTTAAGACCATATTTGGGTTTTCTTCTGAGCGGACATTGAGGATAAACTTAACTGCAGTACCTCATACTGTACTAAGAGCTTTGTAAATACACATTTTCATCCAGAAATCACATTCAACATGACTTAGTGGTACAGCAAGTTCATTTGACCACGATCACAGTTATGGACCAAATGTTTACAGATTTATATATTTGTCTGAAATGAAGAATTGATTGTCTAAGACAGATTTCTGAATGCTTCGTCTTTCTACTACAATTGTCATATACAAGACAGTCCAAAACTGCCGCAAAATAAACTCAGAGAGCGTAAATGTGGTTAAGTTTAGATAATTAAAGGGCCAAAGTGATGAGGCGGGAAGAAATTTGACAGCTTACCAAATTCTGTTGAGATATAACCTCAAAAAATCTAATTTCTATTAAGTTTTAGTGTTAGTAGATAACGGCTTTTCAAGATAGAGATAGCTGTTGTAAAGTTAATTTGCAGTTAAATGGCCATATCTCAAGAGCAACAAGATCGATCTGTCTGGCTATTAAACTTAAATCATAATTATGTAAAAACATGCATACATCATTCTAACCAAGTTTGAAAAAGATTAGTTAAAGGCTTAAAGAGAGTATGATGGTGCTAACTTGGTCAATTATATTCCATAAAGGGCTGTAACTCTACTCCCAGGAGCAATTTTCGAAAGATGTATGTATTATGACCATTAACATACTGACCTAATTTGATGAAGACTGGGTAAGTTATATTAAAGTTAGAAAGCAGACAAATTTATTAATAACGCCTGTCACAGGTGTTTCCATAATACGCCCCATTTTAAATGAGCATACTAAAAACAAGAGAGCATTGAGCACTTCTTACAAAATCTTTAAAAGCACTAATGTTGAGCGACCTGGATACAATAAATTTTCTAGCTTAAGACTGAAGAGTGGTCAGTTTTACCCTAATCAATGCTCTACCAGCTTCTTGGACAATGCAGGGACCAGTATGTCGAAAATATGTTCATATTTTAAGTTAAGGTATGAATTACGAAATCGCTACGAAGGCGCTAAGGTAACGTTACACGGGTATCTCAAAACACCACTTAGTGTTCTCGTAATGCGTCCTGAAGTTATGAATTCGTAAGATATACGCAAGGCATATAATGACATAATTGAAATGTGAAACATCGATATATAGTAAACCTTTCAGAACAAAATTTTTATTTATTCAACAATCCTACTTACTGTGCCAAAATTGTTTACTTTGTGGATTATTTGGGGCCAGTGCAAACCACATACTTTGTGCAAAATGTCATTAATAATGTCTGTTTCAAATTCAATACAAGAAATAATTTGGACAAAAAAAGTGGAAGTATTGCATGAAGAGACTTGTTATCTCTGAGACTAATTGAAAGCGATTTAAAAAATTAAAAAAAAACGACCCGAAGTTAAAAGTCCTACCGACATTTAGATTGACATTCATGACATAGGCAAACATACTGTAAACAAACAAACACAATACAGTCCAACCTGTGCTAAAGACCACCTGTAAACAATAACCAAATGTGGACCGGCGGCAATTTATTTTTTATATTCTAACAAAAATCGTGAATTTTATCGCCTTGGCTTCAATCCATTATCTTTGGGAAAAAAGTAATATATACATATCAGGAATCGCCACACTCAAACACAGCCTCCCCTAGCGGTCTGGAAAGTTCTAGCGGTCGTTTTAGAATCCATGATAAGTTTCATCGTGAAGTTTATCAACAGTTTAAAAACAGAGAATTATCAGTAACGGTCATGAAAATTAAGAAGATTTGTGAAGCCTTGTGCCGGTATAAAGCCCCAGTGCGTCCCGGTTTGTACACAACCGTAGCTACGCCGGGAAAACCCACAATGAATCGGGATGAATGAATTTCAAATATAAAATCATGGTTTAAATACGGCTTAGGTAGTTGAATCGGCATCCACCGGCTTGCAACGTAGCCATATCCAGACTCCACCGTCACTTTGTCGAAATTTACCCGCTGCTACCGTGCTAAACCGTTGTTCGACCAGCACAAGTCGGGGCTACATCGGGTCTCCTCAGAGACACCTTGGCCGAACCGGGAGTCACTATATCTCTAACTTGGACAGAGGGCATGCCGGTTTAATACGGTTTGACCCTGTGGACTTTGGGTGGAGAGACGGATCATGCCGTAAGAGCTACAGTGATGCCCCGGATCTCCGCAAAATAAGACAGCATTTGGTTTCGCTCCCCGGGAGTTCAGCTTGTATTAAAATTTTAAACAACACTTGGCCCACTGCTATGTTATCCCTGAATCAACACGGTTTATTCCGATCCAATACGAGTTTTAAAGCTGTCACTACAGTTGTTGTGCCGGTTGACCAGTGTCCAAACCGGGACGCACCAGGGCTGTATACAGGGACAGTGTAAACCAGGCTATACGAGTACATTGAATATTGGGTTGTGCTCGACCCGTGAATAGACAGCATGGGCAGTAATATGCATTTACATTACTGCCAATGAACTGGCTCAATCAAACCATGTCTGCGATATTTTCCTATTTGTCGTATTTGGTGGCTTTCAAAGTTTCATTTTCATTTATAAAAAACATTTTTTAAAATTAATTCGATCAAATAAATATTGAGAAAGTACAAAAATGTAGACTTCTGAGAATATGATAATTTGCTCAGTTAATTAAGTTACGAGGAGTTTAAGGGGTCGATTTTTTTTACCGTATGTTACAACCAAGTTTACAAATCTTTGCAGTTTGCGAATTCCTCGAGATAGAGGAAAATTTGGCTATGAATGTCGTAAGATGACGTTACAATTTTACATGTATGATCTAGCTTCGAGATACTCGCCCCTGAATAAGATTTTTACCCTTTAATACATACCCATAAATTGTATGGGTCCAGCCGGCACATCTGTGCTATCTGTTTAGGAAATATCCTGTTTGCTATAATGTTATTTCTGACCAGAAAGCAAACAGTATAGATCCAGATCACACAACATGGATGTGTCGACTGATCTGGATCTACACTGGTGGCCCATGTGATAAAAGGCGTAAATGTAGAGTAATGGGTTAAACAATTGTGTTTGATTTCTTGTCTGCAACATCAACGCTTATATACAAGACTGCACTGATTTGAAAAAATCACTCGTACCAGTTCAGCTCTTTTCTTTAAAAACACCACCACCGCACTTATACTGTAGTTGTCAACTTCAAGCCTGAAATGTTGAAGAAATCTATCAACTTTCTTGTCAGTGCGGATGACTTAGTTAAAAATTATTGTCTAGATTTTAAAATACTAGGTACTGTTATGATGTGTCTTTAACAATAACATGTTCTCTAGCCTAATGAAGATTTTTAATCACAAAGCCTGTTTTGAGGACTCTACAAGCTGGGGGAATAGTTTGTTGATATTACCATAAGAAAATAATGGGCCTTTGGCTGTTAGTGTGTTTTAACATTAATATCTTATTATGAAACTTACTTGAAAAAATATTCCCCTTAAATCTTCTAAATTTAAAGACACTTAATATCTTAGATATTATCATGCGAACAAATCGGTTATTACGCTAATCCTCACGCATGTGAAAACAATGCGCTACAGTCTGATTATTAATGTCTGGCTTAAAAATGTTGTGGCTATTATTTAAAAGCAGCTAGCATGAGCTCTGTACAAAGTGCTTTCCTTTCATGCATCAGAACAAAACTAAGCTTTACTACTTTACATAACTACTTACTGAGACATTTAGTTTCCACCATAGCCATAATCCTACTGTACAGAAAACTGACCAGCAACTGTCAACTTTGTGGCTCTAAAGTAGTCAACAGGCAACAGCCTTAGTGTTCACAGTGCTGATACTGTAACAACCAAACACACCTGAAAAAAGCACAAATATGTGTGTTATAACTGACTAAACTTACATTTATAGAAAGCATATGCCTTCAGCCACATAACTTTTAAGCAACAAGTGTAAACTGTGTAGTCTGATCTGGATCTACACTGTTTGATTGTAGATACATTAGGTTAAATTGTATCTGCCCTTCTTAGCCAGGCAGTTTAGATCCAAATCAGTCTGCCTGCATGAGGCGGCCGATCTGGATCTAAATTCCTAGTGTCTTTGAGGCTTATCAAATATGTGTACATACCGGTAGATATCCACATATTTAAAACTTATATTAAAGTGTAAACTTTTGAAAGTAATAGTATTTTACATACATGTATTGATGTTCTTAATGAATGCAGACCCTTAATCTCCCAAAAATAAAATAAGAGTCCAGCATATTGTTTTTATGAGTGTGACAATTCCTGATATGCATATTTCACTTTTTTATATCTTAAAATGGGCCAGGCTATGATATTTCAACAGTTGTTTTGTCCAAAAGTAAGTTTTTGTATGTCAAAATAAAAATATAACAGATAAGTCCAACTGACAGACGGACATTTGCATTGACTGATCTCGTTCAAGGTGGGATTTGTTAACAAGTTGAAACACATCGACGTTCTGGAACGAATACGGTACATGTATGTTTGGCTGGTAAAAAGTCTTAATAATTATTTTACATCCACGTTTGTAAAAGAACTGAGTGACATCACGCAATGGAGTGGATGCCAAAAAAAAAAGAATGAAATAAACGTTTGACAGCTGATTCCAGAATGACTTTTATTGAAGTGCTATGATTGCTAATAATAAATTTTTATTTTGTTCAAATGTTTAACCAGCGAAAATTCCGTGTCAAGGCTGCAGCTGGAAAATTCTTAGAATGCGTTAGTGGGTGGGGTACAATCCGTTGCATTCCTTGTGTTTACTTTATATGTACAGTACTGTGAACGTTTAAGGTTACAAACGAAACGCACGATACGCGATATACGGATGCACGATACACAATAGACGGACGCACGATACGCAATAGACGGACGCACTATACAGGGTAAACGAACGATACACGATACTGCCAATTCATATAATTTGTGAACGAGATTTCTAAAAATTTGAAAATGTTTTCAAAATATAATATGAATGGTTGAAATTAAATTTTATAAATTTGAATAAGCATGTAACGTTGCATGATAAAATTAAAAACGTTTTATGCACGATACACGATATACGAACACAAAAAATGCACGTTAAACGGACGCACGATACATGTTAAACGGACGCACGATACGCGATAGACGGACGCACAATAGACACAAATTTTGTAACATTAAACGTTCACAGTACTGTTTATAGGGTCAAACACCATATATGTGGGATCGAAGTGATTTTTAAAGAAATTCCAGTGGACCAACATAAAACTAGCAGTATCGGTGATTACGTCACCAACACGTGTTTGCGCACCTCGTGGTACACTATAAGTATCTTGCATGAGTATGAGGTGAAGATGGAAAAATCTGTCACCGAGGGGGAACTGTTTTTGCGGGAACGAGGCTCTTTACCGAATGTCTCGTGCAAGATACTTTTTCTTGCATACCATTTACTGTTCATAACCTTTGTGTACATTTTGATTTAAACAGACTAAATTTTGTTTCCATACGCTGAAATTATGACGTTAACGTAAATCTTATTTTCTTAATGACGTCACTAACTGGAATATATTACGTCAGATAATGGAAGACGTGACCTCACTAGTGTAGCACGCGAACCTTATCTTTTCCCTAGGGAAAAGATAAGATTTTCTTTCCCCGGTAAATCACGTGGAAATACTTATCCGGCACAACAGATGAAAGCCGTATCCATCGAGTCAACTGCAGTTAAGTCAGAGATTCTAGTGTACATTTGTTTACTATCAAGTATTGAATCGTACAAATATGAATATAGCTCCGAGACAGGCATTGCAAAAGCGATTAGATATTGTCACTTTCATAAATCCGATGGACGCCCTGCATGTGCGGTCAATCATTTGTTCGAAGTTTCAACGAATGGCATTTAGCCGTTATTGACACAATGATTGAGATTTTGATAATTTTCTTTTTATCGATGAATGTGCAGGGGAGAAGTGTATTTGGCCCTTATACGTTCCAAAGAGCAATTCCAGAGTTCTCATGCAAACGGTATTTTATTAATATGTTTTTGTGCGCGGTAAACTGAGCATTATTTCATGCAAACATTTTAAAATATATGTATTTCTTCACTAACACTGGACCTGAGTTGGCAATGAACATTAACGATAAATCTTTTTAACCTAATTTTTATTTACATGTAAATGACAGATTTTTACGTTGGACCCTAAAACCGAAAGAAGAAATAATACAGACAAATTACCCCAATGATATTTTAGATAAGCATTAACTCGGTACAAAGATTTATTTGTTTACCTACTTGTACATGTACTATACAGTACCATTTTAGATACCACAGCAATACAGGGTTCGACGTTAACTTTTTAAATAACTAGACCAGTGGTCCAGTTACTTTGAAAATCTACTAGACCTGACCGATTATGAACTAGACCAATAATTAACCAAATTAGAAACAGTGAGTACCGTATAAAATAACTTCAACTCTGAACTGTTAATCATGATTTATTGTTTACAACACTGAACTTCAAAAAATGTCAGGTATGAGTTACAATGTTTCTAGGTTATAGTTACACATCATTCTGGACGTCTTGCCCTTTGTCCCCCATGCCATCAATGTTCAAGGGCATGCTGTGACCTTTAATGGCCAAAATTAAGAAGAGCGTTCGTATTTGACATTTTAATGTCGTCTGTCAGTTCGAACAACAAAACAAAACCGGAAACAGTCCAATGTCGTATTACTTGGGACTCCTTCCATTTATTTAATGTATGGAATAGGAACTGCCGCGATTTTTTATGCCTTTGTTTTTAGTTGGTTTCATCTTAACAATAACAAAGTTTAATCATTGTATAACGGATCATTGGATCACATAAATAAATGTAAGTACGTGGATGGTATGAATTTACTTACTCGCGACAGTTCCTATTCTATAATGAATACCATTACGACATCGTAAAATCCGCGAAACAATGCCTCATTTTGCTTAGAAAATGCCCGTATGGATGTCATTGTCTATTTATTTCATTGTAGCTCTATGAAATAAATAGACAATGACATATACATACGGGCATTTTATATGTTTTAGTTTAGATAACACAGCCTCGACCTGGATACATTAGCGATTTAGTTGATTACATGTCAAGATTGTTTAAAATTAGTAACGACCAAGTTCCCAGTTACTGAAGGGAAATTGAATCGGAAAATATTGTCACAGATTTACCGAAATATTGCTTTTGAAACTTAATTATACGGAATATTTTGGCGGATTTTGACAATTTTGCAACACGACCACTTGGTCCAGCTAGCCTTGGACGTGACAAGACCGAACCGTCGATTTACTACACTAAATGTCGTTCGGTCGGGCCTTAATGTCGAGCCCTGCAATATAAATGTCATACAGTAGATCACTAAAATTTCTGACAGTTGAGAGTAGCTTAACTAACATGCCCATTTCCTATTTCATAATTTAGAGTTTGCTCATCAGACTGTCTATTTAGTGTTTTGGATACCAGCTGGGTTTAATGAGGTAAATCATGGGAACCGGGTGAACAGGTCGGATGCAAGTTTTTCAGAAAGGGGGTTCATTCGGGGCAGTCTTAGGGAAGTTACATGATAATTTTAAACTTTCTGGCCTAAATCAACACAAAAATAAAATATTGTTGACAACTTGTGTAGTAGATTTCGTACCCGCGGCCCCAGTAGCTCAATTGGTAGAGCAACGGCATGGTAAGCCGGAGGTCCTAGGTTCGAATCGAGGCTACTCTTTCCAACCCAAATCCGCCACATTGGCGTTGTGGACAGGGCGATAACCCATGGAGCTCTTTCGGGCGAAGCACGTTTTGCTGGGCTATTCGACTCGAACTTGGGCAGAAACGTGCACATTTCCAAGTAAGTTGGAAATGTCTCGTAAAAATGAGGAGGAAATGTAGTAGATATTGTACCAGCGGCCTTGGTAGCTCAATTGGTAGAGCGCCAGCACGGTAAGCCGGAGGTCCGAGGTTCGAATCCTGGTCAAGGCTACTCCTCCAACCCAAATTTGCCACAGCTGCCTAGACTGATATAAAAGATAATATGATAAGATAACCCCACAGTGACACTGAAACCCCCTCTGGATCCGCCCTATTATTGTTGTGTTCACTTAGAGCGGGTGCGGGTATTACCGAACAGGTGTCTTATTCCGAACATAATTTTCAAATAAAATTTACATTTGTTTTTCATAAGATAAACTTGTATGTGAGGTGAAATATGGTGCCAATATTCTTTCATAGAATATTTGACTTGTTTACAAGTTCGATTGCATGCTAGTTTCAAATTTATTGAGTTTCAAAGAAAATCGCTGTTTGAGGTAAGTTAAGTTTATCAATTAGTCAATCCCGACATTCCAAAATCTTAATTTTACAGAAAGTTAAAATATTTATGTCTATATAAGAGATTATGATTTATAAACGATGTTAACATGTATTTTTCGGGGGATACAACTTTTAGCGCCACAATAACACGTGATAGAAAGATAACGGGGTGTTCGGAAAAAAGCTGCACTTTATCTTTCATATGCGTCCAATTCCGATCAATATTATTTCATAATATACAAGTCCTCTTTTAATTAAGTTATAAAACAAATTTATGATAGTATGTTAAACAAATACTCTATAGAATAAGATTTATTCTATATAAAGAACAAGATTTACGTGATAGGGCCATCCTTAAAAAAATTGTTTGTAGTTGCGCAACCAACCCAGTAAAATAACCCCCGACCCCAAAAAAATTTTGACCATCACGAGAAATTTTTTTTGGTCTATATTTTTCTTTCAATTAAAAATAAGATAAGCATTTTACTAAACACAAGTTTACCATTGCGAACATATTCCATACTTTTATAATTACATTCCAATTTTATCTCCAGTAGGCCCTATCATAGTTCAGACCCATGGAGCTCTTTCGGGCGAAGCACGTTTGGCTGGGGTATTCGACTCGAACTTGGACAGAAACGTGCACATTTCCAAGTAAGTTTGAAATGTCTCATAAAAATAAGGAGGAAATGTAGTAGATATTGTACCAGCGGCCTCGGTAGCTCAATTGGTAGAGCGCCGGCACGGTAAGCCGGAGGTCAGAGGTTCGAATCCTGGTCGAGGCCACTCTTTCCAACCCAAATCTGCCACAGGTGCCTAGACTGATATAAAAGATAATATGAGCAACCCCACAGTGACACTGAAACCCCCCTCTGGATCCGCCCTATTATTGTTGTGTCCACTTACTGTCATTCAGTAGAAATCTGGTAAGAATTGTTATGATGGCATCTATCTTCAGCCAGATAGGTAAAAATTCTGACACAGTTTATGGATACGTCTTAATCATGCTATCCGATTCTGTCAACAAATTAATGTACACCATTTCGGATGGTTCGGATACATAAAAATTCTTCAATCAAAATTGTCTATCCAGGTGACTTGACAAGGAACTAAAATAATATTAGACATTTCATATAACAAATCTGCACACTAGCTATGTGAGTCTGCAATATATCTTACCTCAATTAAGGTTTTAAAAACCATAAAATACCGGACTTCTGCTTTTCTTCGCGCTTTAGAGAAGATTGAAGATTTTTTCAGGGGATGTAATTCTTACTGGTCAAAACGGCTCATGAATGTGAGTAGACTTATTCGCTTTCCATGTCTCGACTTCAATACATATATAGGCTTTTCCAAAAGAGTGTGTACTTTGTTTTCGATGCTTTTTCATTAACTGCTATTCTTAATGCCTAAACATTTGGCATCCAAATTGAGAGTGGAATCTAGATTAAATTCTATAATCTCATTTTATACATTATTGACGGAGACTGGGTTATACACATGTAGGAACTGATGGAAACACATAACACATTATGAATATGTAAACAGTATTTATACTAAGTAAATATATGTATTATTTATCATGGTACTAGTCAATATCAAGTTTTGAAGTAACATCATCCGTGAAACTTAAAGAAAATACAGTGAAACCTCTTTATTAAGACCACATGTGGGGCTAGACAAAAGTGATCTTAATAGTGGGCAAGTCTTTATTTTAAGGAAGACACTGTCGCAAAACTGTTGAAAGGGACATTGGAATAGTGGTTTTATTACCGAGGTGGTCTTTAAAGACTAAATTTCCGGGTGATCTTTATGACGGGTTTTACTGTAACTGAATATTACACGAATCCTTTCCCACGCGCGAAAATATTTCACGCGGCTTACGTTTGAAAATTACTGAAAGTGAAATTAGGGGAAAATCTTCACGCGGCTTACGTTTGAAAATTACTAAAGTGAAATTAAGGGAAAATCTTCACGCGGCTTACGTTTGAAAATTACTGAAAGTGAAATTAGGGAAAATCTTCACGCGGCTTACGTTTGAAAATTACTGAAAGTGAAATTAGGGGAAAATCTTCACGCGGCTTACGTTTGAAAATTACTGAAAGTGAAATTAGGGGAAAACTAAAAGAGGTGTGTCGTTATTTTCTTTTCTGTATTTAAATGCTAATAGATTAACCGACTTTTATAACATCGGGATGATGATGATGATGATGACATGGCCCCTTGAAATATTTTCATTTTGAGTAAATTTTATTTTCGCTGATTTCGCGCTCGAAATAATGCGAGAATAAAAACCCTAAGACAAATTTGGCCATGCATGTCTGTTTTACAAGTATAATTATATTGAGCGAATTTATATCCGCGCATCAATAAGATGCGAACATGTCAATTTAAAGCATACTGGAAAAATATCAGGCCTGTGAAATCAAGTGATACCAGGAACGACAAACAACAACAAAGTAACAGAAACTGACGGAAAACAACAACAAAAATCAAAAGAAATAAAGAAACAAAACAACAAAACTAAAACAAAACCTCCATTTACTTTTAAAAGGACACTATAGTTTACCATTCCAATATTGCCTTGTAGATCTTGAGAATTTACTGTAAACAGACTTACATAACTTAACATCGGGGAGCTCCTCGAGTGTTTCTTTGACGCTGTGATTACTGGAAACAATGGAAACATTCAGTTAAAGGTGCCTTGTCACCTATCAGGACGAAAACATGAAATTTTTACAAATATCAACATTTATCATTTATACTGAAGAAGAATTTTGTAAACAAAGTAAATGGGATGTCACAAATTTGTCCAATCAACGTACAGGTAAATATATTTAAAGGTGATGTTGTTACAGCGTTACTAACGCAGTACAATTTATTTACTACATGTTCTTAAATGTACCGATCTTTCCAAAATTTCGGCGAAATTCGATCCCGTTCAGTTATTCAAAGGCTTTTAACATCAGCAGTATAATTAATATTAACCACATCTGAGACAATGAAGTATTCCGCCCTGAACCGTGATTAGGCTGTTTTAACATTATATTTCACATGGAAAAACAGAGTTGTAGATCTAATTATGTGTTGACCTCCTTTCACCCTGAACCGTGATTACGCTGCTTTAACATTATATTTCACATGGAAAACAGAGTCGTAGATCTAATTATGTGTTGACCTCCTTCCACCCTGAACCGTGAATACGCTGCTTTAACATTATATTTCACATGGGAAAACAGAGTCGTAAATCTAATTATGTGCTGACCTCCTTCCACCCTGAACCGTGAATACGCTGCTTTAACATTATATTTCACATGGGAAAACAGAGTCGTAAATCTAATTATGTGCTGACCTCCTTCCACCCTGAACCGTGAATACGCTGCTTTAACATTATATTTCACATGGAAACACAGAGTCGTAGATCTAATTATGTGTTGACCTTCTCCACCCTGAACCGTGAATACGCTGCTTTAACATTATATTTCACATGGTAAAACAGAGTCGTAGATCTAATTATGTGTTGACCTCCTTTTCGTCAAAAAGACATGATGGAGATTATCATCCCTTGCCCTTCTACTGTGGATGCACCTATTTTCATGAGCATTAGATTTCGTTATAGTTGTATTAAGGTAAATAACTCAGTATTCCTCAGTGGTCCATTCGAATGAAGTCCGTTTCATCATATGCTATTTTTTTCTCTTCATCTGGGGGCCTCTTAACCGTTAGAAATCGACCTGTTTGTGACTTGTTTGCAGGAATAACATGTCAGGAAAATAAATGAAAGCAATTTTATGCCTATATCTCGTTTGGTAGAGGCGCACTAGTTCCGGAAGAGCGGATGTATATATTTGGCACCGTATTTGCGATGCCGCGTTTAAAATAGGGTCTGTTCGGTTAGAGATCAGTAATTTTCTTACAAGTAAGTTAAGCCCCCATTTGCTGTGTGTTTTTCAATAGATGAAATGTAGATCTTCACAGTCATATATGGTTGTCTAGAAATTAAGATGATAGAAATCATGTTAAATGTGCATTGAATATTGGGAATTTAACATTGAGGTCTATGGGAATTGGATTTACCTTGGTTCAACCTTATGCTCCGTTAGACTCCGTCAAAAAGACGTGATGGAGATTATCATCCCTTGCCCTTCTACTGTGGATGCACTTATTTCCGTGAGCATAAGATTTCGTTATGTTCCGTTAGACTCCGTCAAAAAGACGTGATGGAGATTATTATCCCTTGCCGTTCTACTGTGGATGCACCTATTTGCGTGGGCATAAGATTTCGTTATGTTCCGCTAGACTCCGTAAAAAAGACGTGATGGAGATTATTATCCCTTGTCCTTCTACTGTGGATTCACCTATTTTCGTGGGCATAAGTTTTCATTGTTTTTATTTAGATGTGTTTTCGTGATTTCTTTAAATTCGTGGATCTTAATTTTATAAACTACGTTTGATGTTTAAATCTTTATTTCGCGTTGGTTTATAATTCGCGGATCTTAATTTTCTAAACTACGTTTGATGCTTAAATCTTTATTTCGCGTTGGTTTATAATTCGCAGATCTTAATTTTCTAAACTATATTTGATGTTTAAATCTTTATTTGGCATTGGTTTTTAATTCGTGGACCTCAAATTTATAAACTACATTTGATGTTCAAATCTTTATTTCGCTTTGGTTTTTAATTCGTGGATCGATCTGATAATCCGCGCAAATTTGTTCCCCATCAAAATGAATGGTTTTACAGTATTTGCTGAAATAGTTATCATAGAAATCTTGTGCTGGACTGGAGCTAAAAGAAATATCGTTGTTTATTGTTAAAGTCTTTTTCTCGTTATTAATTTACTCTAATGTAACGTTTGGTGTCGGGAACATGTGAATTCTGAACAATTAATCTCTATGTGCAATTCACAAGTAGATGCCAAATTAAGAGGGAATTTATCCATCATCAAAATGCCGTGTTGTCTCCTTTAAAAAAATTGTTTTCCTCACTTTTTATGACATGTTAAATGGATGCCGAAAATCTATAAAGAATGTTTAGAAAAACAAACATAATGTAGAAATTGTCTAAATTTATTTTTTGAATTTTAAGTACGATACATTTCAAACGGAGCGTTGTTTGAGTCATTAGCCACAGATTAACTTAACAATTTAACTTACATAATATAAATTATGTATTTTCCGAGTGATTCCTAGAAAACAATGACAGAAACAGCTGATGATATGAAACACATGATATTAAATATCATCACAACAAAAGCATACCTCTATCATAGTTGTGTGGACGTCATGCTACTGATGATTCTATGCGACGTCTGCAATCACGTGAGCGTTTTACTCTTGCTTATTGGTAAGTTTGTGGCAGCGGCGTCACGGGTTGTTAAGTGTACCCAATGATTGGTTGATTTTATGACGCCACGCATCTTTTCCGGTCCCGATCCTCAAGCTCAGTCGTTCAGCCCCACTGACCATAGTGAAATCACTATCTCTGAATCGTTTATCAGCGTTATTTTCACAAAATACAATACTATTAACAATAAACTATGCCTATCTATGGCTTTCACATTACCACCGTGCCAAATCGCAACCTTGCAAAAACGGCAAAGTCCAGTCGGATCCCGGGATTGCCGGTGAGTATTTTGTTGATTTTTGTATGAAAATCGGTGTTTTTATATATTTATAAATATTTTCAGAGAAAACAACCTAGTAAGGGATGATCTTCAAGGAATCAGCTATAATGCTCACTAATCGATTTCCTCCACGTGTCTATCGTTTTCTCTGTCATTCGGTGAAATCTACGATATGCTGAAAAAGTCGACAGTGGGTCCGGAAAACTCATGTTTTTAACATTTTCTCATACATGTATTCGCCTTTCCATGTGTTAATCTAGTGACTGATCTCTCATGTACCCCATACAAAACTTGTTTAACATTTCGGGAGTATTGGCTGGTAGATGGAGGTCATTTTATGCCAAAATTTTGGGGTAGCGTTTTATCAATCATAAGAGACAGATATGTTGCGGGGGTGGGAGTGGGCGGTGGGTAAAAGGGAGAGGTTCTGCTGTAACTAAAGGTC
Organism: Corbicula japonica; assembly: GCA_038501625.1. Lineage (NCBI taxonomy): Eukaryota > Metazoa > Mollusca > Bivalvia > Venerida > Cyrenidae > Corbicula > Corbicula japonica. Next base: position 132,396 of record JAZAYU010000119.1, on the reverse strand, counting down.
TGTAGTTCTATCTAGGTTCTTGAAACAATGCCTGGTGTATTTCGACAGCAGTAAAATCGGGAAGTACACACACAGATATGCATTTGTAGGTGGCGGGACGCGAATCAACAGGAACGAAAAAGAGGACCTCTAAGTAAGTTATAAGGGGGAAGTGAGGGTGGGGTGGGGTACTTGTTCTTGATGCAATACATACATTAGTCACACAAAATCAAGCTGTTTATCTAACACACGTCATGACCGAAACAGGCAGCAGTCCTGAAGTAAAACGAAATGGGTATACTGTGCACTAGACTTGGAATTGTAGTCTTGTGGAATTTAAGTAATACTATATACAGTTCTGGAAATATCTGAGATTATTATACGTCGTTTTTCTAATCTTTGTTTTAATTTTAGAGGCCCATGCAAACATGGCTGGGTTTGCCGTAGTTGCGGAAAGCTTTCATGTAATTGTTTAAGCAATTCTTGTGCAGGTTGAAGTGCACCTTACGTATACTGTGGTATCATTATATTTCGCGAGGGTAATTGTCGCATTTTTCTCCCTTTGAAGGTGTGCGAAATCAACCCGGACCGAGATCAAACCATCAATATCATCTTTTAAGAGAACAATACAACTGCGCGAATGTATGCCTCCGCGAAAATGTCATTTAGCCTTTGTTTTAAGCGCGAAATTTGATCCCAGCGAAATTAAATGATACCGCAGTATTTCCTGTTCCTTGAATCCCACTCTACTTCTTTGAGTATGTCTTTAAGAATAATAATTTTCATAAATCTTTGTCACATAATATAAGATGAAAATATATCGATAAGGCCTAAACATAGTTAGGGCTTTACACGCTTTAAATCACCCAAATGTTTTCCATACCCAAATGAACACCATCAAATATGGATTCAATCTTTAATGAAAACTAATTGTCTACAATAAGTAAGCAATGATTTCATTATGGTCATGCTATGGACGGGTCTGTATTAGAAAATGATTAGAAAAATCAACCTTTTCTAACAACAAACAGCAGCAAAAATAGCAGACTGTCATAAGACATGTTAACATGAGGATTCAATTTGAGGATCTTTTACAAACATGAAGCCTGATCAAAATATTTCCCCATAAATAATAACTTATTAACCGTTTACTCCATGGGACATGGCTGTTATACCACGGGCAAATAGTGTAGATCCAGATCAGCTGACACATCCCTGCCGTCCGATCAGGATCTACGCTTCCCTTTAGATTCATTGGGTTATTTCTGACTTAGACGCGACCAGTATAGATCTAGATCAGATGACACGGATGTGATAGGTTATCTGGATCTACACTGTTGGCACATGCGATAAAACCCGTATATATGCAGTGAAGAGTTACTGTATTCTAATTTTTTGTATTTTTTGTTTTGGGGTCTAATATTTTCGAAACAAATATTAAAAAGGAAACGTTTACAATTATAATTGTTCCTAAATATTTTAGACAGATTTTTATATGTCTGCAGATCTAAACAAAATCATAAAATATATACCAAAGCTAAAGAAGCTTGATTTCTTAAATTTTGATTTATTGTATTTGTGTCTAATGTATTTGCCATATGTATTTGTCACTATTAGGCCAAATGCATATGGCGCCGTAGAAAAATGAAGGTGAACACAAATTAGAGGCGAAACTTTAAATTCGACACCATTTGGAGAATATTTTTCTTTAGCAAAAGCATTAAAGAAATAAAGTTGAGAGATTTTTAGATAAAAATAAGCAACTATATTCTTGTGACAAAACTTATCTTACATAAAATTAACAGAGCCGACAACGACCGGTGTTTTTAATGTAATCGTGAACCGGAAACTATAAGTCATTTTTCTACAAAATCTAAATATTCAATGCTTTAGCACCCAGCTAGAGACACTATCAGTTAAACGTGACGTACACAACTGGTTACACAACGTTTGTGATTATAATATTTCATTTATAGAAAAAAACAACTCATATTTTTACACGACAAAAATGACAAAATTGCGAGCTTGGTATATTTGCTTTTTTTTATTTTTTTATTTATAAGATTAAATTTTAAGTCAACAATACAGTGTGTTTAACAACTGCTAGTTTCAAAGTGTATTTGAAACAACTTCTCAAAAAAGTTCATTGCAAAATTAAATTCTCAATTGGAACAAACACGTTAAGAATATTAAATACCTATTACCCTGAAATAAAACTAAATTTCCGAAATCACCACAAGAATCTTTGAAATAAAACCAAACACATTTTCTGCCTAAACAAATAAATATGCAGCAGATTGTATGGCGCATTTGGTGTCGAAACAGAAAGATAAACACTGTTTTCAGATGAAGAATCTTTGAGGAATATCTCGGACGAAACCCCATCCTTTGGAATATTTCAGACGAAACATCCGTTGTTGCCTAGGAGCAGAAAGTTCAATAACAGGATCAGCTACTGTTTGCTTAGCAGAGACAACGGTAAGACATATATACTAACACCTGGTTCACACTGTCCCGGTATACTGCCCCGGTGCGTCCCGGTTTCGACGAGGCCTACCGGGACCACATCCGTAGCGACGCCGTTAAGAACTGCATTGAATCGTGAGAAACCGTGTTGAACCGGCGATCACCGGAAAGTGGCTCCGGTGTTGTTTAAAATTTTAATACTACCGGGACTTGCCGGAAGCGGAACCAATGCCGGCTTATTCCAGGGCATCACCGTGGCTTTTCCGACATGATCCGTCTCGCGACCGTAATACCACCGGGTTAAACAGTAGAAAACCGGCATGGTGGAGATACGGTGACTTCCTGGTTTTGCCACGGTGTCACAGAGGAGAGCTGACGTTGCCCCGACTCGTTCCGGGCAAATTACGGTTTGGCACGGTAGCAGCCGGTTAATGCCTGTAAATTAATAACGGTGGAGCCACGATATGGCTATGGTGCAAGCCGGTGGACGCCGATTCAACTTCGGAAGCCATATTTTAACCATGATTTTATGTTTGTGTCCAAACTTGGATTCACCGTGGCTGTATAACGTGGAAATGTGAACTAGGCTTCACGAATCTTCCCGGTTCAACCCGGTTCATGTCGGTCCGCCGGCTACAAATTACCGGGACGCACCTGGGCATACACCGGGACAGTGTGAAGCGGGCTTTACTTCATGTGCACGCCTTTAATGACATGTGCGGCCAGTGTCGATACAGATCAGCCTGTATAAAGTATTAAACAGCCATAAACAGAGCCGGATCATTCTTCTATGTACTGTTGATGTGGAGCTTCTGTAGATTCTTGGTGTTTACCTGTAAATGGTTTAATGACATGTGCGACCAGTGTCGATACAGATCATTCTGTATATTCGTGCAGTCTGATCTGGATCTACATGTACACGTGTCATTTCTTAGTCAGAAATAATCTAATAATTCTAAATGTGAACAGTGTAGATCCTGATCTGACTGTAGGGTAGCCGATCTGGATCTACGCAGTTCGCAACTGAGATAACAACCATAGCACATGCAGTAAACTTTTTAAAATTGTAAATAGGCAGCAAGTCCGTGTTTGAAGTACTAGTATCGATGTCAATGTAAAATATGTGCACATTTCAGGTGATTTCGTTGTGTAAATACATTATACTAAGTACATAGAGTGTGAGAGCCTATACAATTCCGAATCTGGAGAACGTATAATAATTTCCCCACCGCTTTCGTGTTTGGACGCCATTTTCGTACATTAATACAACCGGGACAAATAAATAAATAAATACAACCGGGACTCACCGGAAGCGAAACCAGTGCCGGCTTATTCCAGGGCATCACCTTAGCTCTTCCGGCATGATCCGCTTCTCCACCGTATTACAACAGGGTTAAATCGTAGCAAACCGGCATGAGCTGAGTCCAAGTTGGAGATACAGTGACTTCCCGGTTTTGCCTCGGTGTTCCACGAAGGAAAGCTGACATAGCCCCGACTCGTTCCGGACGAACAGCGGTTTGGCACGGTAGTAGCCCGTAAATGCCGGTAAAGTAATAACAGTGAAGCCACGATATGGCTATGGTGCAAGCCGGTGCACGCCGATTCAACTTCGGAAGCCATATTTAAACTATGATTTTATATCTGTGTCCAAACCGGGATCAACCGCGGTTGTATAATGACATGTGCGACCAGTGTCGATACAGATCAGCCTGTATATTCGTGCAGTCTGATCTGGATCTACATGTACACGTGTCATTTCTTAGTCAGAAATAATCTAATAATTCTAAATGTGAACAGTGTAGACCCTGATCTGACTGTAGGTTAGCCGATCTGGATCTACGCAGTTCGCAACTGAGATAACAACCATATCACATGCAGTAAACTTTTAAAAAATGTAAATAGGCAGCAAGACCGTATTTGTAATTTACTCTAGTTCCCTCAATAACAGTTGATGAGGGTGAGAGCCTACACAATTCTGAATCTGGAGAACTTATTATGATTTCCCCACCACTTTTGTGTTTGGACGCCATTTTCGTATGACGTCACAATGTCATATTAACAACAGCTGGTAATTTACAATTAATACAAGTTTAAATCCAAGTGTAAAAATGAATTTGGCTGCTTAAATATCCTTGCTGTTTAATAAATTAAAAGGCCATTTTGACACATAAATTCAATCAATTAAAGTGTCAATACTGATTCCGGAGCTGTACGGGCTATTTGATTTTTTTTATGTCGCATTTAGAAGGGGGAGGGGGGCGGGACACACCGAGTTTTCACTTCCTTAAACCGATTTTTAACTTTGAACAATCACAAGGGTTTTCTCACTGTGTCGAACGATTACGTTAAAGACACGGTAATTCCGTTGAAAGTCGGTGTTTCATACGTTAAATCCGGTACATTTCAGTCACATGGTTCTGATATCTACCGTGTTTAGACAGTTCTACGGAAAAAACATACTTAAAACCTAGCCAGTATGAGCGATAAAACATTGGGCTGTCATACAGATACTTTTTTCAGACTCAGTTTTTCAACATTTGAGAAGAACATAGTGAGCCTGTGTTCACATCCTAGCATCATGACAGCATAAATCAATTATCATTTGTTATGGATATTAGAATAGTATGTCTTGAACTAATTATTATCGAGATAAAACTAATAGTTTTCTGGCGACTAAAACAACGCTTCTAAAATTTAAAAAAAAAATCCCGTTTTATGAGATTTGTTAAATAAATTGACATCAAATGACATTATTTTTATGAACATATACAAGTTATATCAAATGTATAGAGCATACTCATTTTGTCTTTTTTTTTCAAAATTTAAATTGTGTGGTTATTATCAATTTTTTTTAAAAAGTATAATGATATGTCAGTTTAATAATCACGTTCTAACATCATAGTCATCGAGCCTTAAACTTCACGCCGCCAGACTGTTAGGCTGCTAACTTAACGTTGTCATGTTGACAGGCTGCTAACTTCACGCTGCCAGGTTGTTATGCTGTTAACTTCACATTTTCAGGTTGACGGGATGCTAACTTCACGCTCCCAGGCTCCCATATACAGAATATCGACTGAAGATTTATACAAGCTTGATCTATGTATTGCAAAATTGACAAAATTGTTCGTTGTAGATGTGTCTGTTTTGTTAAAGATGCAAATCATATTTCAAATTTTAGATTAAATGATCAGGGCAAGCCAGGTAAAATATGTCGTCTGTAATATTTTTAGAAATTTTAGTTGTTACTATATTTGGAAAGAGCTTACAGTTACAACTACTAATTTCTCGGACACGAAATAACGAAGTCCGAGTGATCTGATCTGTTATTTACTGATAACTACGAGTCTACGAGTAACTTCACATGTTGACAATATAATGCTATATTTACTGCATAATGCGTAATAAGCAATGTCGTCTGCTCAACTTAATGACGTAATTTCTAGGATTGACTTCAGCTGTCCAAAAACAACTTTTCACGTGACGCACCTTATATAAAGCAATGAAACAATGTTTAAATAACAATTAAATTATATTTGGGGGATTTTATGTTTATAAATTGTCGAATTCTGTGCTGTGTGCTCTTTAATTGTTGTTGTTTTCTCAAGAAAGTATGAATTGTAATGTGAATTCCCCCAGTAGTTAATTAGACACGTTCATGTATTCTTGGTAATTAGGTTGTTTTCTCAAGAAAGTATGAATTGTAATGTGAATTCTTCCAGTAGTAAACTAAACACGTTCATGTATTCTTGGTAATTAGGTTGTTTTCTCAAGAAAGTATGAATTGTAATGTGAATTCTCCCAGTAGTAAATTAGACACGTTCATGTATTCTTGGTAATTAGGTTGTTTTCTCAAGAAAGTATGAATTGTAATGTGAATTCCCCCAGTAGTAAATTAGACACGTTCATGTATTCTTGGTAATTAGGTTGTTTTCTCAAGAAAGTATGAATTGTAATGTGAATTCCCCCAGTAGTAAACTAAACACGTTCATGTATTCTTGGTAATTAGGTTGTTTTCGACATACATAAAATGAATCAAACAATTCATAAAACATACGAGTTGAATAATATGTTGGCGTTATAGTCTGGATTCCTTTAATGCGAAAATATAATCACACTAATCCGGCTTCAAAAATGAGTCATTCCTTTCTAGGGCTGCGGACAGCCACGTCATTAAGCGATATAACAGCATGTATTTGAACGAACCATCAATATTCCATAAAACATCATTGAGACTAAGATTATTTCTATTTTATTGTATGAATTGCTGCATTATGTGTAATTTAATGCATAAGGTTCGCATGTAGTAACCAATGACTGTTTTAATGAGATTACGACGTGCGTTCGACGTGCGTTCGGGGGTTTCACCTTGAGAAATGTATCCTCCACAAGGATAACGCTTCCCTCTACAAGGCGGAATTGACGAAACATTGAAATTAAGAATATAAGCTATCCTCCGTACTCTCCGTATTTGCCACCGTTTCGAAACGATGAAACGCTTATTATGTGTCTTTTTAATGGTATTTTGAAATAGGTTTAGACATTTTTAATCAACCTAGTTGGTGTTATTACTATTAGATCCAGATCGTAGCCATTATCCGGAATCGCACTTTCTGCTATATTTCAATAATGCCATGAAAGGTTATCAAATATTAGCTTCTTATGTTTTATATGGTTGTGTGATTTTGCTTGCAACTTTGTCAAGCTGTTGGGTGAGTTGGAGTTATTTCAACAAGACAACTTGTACTTGTTTTGTGATAGGAGAACCTGTTGGGGCAAGTGTGAGGTTTGTGCACCCTAAAACCTGATTTAGACCCCCAGTGGCAAATTGTTTTTTTTTTTGTTTTGTTTAATACCGTGCTCTCTTTTCCTCTCTACTTTAAGTTCTTTCTAAATATAGTAACTACTAAAATTTCACAAAATATGACTGAAGGTACCTTTTCCAGTGGCGCGTACCAACTGGAAAGTCAGTAATAGCAATACAAAACTTAATCCATCCCAAACGCCAGAGTGCATACATATCTATATCTTGGAAGCTTTGATGCGGGTTTCTAATATAAGGATATTAGTCAGGATAGCAAAACATTCACATCGGACTCTCTTTAGAGTATGCTGAAAATATAATATGGAAGATTTGTGCACAGCTGCGTATTTTGGGTTGTTTATTTAGGATCATGGTTGCTAGATGGTTGCTAGGGCAGGTTTCACTGTATTTTTTTTTAATTTCTCATAATGAACAAGTGCTTTTCATACACATTTTGACAATAAAATTGTATTTTAAACGCGAAATGCATAACAATTAAAGTCGTCTGCTCAATGTTATGACGTCATTTCCAGGATTGACGTCAACTTTCCGAAGGTACCTTTTCCCATGACGCGCTCCAGTTGGTGAATGTTGAGTTGCGCTTACCAGTCTAGTCACAGTCAAACCAATCCTGCAGTATTATCATAATTGCGTGCCATGCTAAGTGAATTTCCAAGTTTCCTTTTACCTTGTACATCTTATCTGGACGATTACTTCCTTTGATTTGGCGAGGACCGATATTCGGGCTAAAACAATAACTGAGGTTTCAAGGACAGTCCAAATGCCTTATTAACACACGGCATTCACTTGCAAGGTTATTTCACTGATGATTAAAATCCTCGATCAGCATAAGCGCGAAATACGCGAAAATTAATCCCGCCGAAATAAAGTCCACAGTACGCATTAATAATATACGTTCTTATTCACTGTCATAGTTAAGGAATAAACTTCACGTCACGTGATATGTTACATGAACCCTTCTGGTCCAACCCGCGCCTCATCAATCTCTTTGATGAGTTGCAATTGGAAATTTATTTATATTACGACTTTCGGTTTGCCTTGATTTTACTATATTCTAAGAAAAGGTTGCTACATGAACAGTGGCTTTGCAATATAAAACCCGAGTAATAGACTTTGTTATACTGTCAATTTATTAAGTTTCGTGATGTAGTAATTTTCGTGGTGTACTAATTTTCGTGGTGTACTAGTCATCCTGGTGTACTAATTTTCGTGGTGTGCTAATTTTCGTGGATTTCGTGGGTAGATCAATGTACGAATTCAAAACAACCACGAAATATATCACAGAACTTGAAGGAAATAAAAATCCACGAAATTATAAACCCTCAAAAATGCGGTTTAACGGAAAACCACGATATGTCCACAAAAAAGTGGATTTACAGTAGGAGGAGGTTGAGCTGTTTTAAATAGGTACTTCATAAAATCCAATATAATTACCGGTTTGTACATTACAGTAAAACACATGATTAAGACCTACGCGGAATTAAGACCACCTCGATAATAAGATCACTATCTTAAAGTCCCTTTCACAATTTTGCAATATTATTCACCACAAATTTATACAAACCCTCTATAAAGACCACTTTAGTCAAGTTCCAGAGGTGGTCTTAAAATCCAGGTTTCACTGTATTTGCAATTTCGTTAATAACACTGTCACGTTCTTAAAATAATTAACAACATTATAGACGTTGTACCGAATTTTGTCAAACCTTTTTGTTGTTTTTTTTTTTTTAACGAAGTACAAGTGTGATCTATGTTTTATTGTTTAGATTGTGAGCCCATAAAATGTTACATAGTTTGGGGAATAATATGTTGTTTTCCGTAAAAAAATGTTGCCAACCTAATCAGGTAAATTCTCATCAGTGACTCTAGGAACGGGGGTTCAAGTGCATATACTGTTACAGTACTTTTTAACTGACTCACACCAATCTGTCTGTCTGTCTGTCTGTCTGTCTGTCTGTCTGTCTGTCTGTCTGTACGTCCGTCCGTCCCGCCGACCTTCCGTCCGTTCGTCCGTCCGCCCGCCCGCCCCAATTATTTGGGATTCATTTTTATGAACATGACTATTACTCAGTATGGAATTGTAAACTCTTGGAAATATATGTTGCTGCAGAAATGTCAAGCTTTAGAGTACTCATTTATGTCGCCTGATAGACATAATAAAGGTTGTTAATCACTTTTCTTCATTTTCTTTATTCTCACATATCTTTAGTTAATCCATAAATTTCATTTAGTTAATGAAATTGATACACAGAGATTTTGATATGTCTTTTTTTACCTACTTATGAAAGCTCGTTATCATCTGTTATCTTTGCAGTTAAACATTCCCATTTTCAATCGGTGACGTAAACTTTTTGCAACGACACACATAAAATAAACATAGGATTTTATATGTTTTGAGTAGCATGACACATTTTTAAGCATAGGCACATGTACCGCTTAAAATAGATTAAAATGAAAGTTTATTTGAATCCTGTTCTACAGAAAAATTTAAATGATGTTTTAGAAAGGTTGATTCTATACATTTAATATAACTAGATAATTAGTTTGATAACTTTAATATTGTTATCTGTGTATCCGATTTCAATTGTAGAAATGAACTTGTGATAGCTTAGATATAAATGAACCTCTGAGTTGGTAATGGTGTAGTATTTGATGCGAGCACTTCTGAAAAAAAAGTATAATTATAAGTTATCTTTGTTTCTTTCCAGTTTCAAAAAGAATGACACATGTAGAGGTTTTGTTTGCTGAAAAGTTTCTAAAATTCAATACACGGAATTTACGAAATGGATATAGTTTAAAGATTTTTTGATACGATGGGTAAATACGTTCAAACTAACGGGAGTCACCAAGTATAGATAGCAACCTTATATGATGATCCATGGTCGGATGATATATTTCTAGAAAAGAGAGTTGTTTAGGGCAATCTTGCGATTATAGATAAATGATAATTTCCAACTTTTAGGCCAAAATCCCTATTAAAATTAAAGAATTGCGACCAGAAAAAAGAGCAACCCAAATGAAACCTCTCTAGATCCGTTCCTGCTTTTATTGTACATAATATAAATATTATCAGTAATTTTAACTTAATCAGCATCTTCTATCTATCCTGCGTACATGTACTAATTAGTACGTAGTCGATTTTTTATCGTGCTCATTGTCAGATTTGTTCAAGTTCAAATACTTTGATAAACAAAACAGGGCATCATATGACAGCTCTCAGTTCATGGTCAGATTTGTTTTGTTTGTTTTTCACAATACTATACATTCCTGTTTAAATCTCTTACATCATTTATTAAGTATGTCAAGTCTGTTGTTGACCATCGTTTTGCTGACGTGCATGATGACCGTTCCTTAATTCACAGCCACTCTATACAGTTACACAAGTTTTAGCTTTACAAAAAGCTAGTCGGTCATTAGCAAATAAATTAATAGAATAAGTAGGTATGTATTCGTGCTTGTTTTTACTTTTGGGCCAACGGAAGTCGATGAAATGGCCAGTTTTCTGTCGATCAATGTCACACAGATTGTATCTGACAAACTATTTGTGAATTTAGTTGATGTTTCAAGTTTCAAGTTTATTTCCATTTACATTTCTCTGTATGTACAAAACATAAACAAGAGAACATATATACATTGTACAATTCTGTTACTTTAAAGCATGCAAACAAAGTTGAACGGCTGATGTTTGATTTATTGAAACATGAAGAAGACGTGTACCACCAAAAGGCGTCAATATAAATAATCATGTCTCTAGTAGACGTAATTTATTATTTTATTCAGGACGTGTAGAAATAATTACGTTGTTTAAGCACCAGCGAATCTGATGAATATATTACTTTAACGCGAATGCTCAAATAGTTCCCACAGAACTTTCCGCAGTCGATACTTATTTGTACATTGAGAGAAAAGCCATGCTTATAATATTCAGTATTCATTACCAACATTCATAAAGTGTAGTTTTAGTTGGTTTAGCAGATCTCGTCAAACTTGAAGTTGACGAGCGTTAGAAGACAGTAAACAATAAATAAGGATGCTGATGAATTTATTACTTTCACTTAAGCTCTATGCTGCTCATATCTTTTATTTTTGTTTGAACGATTTTCTCTGAAACAATTACAGAAACTCAAGAAGCACTATTTGCATTTAAATTAATCTATCATCAAAGAAGTTGTCGTTATGCCACTGTTCTGAAAAGTCTTCACAACTATTTCTCTACTTTAAAGTCTGGTTTTGCATTGCTTGCAATGTATTCTAGTAGATCGCCCTTACATGGAAATGATAGTGCGTGTGTTGTCTACCTTAATGTACTTGTCAAAATAATGTTATTGTTTAGTATCCCAAGACCGAATTCAGATCCGTTATATTGCATGTGTAAGGGGAAGCAGACATTGGGGTCAGTGGTATCCTCGGAAATCTTTTACAAGTTAAACTCAATGTGGATTGCAACTGCGACGAGTCCAACCGTTCACTATAGACCCCAAGAAGAGAACGCATGGATAGATGCGGTTTTGAGAGGGAATAGAGGAATCAAAATAAATCAATTCATATTTCGTTAATAATGAATATATTTGAGGGCAAGTTTTGAATATTATGGCGGCGGGAGTTTTGTAACATAAATTAAATAGTTAAAGTTTAAATGATAAAAATACAGATGCACGTATAGAATGGTTACCAAGTTTCTATTTTAAAACAATCGTTTAAGTTTTGTTTTCTTAAAATAGATGAAAAGGTCACTTTAAAAACCACCGAAGACGAAAAATGTGAAAATATTGCAGGCTCGGTTTCATTGAGCCTGTTAAAGACTTTTAAGCGTATAAAAAACATACTACCGCATCGTAATTAGTGCTCCAACTTGGATATCAAAAGGACAGGGATAGATCTAAAAAACCATGGCAGTTTTTGTGCAACAAGCTCAAAACTAGGCACTTTTATGCAAATATTTGAGAAAGAGCATAATACATGTATATAAATGCCCCTCTGAATGAGTAATTGCGAATAAAAGATAAAATGTAATGTTCATAACTAATGAAGAGATGGGTAGTCATCAAACCAACTAGGTTTAAACTCTCGCAGCTCGGGTTATTTCAATAGTGCGCTCGTGAAATGAAAAATTGTGAGGTTGATTATTTGATAACAAGTACATTAGTTTTGTAATTATGAATTGAAATGATTTTTCAGCATACTTGTAATCATAAAGTGCAATTAACTTCCTGTGGCCATCCTAGTCGTTTATCTCTGTCGTCCGCAGCTTATTGATCGTATTGATGACTGTCTTTTAGCGTAGCGCCTCCCCATTGTCTACGCTTGTGATATTAGATAAAAATATTGCCCATGCTGATCTCCTATGTTTACTTTAAACAATGGTCATGTCACATTCGCTAAACCTCCGGTATCTTCTGAGAACGTTCACCGAAAATGCAATGGAAATCGCAAACAAATTGTAAAATCGCTGATTCATTTTTTTACTTTAAACAATGATCACCTCACTTCGCTAAACTTCCGTTATCTTCTGAGAACATTCGCAACATTTGCACTGGAAAGCGCAAAAAACAAAATCTCTCTTTAAAAGACACTATTTTGACAATTAAGCAAAGTTCTGAAACATCTCCTCGTTTGCGATAAGCCTCTACTATTTCACGACCGCATGTTTGGTGATTTATGCCACAAGAAAGAAAATTTTTAATGTTAACACATGGGTAGAAGTTTTCATCAATTTTTAAAGTGAAGTGAACGCATGGACATGAGTTGTTTTTTTTTTGAAACCCGCATTATGTCATCTAACATGGCATACAATGAAATTGACATCATTAAAACAAACAAACAATTATGAGCAAAAAATATTTTGCTATCAAGGTTTGCATCACGTGACTTTCTAAAAAAGACGCATACCATTATTTCTACACCCTGTAGAAAATACAACACACGTATGTTTATAAAATTTAACATGTCGTTATATATCAGCTCAATTTCTGATTTGATGTTACAACAACGTCCAAATATGGTTTCTTCAACATTTAGAAGACTTTTCTTGCAAATAAGGGGAAAGGAAAAGCATTCTCAAGCTCTAGACGGGCGGCTTTGTCTAATGTGACCACGTCCGGTGCCGCTGTTAACCGGTGTTACCCTTCAAAGGTCAAGTTTGGTCCATTATAATGTCGGTCATCAGGATGACCGACAATTAACGTTCACTGTTCCAATTGTTTACTAGTTTCGTATCGGGTAGAGTTCTCCAAGAGATGAACTTTCTCTTTTGCGGTCACGTTGCTCGAGAATTGTTTACTTGTAGTTGTAAGCCTCACTTATCCCATTCAATTATGCGAAAACAATAAATGACCGGTATGAAGTCGTTTTGTACATATGAGAATTCTCTGGTTCCGGCTCGCCCACGGGCGGCTGGATATACGTTGGGAATTTACTATGAAAACAGCGAAGAAAACCAAGATAAGCCGTTTAAACGGAAGTTCGTGGTTCTCGCTTTCTCTATTGATTCTTTCGTGGATGAAAGAAACCAGTGCGGGAATACCCCTTTTCAATCCTTTAATATCATTGAATTATTAAACACATTTTATTTATAAAAATTCGAATTAAGTTTAGTTTATAACTTACCGCCTGATCTATCAGTGTTCGCTTGTGTAGTACAGTACAATAAAGTATTTTGGTCACAAACAATATTTCATTTTCCATCCAAAATTTAAATGCATTAACACAGTCTTGTCCACTTCAATTAATATGCTAAACGAGCCGTCTACTAGCTTTTTTAAAAGCTATCATTGTGGATATTACGAATTTTTTTCCGATAAAACCTGACATTCCAGTAACAAAAAATAAACATTGGTAAGAGATAGGTAGTTTTATTTATCTAAATTATTAGGTAAACCGATTACAACGTATTTAACACCGATATGACCTATTGGTCACTGCTATTGAGGAAAAATAAGTTTCGTTGGTAAAAATTACCGATTGGGATTTTTTTCAAACATGTTTAAAATTTGCGTTCGGTGAAAATATTTTACAAATAACCGATCGATAACCTGTCCACAACCGATCATCACCGATCGACAATGTCCATAACCGATATCACCGATCGACAACCCAACCTGTCTAAAACAGATATCTCTGATTGGCCAACGATAAGCAACCGATAAACGCCCGCCCGTCTCCCCGTCCGTCCGTCTGCCTGCCTGCCTGTCTGTCTGTCTGTCTGTCTGTCTGTCTGTCTCGATCAGTAATACCTGAATGGCGATAATTCTGTTTAGTCCACATTTGTTTCATTATTAGCAGCTCTCACACACTGCAATGTTTCCCTTTTGTGGACAAGCTCTGTGTGGCATTCACTGATTGACCTGATGATAGATACCTTGTTAGCAAATCAAATCGGTCAGTCTCAGTAACGTGATATGCTTTATTTTGGACAAGGTTTATAATTAATGTCGGTTAGGTACAGTCATGTGAATGTTTAGATAATAATCTATTGAGGCGAGATAAATGAGTATATATTAAACGCCGAAGAACGGGTATATCAATCTAATTAGACATGTCAACAGGATATAAAGGGAGACAAACAAGATAGAAGTTGAGTGTTGCTGAGTACATAGAAGCTTGATGGGAGGCACACAGTTATAGACAAGACTTGGTAAGTACCTTTTAATTAGTTATCGTTCTGAACATTATTTGGCAAATGTAACTAGATAACGGTATATATCATAAACACATTTATAATTTACTGTCTGCAAACACGCTGTATAACTTATTCTATTAACTATAAATCACTTGATAGTGATAGAACATAAAAACAATACTGTTACCCAAGCTTTGTTTACTATTGTTGTCCATTAGATATTATCAGTGGGGAATCATTAAAATATCCAAATTATAGATTGGTTTAGCTAATTTGATATTGACAATACATGTGTTATATCACACGTGATACACACATTTATTGTCAATAGCAAATTAATCATACTTAACGACAACGAACTTTCATTAGTTTATCTGTGTTTGTACAAGTTGACATTGGCAGTGCACCTTAATTCGATCGACTGCTTCTAAACTAAGTCAAATATAGAAGACTGGACAAGCATGCTACATAAAAACAGGCTGGTGGAAGCCTCTGTATGTTTGGTATATTGATTCAATATAGGGCCGTAAAGGCAACACCGACAGGAGGATGTCCTGTGCATGAACACATTAAAAAGCTTAATGTTTTATATCGTAAACACGATTAGTACTTATAATTACGATGCCAACACCTTGTTGGTTCAAAAACAAAGAGATGTTGACGAATTTCTTAGTGGATATGTAATGTTTGATATCGTAAACACGATTAGTACTTATAATTACGATGCCAACACCTTGTTGGTTCAAAAACAAAGAGAAATCCAGATCTGCCCAGTCTGATTATGACCTATATGATAAAAGATTTTATTAGAATATGCAGGCTGATCTGGATCTGCTTTGGTCGCAGATGGGATATAAGCCGTATCCGACTGGGTAAGGTGTTAACGATATTTTCACTTGCATGTTATTGTATTATCTTATTAATAACATGTAGCAAAGTAATTATGAAACTACTAAATAGTGAACTGCAAACGTTTACTAGCCCCTGGTAGAACGCAACTTCATATTTACATGTACACATGTAAACTGTACACAAGATAATGGTGTGCACAAATCTGTGAACATGAAACGTTCATACCCGGAGCTGAAAACAATATTTTATTAGATAACACAAGGTCGCTGAGCACAGTTGTAATGTAGTAGTTGCTTAGCAACATTACTACTGTACGCAGCGACCTTCAAAGAACGTAAATGACAACATGCCTGATTGAATATACGGGCAGATTTGTCTAGCCGCAAAAACTGTCATGGGCATTTGACTGTTAAACTTCTCTAAAGTTAAAGTGAAATCAATATGGCTAGTAGGAAGTAAATTATTACAGTGAACTGTCTGAATTCGCGTACGGACATAACATGTGTTACCATTTTATCAATACTTTCAAATCAAGTAGGGCGATTTACAAAAGTTTCATTATGTTACAAAATGTTATCGTTGTCTTAAAATCAAGTACTAATGAACCTAACTAATGCAGTTTACGAGGGCGTATAATCTTACAGAGGTGTCAACAAGTTCACAAACACGCAGTACAACTAGATGAGCGTTTGTGAATTTAAAATAACTCTTAAGGTGGAATGCGCCGATTGTTAACCTTTCTAGTATTTAAATGAACATTTGCATGCAAGTTATTGAACATATTTCCGATATGGAACCGAATATCTCGGCAAAATATCTGGGTTTTCTTCCCAAAGATGCAGGTCTTCAAAGATGGCCACTAACGGCAATTTTTAACATGACTTCAAAAGAACCGTAACTGAATGTTTTCTGCTATAACTTTAACGTCTTTCCAATTTTCCTAGTTTTGTTTATAAAATATTTCACAGCATTAAATTCTCTTTTCACTGAAGTAACTTTTATGAGCTTTCATTCAAGATTGACATGCTCCGGGCTGAAAAATGACGTCGAGTTTCGCTAAATTTTAATCGCTTTTATTGGAATTACAAAACAAAATTCTGCTCAATAAAATTTTGATTTTGTTTGGATAATTCGTTTGTAAATTTTATTTTGAAAATATTTGACAAATAAAAACGGGGGGGGGGGGTCATCGACTTTGCCTTTGCCTTATTACGTCCTTCGTTACCCTTATCCCCGTAATGTTAACGACTCAATGAAACCTATGATGAGATATTCAGTTTCATATAAAAAATTTATCAATGTACTGCATGCAATTTTTCATTACATGTAAAATACTCAAAAGTTGAAAATTCGGCGCATTCCAACTTAACGTTGTAGACTTAGTATTTTAAGTATTGTCAGTCCATAATTACTTTTCTTTTAATCTTTGGCATTGGTACGTGTATTATAAGGTTGCATAACTTTATAATCGAGGTATCCACTGCAGAAATTAACCATTTTGAAGCTTACACTTACAGAAAGTGTTGTGAAATAATTAAAATGTCTAATACCGCTCAACCTCCTAGAAAAGTGCTTTTTAATAATTTGGATGGATTCAGGTACTGTTGTTGACATCTAACTTTAACCAGTAAACATAGTCTAATGCATATAATACAGAACTTATCACAGATACACTGTATGCATTGTCCTGAGGCGCCTTAAGAAAGGAATGCTTTAGACTGTACCAGTATAACTTCCTAGAAAATGAAACATTTAACTTTACAATACATTAGTCAATGAGTACACCTATTCAGTTTGATTTCAGACAATTGTCTTTAGTGTAACAGAAGTTTGGCAGTTTAGAAAAACAAAACTGTTTACTCCAAATATGATCAAACGGAATAGACTGTGGTACATTGTAACAAGATTAGGGCGGCAGAAATTAATTCGAAAAAATGTTAGGCACAACAACTGAAACGACATACTTTTATTTAAATAACTATATGCATTTATATGAATTAGGTAACTTGAATGTCCGTTTAATTACACAAAGAAAAGGCAGCAGAGGTAGAAGAAGACAAATTTAATGTGCCCGCACATCTGACAAGATCCATAGCATAACAAAATCAACACAGAAATTAAATAGCGTACTGGCAAAGTAAGTAATCATCAGGCATATATTTACAATATATCTTTAAACAACGATATAATGCTTACTTTGTTGGATCTTTAAGCTTATTCAGCAATAACTACCATCATAATAAACAGCAAAATCAATCGAAACAGCAAATCAATAGAAATTAGTTTACATTTGAAGGAAAAATTCAATGTCGTAGGACAAAGATTTTGTGCAGTTTTTACAAACTTGTCAACAGCTGATCCAATGTATAAAACACAGTTCACGGTCCAAGATCATTCTTGATCTGGGTTTTATACATTGCAGCTGATCTAATTAATGGCGTCTTATTTGGAAACCTTTCAACGAACAAGGAGTTGCATACAAACAATGTACATGTTTACCTTGTATATTTATACAATATCGAATCCTAAAACAAAATGATAGTTATTATCAAATATCTTGCATTTATAAAATTGTTCGTTATTCTGATTATTTTCGTGTCTACTCAACTTTTCAGTTTGTACCACTAATTTTTACTTCGGTTAGAGTGTTTTATTTTTCCGTACACATGTCTTTACCAAATGGACTTATTGGAGGTATTTGTTAAACTCATAACCACAAACATATCTTTAAAAATGCGACAACATTGCTTATATGTTTAACATAATTTTTTTTATTTGTGTTTCTGTGCTTATCTAGCAACTATAATAATTTAACATTACTTATGATTATTAACATGCGTCGGAAAAGTTCGAATCCCAGTTTAATTTGATAATATAATAAAAAATGTATCTTTGTTTTCCATTCGATGTGGATGGACATTGGCTCCCCTTGAAGTTATGTTGGAGTTAGATACTATTTAAAGATTACAACTCGTCTGAAGATCTTTGTACAAGTGTAAACTGCAAACTTCCAAGCAGTGGTAAGTAAAATTTAGTATCTCTTTGTTAACTGTCTTGTCATCTCTTTTCACTACATGTAACTCAGTCAGTACCTGGTGCTTGGATTTACATGGCTAGGCTCTGTCGCTGTTCGATTCCCAGGAAAGGCAGTACCAGTTTTCCAGAACCAGGCTCTGTCGCTGTTCGATTCCCAGGAAAGGCAGTACCAGTTTTCCAGAACCAGGCTCTGTCGCTGTTTGATTCACAGGAAAGGCAGTACCAGTTTTCCAGAACCAGGCGCTGTCGCTGTTTGATTCCCAGGAAAGGCAGTACCAGTTTTCCAGAACCACATTTGATCATGAGCTTTGCAAAATTTGTTTTTTATTTCATTTAATATGCTTTATACTTTATCAATAATGTAACTTTAGAATTTCATGTTATGACGGGCTTGGGGGTTAAAAGGATCACAAAAAGCTATTTATTAATAACATTGGTAGCTATGTAGCTCGCTTTTTTACACCATTGGATATTTATGAATATCCGTTTTTTACTTTAAGGTCATATAATTTCATAGTTGTGATAGGTTTCATAAGTTATTTGTATAAAAATACACACGTATAAATGTATATCTGTTCGAAAATACTTTAACCAATTATCAATACTAGTTGATAAAATGGTCTTTAAACTGATCACTGTGTGGGAAGGCTGTGTTTTCTGATTGTACTAACCATGCTCCCTCTTCTTCTTCACTGTGTGGGAAGGCTGTGTTTTCTGATTGTACTAACCATGCTCTCTCTTTCTCTTCTTCTTCACTGTGTGGGAAGGCTGTGTTTTCTGATTGTACTAACCATGCTCTCTCTTTCTCTTCTTCTTCACTGTGTGGGAAGGCTGTGTTTTCTGATTGTACTAACCATGCTCTCTCTTTCTCTTGACTGTGTGGGAAGGCTGTGTTTTCTGATTGTACTAACCATGCTCCCTCTTCTTCTTGACTGTGTGGGAAGGCTGTGTTTTCTGATTGTACTAACCATGCTCTCTCTTTCTCTTGACTGTGTGGGAAGGCTGTGTTTTCTGATTGTGGCGATTCCTGATATGCATAATTATTTGACAATTCTAATGCTTTCAGCTTTCTAGAAACTGCTACAATCTAAATTTCAGTAGAAACGCGCACAGATCATCCATCTTTGCTAGAAGTAGGCATCAGCAAAAACAAACAACATATCAATTAATTAATAAACACCAATGATAGCAGCTTAAATTTAATAAGTAGCATATAATGAGAATTTGAAGTTATGCATGTTTAAAGAAGACTAACACTTGACAAGCACATTTAGTCGTATACACAATTTATTTCACAATTGTTGTTTTAAAACTTCTAAAACTATTATGTTAGTTAAGTTTCTCACTTAAAATTCATCATTTTAATTGTATTTAAACTATGATAAATGAAACACCTACTTGTACGTTTCTGATTTAAAATTTATAATGTTTTGGTTATGCACTAAATACATGTACGGGACACAAAAACTTCTCAGAATATGATTGTCTGAAACAAATCCAAAACAGGTTTAGGGTAGAGCAAAACATTTCCCGGTCACACGCCTGTAAGCGACTGGAAAATCCAGGAATCGTTGAGTACCGTAGATATTAGACGTTAATCTGAACTTCTAGTTTTAGATCGGTAAGCAGTGAAAACGGGGCGATCTTTTATTAAAACAATAAGATCATTGGGCTCCATTTCATGGAAAGCATGAATATACCGGTAATATATTAAAATGCTGATCACCGTGTCTGGTCGGGACATTTCATTTACATATGAATACAGGTGTAATACATTCGCTTTGATTGTTTTTGCAATCGTTTAATTGATTAATTTATTTCACTTTAAGACGAATTATGCAATAATCAAATTAATTAAAGTCGTTTAGTTATTTTTCTTAATCATTTTTTTCAACCTTATCATGTCTCCGCAATCTGATTAAAATCATCTCCTGAAAACCGCTACGCTAACAATTTGTTAGATCTGACTTTAGTGAGATTGATGTCTTCGTTAATACATTTATGTTTACATCAGTTTAATATATTTTCTTTTCTTTCGTTTTTCCGTTTCGTTACTCAAACAAATACTAATTAGTAGAAGTTTTCGTAATAATATTATACACTTTATGGGGACATATTTTCAAATATTTAGCCCGCATTTCACGTAGTAAATCTTTTTCTTGTTGTTAGCATCTTACGCACCATTTTTAACAAAACCGATTTAACTAAGCCACTTTAAAAACTCAGACTTGCTTGGAATTTTTCGTAACATTTGTATCTCTTTTCAAGACATATTTGTATTTACATGTTTTGGACGGAATGATTTTATTAAATTCTTTCTCTTCAGATTGCGGTTTAGCAGTACGAGTTGTTTTATATCGCCGCTGTTCTTAAAATAGTTGTTTTCCACATGTCCTCCGTGATAGATCTTGCACAGAATCAACTTCATTAAATGAATCTAATTATATTGGGATTGTTGAAATTAGCAACCAACTTGCATTTATATCCAGTGTGGACAGTATATGCATGTACAAAAACTATTGAAATAATGATTTACCAGCAAAGACACAAACAAAACATGTCTGATTGAAAACCTCTAAAAGTTTGGACAAATGGCTAAGAATGACAACTGAACTTCTGTGCTGTACGCTCTTTATTAAAAGAAAAAAATGAGTGACTCAAATTAAAGTTAACAGACATAGCCGATAATATTTAACCATGTCAGTCTTGGCTCCGACGTTGACAAAGAAAGAGTTTAAAAATTGGGTGAAGGGAGCTTTGGCTCTTCTCTTTACCAAGGATGGTCTGACAGATTTTGTCAGTGCGGAGGTTGGTCGGCATCACCAGCGCTTGCTGCAGCTTGTACCGGCGGCAAATATGCTCAACACGTGCAACTGTAAGATTAACAGCTTACCACCATGTACAAGAAGTAGAAATCATAGTCATGTAGTTTCTGGCCCCAAACAACTGTGTTCCCGAGGTGTTTGCAATATTCTAATGGACGGGATATGCAAAGATCATAGATTTAGAGGGCCATCATGGAAAAATACAGATCCTCAGAAATGGTCTACCGACGCATTTGAGGTAGCTAAATGTTTTTTTCCGCCGGACGGATATTCTCACACAACATCTCTGTCAGAGACAGACTTCAACGGGATCGTGTCGGTGATCATCAATAACTCGTCTTTTTCAACACAAATACAAGACAACTTGGCAACCGAACCTAATATCTGCACAAAGGTACACGTTTAATACTTGTAAATAGATAAGAACTTTATTCAGACATCTGAGTAGGAGCAATACTATATGTCGCCTTTACAATTCCTATTGTATATTTTCGTATTAAGTACTTTCAATAAATGTGCCGAGAACTACATAAACATTTGAAAAGATCATCTTACATGAATGGGCACTTAAAACTGACGCAGTCTACACAATGGAAACATAAACCAGCGTGGTTAACATCATAAATAATAAAACGTTTTAATGTAAAGCCAAAAAACACACTGTAATTAATGTAATAATCGTTACCAAGATTACAATACAAATTTACTAGAGGTTTCAATGTATTTTAAATTGTTTCAGACGTTTTAGCATGTGTCTCCCAGTGAAAGTAAGAAAAGATCTTCTGTCGCTTTATAAAGATAATAATGTTTTTATTTCAATGTTAATGAAAACGACGAAAAAAGACCTAACGTTTATTTCGCCGTCAGAATGTTTTATTAAATTATAATAATGTATACATGTAATCGTACTAGGCCCGGAAGGTCGGTCGTGAAATTCGACACACAGCTGATCACTTACTGTCTGACAGTGACCTCAGAGACTATATTGATGATCTCATAAACCTTCTATGCGACCCTGCCTACTTGCTGAACGATCCTTCTGCGCAGGATGCTGTTAAGAAACTAAGATCGGTATGTGTTTATATAGCGAACATTCAGAAAACATGAGTTCTGGATCATGTTTCAAATATACGTTCAGATCAAATACTAGATAACTATATAATTTCTAATTCTTAGACCTGTCTCCACTGTACGTGGCCTGACTTTATTGTTTTTAAACTTTGACTCACTTCTCTATTTTATTTAGCTTTCTGGTCTCAAGTTAAACACGCGATTTATCGTTCTTTGAAAACGGATCTCTTGAAATTAAAAAACGACATAGACATTTTATATTGAGAAGAGTTGATTTGAGCACTACAGAATGGGTTTATGGCATAGGAGGCTAATGTAGACCAAGTTTAGCGTTAAGATCCGAGCAGTCGAATCATGGTCTAATGTGTTAGTTATTCATTCAGAAAATTGTTTTTATCGCATCCAGTAAACATTTTATATTCTTTTTCAGACCATGTAAATAATTATACAATTTGACCAGGATCTACAATTATTGCTAAGTCTTTCAACTTGTTTTCTCATGCTGTGTCGCAATGGATTTATTCCTAGATGCAGCCAAAACCCTCACACCCATAACAACCATACCTTCAAGACAATTACATTGACTCAATGATCACACATGACCAATAATATTATTATAATAATAGTATTAGCTCTAATTCGAAATACAGGGCAACACTTCACGTAATGAATAGTTTTGTTACGTGTGACCGAATTGGCTGCTTCTAAAGTTATGTTGTAATAATGAAGGTTCTGTATCCCTGGTTACCTTTAAACACATAAAGCAGTTGTTTGCCCTAGCCCAGATATAGTTTTCTTAATCATCATCATCATTATCATCATCATCATCAATAACAACAAAAACTTCATCATTATGTTGTCGCTGTTGGTTATTTTGTTCACTTAACTTTAAAAGCGACAAAATAATGATGAAGTTTTTGTTGTTATTGATGATGATGATGATAATGATGATGATGATTAAGAAAACTATATCTGGGCTAGGGCAAACAACTGTTTTATGTGTTTAAAGGTAACGCGAACGCATGAACAGGTTATTGTTCGTCCTTTCAGTTAAAGACAAACGATCTAACCATACATGAGAAGGATATAACTGAGGCACTCAAAGATAATATAAAGGGCACCTTCAGTGAAGAGCACAGAGATCTCCTGCAGAAAATCAATGATCATTACTCCAAACTACAGACAGATTCTGTCGCCGAGATTGACAGGATTGTAGCTGTCAGGAAAACGGAACTGGAGGAGCTCGCCAACAGACTCACAGATGATATTACTAGGCATGCAGAACTAAAGAAGCGAGAAATAGAACAATGTGACGAAATACAGGACAAGAAGGAATTTGAGGAGAAACTAAAAGGTTATTGACATTTCTGTGTTACATTAAAATTAAATTAGAGAATAAGATGGTGGAAAATAAATAAAAACAATGCTTTTTAAATATGTGCATACATGAGACTCAATATATTATTATAATTTAACTTTGTAAGGACTTGTATTGATATTGTAATGTTAAACCGGTCCAGACTGGAGATCGAATCCACACTCCAAGTCCGTTTTAATATATGCTATTTTTTATTTTCATCTGGGGGCATCGTAACCGTTAGAAATCGGCCTGTTTTTTGACTTGTTTGCAGAAATAACATGTCAGGAAAATAAATGCAAGCAATTTCATGCCTATATCTTGTTTGGTAGAGGCGAACTAGTTCCGAATCAGCGGATGTATATTTTTGGCACCGTATTTGCGATACCTCGTTTAAAATAGGGTCTGTTCCGTCAGAGATCAGTAATTTTCTTACAAGTAAGTTAACCCCCTATTTCCTGTGTGTTTTTGAATAGATGAAATGTAGATCTTCACGGCAATATAGGGTTGTCTAGAAATTAAGATGAAATAAATCATGTTAAATGTACATTGAATATTGAGAATTTAACATTGAGGTCTCTGGGAATTGGATTTACTTTGATTCAACCTATAATTTTCGCGTCATTTTACACAACGGCAAATCGTAATGCGTAAACGATTAAACCCTACCAGGACGAGAATAGTAGCCTACCGAGTCTTCCGAGTTCCTAGATTTATTCAGAATGCCTCGGTAGAACTTCCAGCACTCTCTAGTAAAGATGAAATACATGTAGGATGTATTAAATATCGCATTAGCTGTTTCAGTATTTTTTTTTTAATGTAAAATCTTTATCTGCAGTTATAAGGCCGCGACCATTTTAAAATCATTCTGCTATTTTGTTTTAAAAGGGGACAGAAAACAATTTTAATTTCTCCGCATAGGATTAGAGTACACTGTTCAAATTTGTAACATAAAAAGATGCATCAAATTTACTTCTTTTTTGTGAATTGCCATTAAAATACCCTCGTGCGTTCATTAACCAAGTTCATTTTATCGCAGTGGGTGTAAAAAGAACTCACAAAATCGAACTTAGCTTTAAACCTATAAAGGTAATTATGGCGGAAAGCCGGAGTACACTCCCGTAAGTATTAATAATTTCCTATGCAATTCAGTTGACTCCAGTACTTACGCGAAAATATCAATTCCCGCTATTTATAAATTACATCACCCGTAGTTATAATAACAACTCCGGCCTATGATATAAAACCCCGGTAATATTACCATCAGCTACAAATAACTCCGGCTTTCCTTTGCGCCCGTAGTTAATTTAATATTTCCGGGGCGTTAAATCCCGGGGTTATTAAATCTACATCGCTAGTTACGTTGCTATTGAAAACCCGATAGAGGAGTAAACCAATCGGATGATTATCCGCAGTTAAAGAAGACCAATCGGGATCGTCTTTACATCCGCGTCTAGCCTCTGAGCAATGACTGGTTTAAATTAAGTCAAGTCTCAATTTCTGAGCAATTGATTAATCTAAATTGAGTAAGGTCTCAAGTTCAGAACAAATGATTGGTTTAAATTGAGTCTAGTCTCAATTTCTGAGAAATTTACTTGTTTAAATTGAGTCATGTCTCAAATTCCGGGAAATTGATTACTTTAAATTAAGTGAAGTCTCAAATTCTGAGTATCTGATTGGTTTGAAACTTAACTAAATTTGAAGCAATCAATTGCTCAAATTTTGAGACTAGACTCAGTTTAAACCAGTCACTTGCTCAGAATTTGAGACTTGACTCAATTTAAACCAGTCGATTGCTCATAATTTGAGACTTCACTTAATTAAAATGAATCAATTGCTCAGAATTTGAGACTATACTTAATAAACACCAATCAGTTACTCCGAATTCGATAATTTACTTTATTTGAAGCAATCAGTTACACAGAGTTTGAAAACAGACTAAATTTGAACAAAATATATGCTCAGAATTTGAGTCGGACTCAAATTTAACCAGTCAGTTGCTCAGAATTTGGGACTAGACTCAATTTGAACAAACTAGATTATCAGGATTTAAGACTTTACTCCATTTGACGAAATCAGATGCTCAGAATTCGAGACAAGACTCAATTATAACCAGTCAGTTGCTCAGAATTTGAGACTAGATTCAATTTAAATGTGAAGCAATCAATTGCTCAGAAAGAACTTGACTCGATTTTAATCAATCAGTTGCTCAGAATTTGAGACCTTATAAACAAAATTTGAGACTTAACACAATTTGAAGCAATCAATTGCTTCAAATTTTGAAACTAGACTGAATTTAAACCAGTCATTTGTTTAGAATGTTTTACTTGTCTCAATTTAAATCAATCAATTTCTCAGAATTTGAGACCTTATACTCAGAATAATAACTAAATTGAAGCAATCAAATGCTTCAAAATTTGAGACTTGACACAATTTAAACCAGTCATTTGCTTAGAATGTGTGACTTGTTTCAATTTAAATCAATCAATTGCTCAGAATTAGAGTCTTGACTCAATATGCTTGCGCTAGAAGCTACACGCGGATGTTAAGACGATCGTCTTTAACTGCAGATAATCATCCGATTTGTTTATCATTTAAACCAATCAGATGCTCAGATTTTGAGAATAGACTCCACTTAAACCAGTCAGTTGCTCAGAATTTGAGACTAGACTCAATTTAAACAAACTAGATGCTCAGAATTTGTGACTTTACTCAATTTGAATCAATCAATTGCTCAGAATTTGATACTAGACTTAATTCAAACCAATCAGATGCTCAGAATTTAAGACTCAATTTAAACAAATCTTCTTAGAATTTGAGACTTACCTCAATTTGAAGCAATCAATTACTCAGAGTTTGAGACTTGACTAAATTTCAATCAATCAATTACTCAGAATTCGAGACAAGACTCAGTTTAGACCAATCAGATGCTCAGAATTTGACACTTTACTCAATTTGAAGCAATCAATTTCTCAGAATTCGAGACTAGACTCAATATTCTTGCGCTAGAGGTTTGCGGCGTAGATTCAACTCCGGGGTGACATTTCCCCGTAGATAGTAAATCCCGGAGTTAGTAAATTACTTGACTCCGATGCGAAATTTCCTTGGAGTTAGTAAATCCCGGTGTTAGTAAAATATTACCTCCGGTGTGAAATTTCCCCGGAGTAAGTAAATTACTAAAAGCCGCTGTTACTATTAGCGTGTTTTTAGATGAAAAAAATATAAACTTCGGGCGATATAATTTATAAATAGCGGGAATCGTCATTTTTACTTAAGTATTGGAGTCAACTGAATTGGAAATTATTAATACTTACGGGGGTGTACTCCGGCTTTCCATAGGGAATAAATGTATACAGAACAGGAAGTATCTAAAATGTACCTCCGCCAGAAATAAGTACCGGCCGATTCATTTCAGTCAATAGTGTTAAAAGTAATTAATAAATACTGAGTTGCGGTGGACAGATACAAGTTTATGAACTGTAATTGGTTAGTTGATTTAATTCAGAGACAAGTCTTGATGTATGTACTCCAGCTTGTGATTGGTAACATGATTCAGATTAGATACCGATCTCGAAACTTAAACTTGCGATTGGTAAGTTATTCCAAATCAGAAACCAGTCTAAAAACTATTGCTTGTAATTGGTTTGTTGTTCCAAATCGGAAACCAGTCTCAAAACTCTAGCTTGTAATTGGTTTGTTGTTCCAAATCGGAAACCAGTCTCAAAACTCTAGCTTGTAATTGGTTTGTTGTTACAAATCGGAAACCAGTCTCAAAACTCTAGCTTGTAATTGGTTTGTTGTTCAAAATCGGAAAGTTTGGGTCACATGAGATTCAAAACTAGGTCACACAGCCCGAATATGGGAGGTTATATAGCGGTTAACAGTAACCCTTAATCGTACCCCAAAAGTAGAAGGCTACTGTTTCAGTTCAAATATCGTGGCAAATTGTGAGAAAGGTTGTTTGGTTGATTTCTAGCTGAAGTTTTAATATGGGTTATCTTGGGTCAGAAACTAGGTCACACAGTTCAAATATGGACACTCTTTTCAGTCAAAATATCATGACAATATGTCAGATAGGTTGTTAAGATAGCATAAATATGGGAAAACCTTGTTAACAGTCTAACGGTAACATTTTCAGCTGCATATCCTGGAATTACTTCAGAGAGGTTGTTTTAATGATTTCTAGCCCAAATTCGAATATGGGTCGTGTGGGGTCCAAAACTAGATCACAGCGCCGAAATATGGAAAAACCTTGTTAACACTTAAGAGGTAACATTTTCAGCCCATATATGCTTGAATTTGTCAGAAAGGATGTTGTGATGATTTCTAGTTTTAATAATGTGCTGTTTATTACACACCTCATCTGCTAATTGTATTGCAGTATTTAACGCCATATGATAAATAACATTTGTTTTGTAATCAGTACACACATTAGATCTCTTTATGGAAAGGCCAGAGTTTTTATCTTTGTTTATGCGACTGCCTATTAACAGGAATGCCAAAAATGAAGCGGAAGTCAGTTTCACACAGCCCCAGTCTCGCACACATTAACT
Source organism: Corbicula japonica (assembly GCA_038501625.1). Classification (NCBI taxonomy): domain Eukaryota; kingdom Metazoa; phylum Mollusca; class Bivalvia; order Venerida; family Cyrenidae; genus Corbicula; species Corbicula japonica. The sequence goes on along the minus strand of JAZAYU010000119.1, from coordinate 103,817 downwards.
AGGTCCGTAATATAACTTTCAAATTGTTAAAAACAGTTGTACTCGAGTGATCGATAAAGGGCCATCATTGCCCTCTTGTTTGTTTCAAAGCTTGTTACGGATGTTCAAATCGGAGACCAGTCTCAACCCTCCAGCTTGTGATTGTTTAGTTGCTTTGGATCGGGTGCCAGTCCCGCAACTGCAGCTTTCGATTGTATAGTTGCTTTGGATCGGATACAATGCCCAAGGTTTTAAAACTGAGCATGGAAACCAGTCTCATATCTCAAGCATCTGAATGGCTGAAATGGCGACCAGTCGCCATTTTAGCTAATCAGATGTTTGAGATTTGAGACTGGTTTTATAACCTTCAGCCCAAATCTCGAAACTGCAGCATTTGATTGTTTAGTTGCTTTGGATCGGATACAATCTCGAAACTGCAGCGTTTGATTGTTTAGTTACTTTTGATCGGATGCAAATCTCGAAACTACAGTTTTTGATTTGTTAACTTAGTCTTTTTGGATGAGAGAACAGTCTCGAAACTTCAGCTTGAGATTGGTTAGATGCTTCAGATTGGAGACCATATTCAAAATTCTAGCCTGTGCTTGGTTAGTTGCTTTGGATCGGAGAATATTTTCGAAACATCTGATAGTAATTTATTAGTTGCTCTGGATCGTAGACCGGTCTCGAAACACCAGCTTGTAATTTGGTTAGTTGCTTCAAATCAGAGACCAAACTCGAAATTCCAGCTTGTGATCAGATCGGAGTCCAGTCTTGAAAAGCAAGGTTGACAAAAACCAGCGTAAAGACGAGTTTATATTAATAATTTGTTTTGGCATAAAAGATATTTGATACACAAACGTATGTTTGTGGAAACTAAACAAAGTGTCTGTACTTCTTGAAAAATAGTGATGTATTATTCGCTTATTAATAAGTAAACTGTCGATAATCTACACGTTTTAATTCTAATTATTCAAATAATTAAAAAAAACAAACAAATGCTGCTAAACTAGTGTAGCAGCCTTGGCTGGTGTAATGTCAGAGAACTAAGATTTTAGACAAGTCCGTCAAAGATAAGCTTTTGACCGATTCATATCGTCACCGTTATTTCAACGGGACCTAAGTAACTAATACGTCGGTTAGCAATTTTTACCACGATTTAGAGCCTCATCTTAATTTCAATAAATATAAATTTATATTATATCAAGACTGTTTTTTTTATAAATTTGGCACAGAATTCAGTGAAAATTGTACTATAATTACTGTTTTCATTAAAACTTTATATTTTGAATATTTTCTACGGGTATATGTGCTAACTTCCGACATGCTCGGATTTCGTGCATTTTTCCCAACGGGAAATACGCAAAATACCACAGTAATAACAGCTGTAACACGTATGTGTAGTTGTGTACTATCATTGTATTTGACGAGCATAATGTACAATAAACCAAAGAACGTTTTCGAACTTATTTTGTGAACAAAAAGCAAGAGAAAACCTTAGCATTTGTGTCGTTTAAGTTATCCCTTTATATAGAAGCGGTTTATCTTATGTGCGACCATTGTAGATTCAGATAATGCTATCTGATAAAGATCTACACTGGTCGCCTCCTGGCCAGAAGCAACCCAATCATTTAAAAGCAAACATGCAGATATGTGCCGGCTGATCTAGATCTCAACGGTTCGCACTAGATAGCAGCCATCCCGGGGTCAAGCCTATTAAATGGAACCTAAATAATGTTATACCGGTGAACATACCGGTGTTTTAATGTTGTGAAGCAGAGTATGTCTTATTGAAAATATCCGAGAATTACTTCACTACACACTTGTTTGGTTGCAAGGGAAGTGGACAATATTAGTACAGGAACTGAAGGTACGGCAAGAACCGTGTGTGAAACTTGCTCGAGCGTACATTTCAACAGAGTATGTTTGCAAATAATGAATAAATACAATGTAACTTTATTAATATTTATACTTACAGTGTTTAAAGAAGAACTTGTACGTTTCTACGATGAGAAAGAATCCACGATTCCAGCCTCACCTCTGGTTGAAGACTTTGCCGTTCCTTTAATGAAATTGTACGTGCAGCCCCCGATGTCGGCGTTTATCAAACCGAATGCCTTTGGACAAGGACAGAAACATTCTAATAAGACGTCAGTCTCTTCGTACCGGGAGTTGTTTCTTACAGATGGCAACGTTCCGTATAAAAATATATACGTCGAGGCAAATGCCGGCTACGGAAAGACATCATTCACCCAGAAAGTTGCAATGACGTGGTGTCTTGCTCAAAATCGTAACGAGACTATTAAAATCAGCAAAGATCAACAGGAGGACCTAGAAACACTAAAACGCTTCGACTTACTGTTCCTGTTACACTTAAGAGATTTCCACGGTGACGACATGTGCCTTCTTAATGACCTTATACACAAGTTTGTGTCAAAGCATCTGCCAAGCAAAGAACGATTTTCAAAAGAGTTTATAGGAAGAATGTTACAGAATAAAACATGTCTAGTCATCTTGGACGGGCTAGACGAGTGGGTGCATCCCGAGACATGTTCACAAACACCCGGAATACCACACAACAACAATCGTGAACGCTGTACCCAGTTAACAACAACTCGACAGTGGAAGCTGAGTACTATAGGACTGAATCCAAACCTAATTGACAGACATATAGAGATATCCACGCTCGATGACAAAACTTCTCAAGAACTGAAATCAAATGCCGTTAAACTCCTGAGCGAAAACAGTGGCGAAAGGAAGCCTGACCTGAACGACTTTGACAGAAAAGTATCTTCGGTAAAACTCGGAGATATCCGTTTAATTCCGTACATCTTACTACAGCTTATTTGTATCTGGTTTGATGGTCTTAGCATCGGCAAGTCGAAATGTGAAACGTACAGTAACACTATTGAATTAACTCTTCAGCGGGGTTTGAACAAGAAAAATGCACCGACCCTTCCTACTGGAAACGCGGAAAGTAACTTTACAGTCCCAGAATGTATGAGACATAACGCGTTGTGTAATCAGTATATGAACTTACTCTTAAAGGTCGGGAAGTTAGCGTTTTATGCATTATTTCAGAAAATAAAAGAATCCAGCCTGGTGATTGACAGCACAACTGTGTTGAAATTTCTAACAGAGCAGGAACTCGAGTTTTGTCTGAAAATCGGACTGTTGAGTCAAAGCAAGGACAGAAGTAAAGTCTCAGTAAAGCGCTATCAAGTTTTCTTTCAACATAAATCCGTACAAGAATTTATGGCTGCCTTGTACATTGTGTCTGAATGGAACAACGGAACTATAAAATTAACTATTCTTGAAGTTTGTTCATCGCTTTCAAGCATATTAGAAATGGAAAATCTGTTAATTTTCGTCTGCGGTATGAATCCGGAAGTTTATACATGCATTTCCGGTGAGTTGCAGACGATCGTTGACCTTGACAGTTCTGTATGTCAATTTAGGACAGACATGTATATTGATATGTATGGTGACGCTTGGAAATCAATGAAATCTTACCAGTCAATGCAGTTAGAGTGTCTACAAGAAAGTTTGAGAAATGGAAATGACAGCTGTCCCATCCCTCTTTATTTCGTGCTTGATAAACACAGCCTAACATATGATGTAAAAGCTTTGAAATCAATAATGCAAGTTAATGAAAGTATCGGGAAATCACCACAAGTATCATTAAACGAGAAGATAGTAGCCTCCATGCTGTCCGATAAGCCTCCCTTTGTGTTCATGCAGTCGCTGGATCCTGGTGTGTTCACCTCCCTGGAGACATTGAGAGTAGAAGACTGTCGCAAGGAACCAGTATGGCTGGCTGACATCCTCACTGAATCAGCCCGTACATTGAAATGTCTGACACTATCAGCACGATATGATGGTATCTCTCTGTCCGCTATCAGTATAACGGCGCTCACAGGACTGACATGCTTACAATCATTGTATCTTCGTTGGGTTGACATGACTCACAGTAACCTTAAATGTCTCTATGCTTATATCAGCCAGACCACAACACTGACACAGCTCAAGCTGGTGGGGATATTCTGCTCGGACCACGAGGGTCAGTACCGTGATTGTGACGTCACCTTGGACCTACATCGTCTGAACGAGCTGAAGATGCTGCATCTTGTTGTCGTACCATGTAGAGAGCTACACGTGAATCCAGCATGTCTGGAGAAGCTCGAGTTCTCGCCACCACTGGGAGATAAGATGACAGCCAGAGCCAGCGCCACATTGTGGCAAGATCTACGTGCAGCACCGGTCCTATCATCATTAACGTTACGGGACATGACATCCTGCCAGGAGATGATACAAACCATTCCTACATTAACTCAGCTACAGCATCTCGAGCTTGGGAGGATCGATATGGGTGACGTCATACCTATCTCACCTGCCATGACACAGCTAGAACGTGTGGAGCTATATGAAGTAACAATGTCGTCTGCAGCGTGGAGGGAACTGTTGATCAGTGTCGGCCAGCTGCAACATCCGGTCACGGTGAAGTTATCCGAGTGTCGGGGACCATCCGAGGAGGACTGGAGGACGATTGTGAACGTGATCAAGACAACGCCGACATTATCACTATTACAGGATTTGAGTTTCCCGTTTGGTGATGATCGTGCATCACTGACTCTGAAAAATCAATAATGTAATTAATTATCAAAGCAAACTAGATTTACATTCAACCGTGAACTTTATGCGAAATATAAAATAATACATGTACACAAAAAGACAAAGAACTTTTGATTTTTTTAAATCTAATTTTATTGAAACAAAGTTGGTGATATTTCGAATAATTTACAAGTATTAATATGACTATACGCGTACATGTATATACAAACGGATCTTTGAACATAGACAAATTAACTACAAATAGTTCCAAAAAATTCAAGTAATTATTTAATTACATACATGTACAGTTGTATATGTATTGATTATTAACAAAGTAACAATTTAAAAATATTAATTTCTAAGGATGTTTTGTTTATATATTGAATTTACATGTATATAGTAAAAGTATCTTGATTTGAATTTACATACTGACATGATTTTACAAGTGTTTATGATGATTATACATGTACATTGTAAATATACTCGAGTACAAAAGAAACGTCTCAGCTAAGAATAGAAATCATTACCTCCAAGTAAGCGGTGAATTTATTTATAATCTATTTCTATGCACACACACAAAAAAACTGCTTTTATCATTGTGTATAAAAAATGAATGTCCTAACACAGCAAGTATCCAGTCATGTTTAGCAATTTAGAGAAAAATGCTGAAATTATATACACTAGGCGTTTCTTTTGTGCTCGAGTATATATCAATTGTAAAATATGAATTTACATTTATATATTGATTGAACATATTTAGTATATGAATTAATTTTATTATTATATTGATATAACATGTTTACAAAAAATGATTTTAAATTATCTCGATTTATATTAATGCATATAGGTAAAATATATATTAAATAAATGTCATAAAACTTTTTGGATTTTTATCAATTTCTTTAAGATTAAACAAACTAAATAGCAGGTATCCGATATACCTGTGCCAGAAGTAGGATTCTAATATAAAGCTGGAACCATTGCGGTCTGAAGACATTAACTGGTCCTTAAAATTAAGTCATAGTTAGTATTTATTAAGTGAAGTTTTAACAAATAAGAAACCGTAAGATAATGGAGCCTAGCTAAGTGACTGGTTTTCTTAATTGCTAAAACATGACTTACTAAACACTAACATACTTAGTGTCAGCTGGCACATCAGTCACGTCTGATATGGATCTACAGTTTTGCTTCTTGGTCAGAAAAACAAACTTAATGAATCGTATGTGAACAGTATAGATCCTGATCAGACTGAATGGATGTGCAGACTGATCTGGATCTATACTAGTCGCCCATGGGAATAAAAGCCATATTCAGTGAAGTCAAGGGACAACAGTCAATAACGTAATAACACTTTACTCGATATATATCGGCTGTATTGTTTTGTGACCAGTTTAGATCTAGATCAGCTGGAACATCCATGCCGTGTGATCTGGATCAACACTGGTTGCTTCTTGGTTAGAAATAACATAGTCCTAGAAATTGATCAAAGAAAAGTTTGGTTAATGTGTCTGCAGTCTGATGAATTTTTAAAACAGTTTGTCTATCGACTTGATCTTGAATCAAAGAAAGAGGTCATAAGACTTGACACTTAAAGTTCCCAGGCCCTCCAGATCGCCCAAATATAGAAGTTGACCGACGTGACACTTGTAATCCTGTGCCTGGTGGCAGAATGTTGTCCGGGTGACTGAAATACAAAATGTGGAATAGTATGTGAGAAAACGTAACACATGCCATCTTATTTGACTAGTTCACAATGATACAAGTGTAGATCAACTATCTGACATGTTAGATCCAGTTAGTAGAATGAGATGGTAAGACACCATTCAGTACTCTTATGTCAACTTAAAGAAGACATAAAAAGACATATAAAAATATAGACTCAGTAATCAGTCACTGATATTACACAATATCAGCAATACTTATCCGTCCGCTACTGGTGATGAAGTTTGCTCAGAGTTATGTGGCTAGGCACCGTGGCTGTGCTGGTTCAATCCCTGGTCTAAGCTTGTTTCATTTAATGAGAAGTTATGTTTAGAACAGCTATGATTTTCTCTTAATTCTGCTGATTTGTGTATTTAATTAAATTGAATATACAAATAGACAAGAGTGCCAAACTGACACAAAATACGCCCGTCTTATTCGACTTGGAGAGCAGATACCGCTAATTCAGTTTTTGGACAATTCACGGGCCATAATTCAGGAGTGCCTGGGGAGATTTGGTAGGTTAGAGAACTTGGTCGAGATATTATGCCCACCAACATATTCACCAAGTTTGATAAAGACCGGATGAAAACTCTTTGACTTAGAGAGCGGAAACAGTAATTTTGGACAATTCAAGGGCCATAATTCAGGAGTGCCTGGGGGGATTTGGCTGGTTATAGAACTTGGTCCAGATATTATGCCCACCAACATATTCACCAAGTTTGATAAAGACCGGATGGAAACTCTTTGACTTAGAGAGCGGAAACCCAAATTTTGGACAATTAAAGGGCCATAATTCAGGAGTGCCTGGGGGATTTGGCTGGTTATAGAACTTGGTTAAGACATTATGCACACCAACATATTCACCAAGTTTGACAAAGACAGGACAAAAACTCTTTGACTTAGAGAGCGGAAACCCAAATTTTGGACAATAAAAGGGCCATAATTCAGGAGTGCCTGTGGGATTTGGCTGGTTATAGAACTTGGTTGAGACATTATGCACACCAACATATTCACCAAGTTTGATAAAGACCTGATGAAAACTCTTTGACTGAGAGAGCGGAAACCCTGTGGACGCCGCCCGCCCGCCCGCCAACCCGCCGCAGGTGTTCCCATAATACGTCACGTTTTTCAAAAGGGCGTATAATAAAAAGGGAACATTGAAAGCCACTTAATACAACAAATATGAAAACATTGCAGGCTCTGTTTGATTTAGCCTGTTCATGGGCGGTTATGGAAATGCATATTACTGTCCACACCGCATAGCCACGGGTTGAGCGCAACTCAATATTTACGCCAATAAAGAGTACAATTTTTATGTATCCCACGTTTGGGTGGTTGTTGAGGAAAGGTCTGACCTAGTACAGCTTAGCAAACATTGAGAAATTATATTTAACATGACTCAGTGGTACAGCAAGTTCAGTTGGCCAGGTTACAGTTATGGCCCAAATATTTACAGACCAGACTTAAGTCTTGGTCTGAAATGAAGATACAGTAAAACCTCTGATAAAGACCACCTTAAAGTTAAGATCTCCTGGATAACAAGACCTCTATATCATTGTTCCTTTGAATAGTTTTGCACTATTTTCTACCCCAAAATTAAGACCACCTTACTATTAGGAACACTCTAGAGGTGGTCTAAATACAGGGGTTTTACTGTATGTCTCAGTGTGATGTCAACATAACCTTCAACAACTCAAATTCATGCAGGTTTGCAACTAATCTCTCTACCACGATTGTACAAGACAGTCCAACCAAGACTGCAAAAACTGCCAAAGAATACGCTTGTCAGAGAGTGGAAACTTGGCCATGTTTAGACAACTAAAGGGCCATAACTCCAGGGTGGTAGGGGAGACAATCTGTCTGGTTACCAAATCTGTTGAGATCTAACGTCAACAAATCTAACGCAAATCAAAGTGACAGGTTTTACAAACTTCTTTAATTATCCAATATAATAATTTAAACAATCTTGTTTGATATCTTGTCTGCATTATTGATGCTTATAATACAACATTGCACTTATGTGAATAAAACCTCTTACTAGTTCAGCTTTTTTCGGTATTTCATATTAACAGCTTAATATAGCCGGTGGGACCTTCTGTCAGTCTTCAAAAACACAACCACCATACCACAATCATCTCACTTCGAGCCTGAAATGTTGAAGGTATCTATTAACTTCCTTTTCTGTGCTCATAGTAAGACAGAATAAAACATTTAGAAAATGACTATTGTCAGCTTATACTGAATACAACTATCCTGTGTCTTGAACATGTCCTATTAGCATCCACTTGCCCGAAGAAGATAAAGTCAGTTTTGTTACACTGATGCTAGATTTCTTCTCTAAATAATCTCTGCTGGTATACAAAACTGCTCTCTGGTAAAAATAACAACCTCTTTACCCTTTACTACACAAATACACATTTTATCACATGGGCAATCAGTGTAGATCCAGATCAATGGTCACATCCAGTTAGTTAGTGAGCAGCCAGCTAGTTAGTGAACAGCCAGTTAGTTAGTGAGCAGCCAGCTAGTTAGTGAACAGCCAGTTAGTTAGTGAGCAGCCAGCTAGTTAGTGAACAGTCAGTTAGTTAGTGAGCAGCCAGCTAGTTAGTGAACAGTCAGTTAGTTAGTGAGCAGCCAGCTAGTTAGTGAACAGTCAGTTAGTTAGTGAGCAGCCAGCTAGTAAGTGAACAGCCAGTTAGTTAGTGAGCAGCCAGCTAGTTAGTGAACAGTCAGTTAGTTAGTGAGCAGCCAGCTAGTTAGTGAACAGCCAGTTAGTTAGTGAGCAGCCAGCTAGTTAGTGAACAGCCAGTTAGTTAGTGAGCAGCCAGCTAGTTAGTGAACAGCCAGTTAGTTAGTGAGCAGCCAGCTAGTTAGTGAACAGCCAGTTAGTTAGTGAGCAGCCAGCTAGTTAGTGAACAGTCAGTTAGTCAGTGAACAGCCAGCTAGTTAATAAACAGCCAGCTAGTTAGTGAACAGTCAGTTAGTTAGTGAACAGTCAGTTAGTTAGTGAACAGTCAGTTAGTTAGTGAACAGCCAGCTAGTTAGTGAACAGTCAGTTAGTTAGTGAACAGCCAGCTAGTTAATAAACAGCCAGTTAGTTAGTGAACAGCCAGCTAGTTAGTGAACAGTCAGTTAGTTAGTGAACAGCCAGCTAGTTAGTGAACAGCCAGCTAGTTAGTGAACTAGATGGGTGTTCAGTTGAACACTTGTGTCGCCCTCTGGTGCTGTCAGAATAAAAATGCAAGTACAAAAAGGGGCATTACTCCAACAAATGTGACCTTGACCTTAAGAATATAGTATCGTCATGAGCTTATTGTCATAGGGAATATAATTTGAAAGTTTGATGAAGAAATATTAATAAATGGCAAAGTTATAGCCTATGTTAAGTTTTCATATAAAGGGGAATAACTCCATCAAGTGTGACCTTGACCTAAAGAATGTGGTATTATCAGGAGCGTGTTGTTAAAAGGAATATAATTTGAAAGTTTTATGAAGAAATATTAAGAAATGGCAAAGTTATAGCCAATGTTAAGTTATCGTGACGGACGGACCGACGGACTTACTGACAAAGCGGTCCCTATGTATCGCCATTTCTTTGAAAGGGCGACACAACAATCAGTTAGTTAGTGAACAGTCAGTTAGTTAGTGAACAGTCAGTTAGTGAGTGAACAGCCAGCTAGTTAGTGAACAGTGAGTTAGTTAGTGAACAGCCAGCTAGTTAGTAAACAGCCAGTTAGTAAGTGAACAGCCAACTAGTTAGTGAACAGTCAGTTAGTTAGTGAACAGCCAACTAGTTAGTGAACAGTCAGTTAGTAAGTGAACAGCCAGCTAGTTAGTGAACAGTCAGTTAGTTAGTGAGCAGTCAGTTAGTTAGTGAACAGCCAGCTAGTTAGTGAACAGCCAGTTAGTTAGTGAACAGCCAGCTAGTAAGTGAACAGTCAGTTAGTTAGTGAGCAGTCAGTTAGTTAGTGAACAGCCAGCTAGTTAGTGAACAGCCAGCTAGTTAGTGAACAGTCAGTTAGTTAGTGAACAGTCAGCTAGTTAGTGAACAGTCAGTTAGTTAGTGAACAGCCAGCTAGTTAGTGAACAGTCAGTTAGTTAGTGAACAGCCAGCTAGTTAGTAAACAGCCAGTTAGTTAGTGAACAGGCATTTAGTTAGTGAACAGTCAGCTAGTAAGTGAGCAGAAAGCTTGTAAATGTACACGCATCAAGTTAGTGAGTTGCCAGCTAAATAGTGAACAGTCAGTTAGTTAGTGAACAGTCAGTTAGTTAGTGAACAGCCAGCTAGTTAGTTAACAGTCAGTTAGTTAGTGAGCAGTCAGTTAGTTAGTGAACAGCCAGCTAGTTAGTGAACAGTCAGTTAGTTAGTGAGCAGTCAGTTAGTTAGTGAACAGCCAGCTAGTTAGTGATCAGTCAGTTAGTTAGTGAACAGTCAGTTAGTTAGTGAACAGCCAGCTAGTTAGTGAAAAGTCAGTTAGTTAGTGAACAACCAGCTAGTTAGTAAACAATCAGTTAGTTAGTGAACAGCCAGCTAGTTAGTGAACAGTCAGTTAGTTAGTGAGCAGTCAGTTAGTTAGTGAAAAGCCAGCTAGTTAGTGAACAGCCAGCTAGTAAGTGAACAGCCTGCTAGTTAGTGAACAGTAAGTTAGTTAGTGAAAAGCCAGCTAGTTAGTGAACAGTCAGTTAGTTAGTGAACAGCCAGTTAGTGAGCAGCCAACTAGTTAGTGAGCAGAAAGCCAGTAAGTATACAGCCAGCAAGTTAGTGAGCCGCCAGCTAGTTAGTGAACAGCCAGTTAGTTAGTGAACAGCCAATTAGTAAGTAAGCAGCGAGCTAGTCAGTGAGTAGAAAGCTGTGAAGTGTACGGCCAGCATGTTAGTGAGCCACCAGCTAGTTATTAAATGGTTTCAGGTTCAATTTGCCAGCAGGATAGGATTTGGTAAGAGATGTTGTCTCATAAGCCTGAGAGGCTGGCATTTTAATGAAAAGGGTGAACCTTCAATAAACAATTTACTTTAATATGCATTTACCTTCCATGATGGTACAATTCAACAACCCATCTGCTAAAGTTGCGCCCATGTGTCATGATGTTTGCCAAGTCAATCTAGTTGAATTCTTTGGAAGATGTAAAAGAACATATCAAATGTGACCAAGATGGCTAAAATATATTGCAGTTCAAAAGATTCTTCTGAAGGTAATCATTGACTTACTCAAATGCAGCAGTATATTTATTTCATTTATTTATAAACCTAATGACAAATAAAGACAATAAGGTTCCAATGTAATTTGTTGAATTTAACTAATTATTTTTGTACATTTTTTTTTGTTCCGTATTTAAGAGCATACTTTTTTTCCACAAATTAAACTTTATGAGATTGTCTAGATATGTTTTAAAGAACAAATCTGACAAAATGAGCATAGAAACATTTAAGATTACCTGGTAGTATTAAAATCTGGGAATTACAGATATTTAAAACTAAAAATGACATTGTATTAAAATAGTTGAAAAAGGAACTTTGAAAACCATCGAACACAACAATTATGCAGGTTCGGTTTGATTGAGCCTAGCCCCTGGTTGAGCGTAACTCAATAATTACAAAAGTAAACAGGACCGACAGTTATTCTAAAATGCAATGAAGAACACTTTGCACAGATACCTCTAATATTTTAACTCGGGTTTTTCACATCTATAAATGCTTTCTCTTTCTCCTTTACGATGACCTCAAACACCTGAAAATGAAAAGGCTATTTTCTAACATTCGTAGTATTTAGTACTAATAGTTAATACAAGTCCAGACTAGATTCAGCAAAATTTCAAAATAAGGATTTGTTAGCCACATTATCAAGACATCCGAGCCAAAGTCTTCTTTGACACCAGAATTGTAATGGCCGACTGTCAAGCCTTAATCACTTTGACCTATTTATTAAGTTATTTCTCACCAGGATGCAAAAAGAGTCAATTCAGTTATGCAGGCTGATCTGGATCAACACCTGTTGAAAATATTATTAACCATTTACCCTATATAAAATTAAAATATGCCTTAATAGCATGGGCATATATACGAGGGGAAAAAGTGTTCCCATTTAGTTATTTATGAAAGTACATTTATGAAATTTCTCCATGAACCCAATCCATATTTTGTCTATTGATACGTAAAATTATAGACCAGAGATCCTATTTATGTTTGAGGAATGGTTTCCTTAGTAACGCCATTGACGTCATCTCGGCCCAAAATTCCACATTTTCCTATCAACAAAGGTACGAATCACGGCGTCTTATTCATCCCGTACCTAACGCACGTCAACCAAACTATCAGTGAAGATTTCGCCAATATTAGGCATGACGTTCATGACGAAAAAATTTTTTATGAAGTTATGAAGGTAAAAAAAAGCAGTATTCTTTGATGACAGGTATTAAAATGAGTGTGGAACAGCGATTAGCTATCAAATTTTGCGTGTTAAATGGAATTTCGCGCGGAAAAACTATTGAAATGCTACAACAGGCTTATGGAAATTCATCAGTGAAAAAGACGGCGGTTTATAAATGGTATAACAGGTTCAAGGAGGGTCGACAAGGCACTGGTGATTACGAGCGCAGCGCCCGCCCGTTGACGACGACGTCATCGTACGTCGCTGACGTTAAGGAACTGCTGGACAACTATAGGCGCCTTACGATTCGCGAGATAACTGAATGAGTTGACTGTAGTTACGGAACAGTGTTCAACATCATCCATGACAAACTTGACATGCGACGAGTCTGTGCACGCTGAATTCCAAAACAACTGACTGATGAGCAGAAGCGGCTAAGAATTGAGTCTTGTAAACGGATGATACAACGGTATGAGCGTGAATGATATGCCTTCATGGAGAAGATCGTGACTGCCGACGAGACCTGGATCAGCATGTACAGGAGCTGGGATTCGAACTTCTAGAGCACCCGCCGTACAGCCCCGACCTGTCACCATGTGACTTTTTCCTTGTTCCTGTGGTCAAGAGCAACCTCCGGGGAATCCACTTCGACAGCATTGACGAACTTTCCTCTGCAGTGAAGGTCGCAATCTCGAATATTCAGACTGAGTCATTTAGGAGAAGTTTTGTAGATGCCTGGATAGCCAGGTGTAGGAAGTGCGTATCGTTTAGGGGTGAATATTTTGAAAAGGACTAGACATACTGGAAAATACTTAACGGTAAGTTGTCATGAGCAGGTTCGACGTCGTTGACGTCAATATGACGTTGGGCCGGGATTTGCTAGGTGATGTTACTATAGTAACAATAATTCGATAAGTGTATAAGCAATCGCCGTGAAATTTTCGGATCTAAGCAGAATTAAATGATGTTGAAATGTGTAAAAAAATTACTGAAAACGCACGTATGCTAAATAAACGAGAACACTTTTCCATGAATTTATTGATCATCCCTCGTATATATATATATATGCCTTTATGGCATGGGCAAGCAGTGTAGATCCAGATCAGCTAGCAAAGCCTTGTTGTCTGATCAGGATCTAAACTGTTCATTTTTTATCTCATTAGGTAATTTCTGACAAAGATGCGACTAGTGTAGATCCAGATCATATTACACAGACGTCAATTCATCAGATTTCTTTTACTTAATCATATAAATGTTCAGTATCATGTTATGCATTTAAAACTTAAAATGAAAAGGAAATATTTTTAATCAGTGTAATATATTTAATTTGTAGACTACAAAATAGTGTATTTCTTCATTACACCACCACTTGTGAAAATGCTTATAATTCAGAAGCTCTTAAAGACACATATTTTTATCTTATCACTGTAAAAAAACAAATGTCATTTATATTTTTGGCTTTACCTCTGTTCATACATGTAAGTCTCTACAATGTTGCAAGCTGGTCTCAGTGCATGACAAGACATTTTCAACATTCGTAACGATGTAGTGACAAGTGCTTAGTTAATGTCTATCATTTTCAAAATATTGCAATGTTGAACTAGGGTTACAGAATTCAGTATGAAAACCAGATCTCAAGTTTCCCATTGGTCTTTTGTGAGACTGTTCTCAATTTCAACCAATCAGATTTCTGACATCTGAGAAAGTCTTCATTCTCAGTGTTATAACCTCGGAACCCAATCTGGCTGTTTAACAAACTTGAACTAGATATTGTGCACATATTACATGTAACAGTTTTAAAGTTTCATAAAGACTGAATAGTGCGTCACTATTCCAGTTACTCTTCACAGCTTTTTAATTGCCATTCACCTAGGTGAATGCTTGCTGAGAGCTCTCTAACAGTGAGTCATTACCTGCATGTACCTTTGCTGTGAGCTCCCAAACTGTGAGTCATTACCTGCATGTACCTTGGATGTAAGCTCCATAACTGTGACAAGAAATCCAAGCAACTGTGCCAGGCAAACTTTCTTAAAGGCCGTTCTACATCATGAACAAGAATGGCTTGAGTGCTTTGTCTTTATCCATGTCCTACAAACAAAGTGAAAGACACTGTTACCACTTCTAGGATACAAGATGACTCAAATCATAAACATCAATGCTAGCAAGGAGAATATGGAAACTGAAGAACCATTACATCAATCACAACTGACTCTGATCTTTGGCATAGGTTTACAAGAGAATACACCAAATATACTGTGTTAGAGGCCATGACAATGTGATAGGGATTTAAGCAGTTTCAGATACTGAAACATTTTATTTGCCCTTATAATGAAGTGATTCAAAATAAAAAAGACAATAAAAGGGAGACAACTCCAATAAAAAGGCAAAATTTAAAGTGTCAAAGTTTGTATTTGACTTTAGTAGACCAAACAATGCTTGGGAAAAACATGCAGGTTGGTGCAACCTACAACCTGGTTTTAATCTCCAGTATTGCTTTGCTTCTGACTTTTTCAAGGCGACAAACCTTCGATTATTCTTTGCAGTAAATTGTTTCTGTTGACTGTTTTACATCTGGCGTTATTTACAGTGTTTAGTACCTTCAGGATCTTGTAAATTCTAGCCAACATCTGTTAACAGCTTCTGGTCATCTCAGATTGTGTTGTCAGGTCAACTCTGAATTTACTGAAATTTTTAATTCAATGTCAACAGGTGCATTTAGAATGGTGATAAATTTGTATGAAACCCTAACATCTACCTCATGTTCAATGATGCCTAGTTTTTTTTTGGAATAAGGGAACTCTGTAATCGACTGTTGTTTGCAAACTCATTTATGTTTCGTGAACAGCTAAGCACTGGTAATTGCTACTTTCAGAATAGTGTTTCTGTATTTAACAACCATTTAGCAATGTCTAAAACTTTAATTTTAGGGCTAGTGAAAAACTCAAAACACATTAAAAGCAGATGACCAGTTTCTTTGTTTCATAATGAATTTATATGAAAATGTTATAAACTGAGCGCCTGTATATTCGGTCAAGCTTCGCGATTTTGTTTTAGTGAAATCTGTTTCCAACTGACTGAAAGTTCATGTTTTCATCATATTTAAGTGAACAATTTTGACAACTGACTATTTCTTCAATTTTGCCATACCTTTATATCGTCGGAGATTCCAGCCACCATCTGTTCATCATATTCTGCACATTCAAGATTCATCTTGTCTGCTCATCATATTATTAGAGATCTGAAAATGATAAAGGTTTGAGTTTTGAATGTTAACATAAAAGATTTTTAACCGTCATAAATGCAATTTGAAAAGAACATTTTCTGAACAAGAATTTACTTTGTAGCACTACAGTTCCTAGTACTAACAGCTCAGTGAAAGCTACTTTCATCAACACATCATATTTAACCTAAATCAGTGGTACAACAAGGTTCAGTTGGCAAGGAGCACAGTTATGGGCCAAAATCTGGATCCATACACAAAACATAGCTTAACAGGATAATAGACCCCAAGTGATGAATCAAACGATTTGTGATCAGATATTTAAACATGTGTTTGATCGGCTGCTTTGGCTATTCATTGCTTTGGAAGTGTTATTTCACATTCAGCCTTTTTCTGTGCAAACTACCAAATGTCATATAAACATTCTCAGTGGAAAATCGATATCAATCACTTTATTTTATCTCACATTTACATGCAAACTTTTTATGGGTGGTGATGAATGACTTGAAAAATAAAAGATTTTTTCGGTAAACAAATGACTTGCATTGCAGTGAATGCTTTGATTTTGTCAGCAATAGTCTGGAATAATTAAATAATGCTCTAATGTCAAAGAATTTTATATAAAGCTAATTAATTATTGTGATAGAGTACGAGTTAATAAAGTAATAATTAACAGTTTACACGTGTACTAGTAAACTAGTGATTTTATCTGAGATACATGTACAATGGTGTAAATAAACAACAAGAGGGTCCATGGGACCCTGGGTCGCTCAGCTGCTAACATCTGTTCAATGGTTCGGACAAAAATTAAGACCACTAGAGTGCGGACAAGCTTTTTCTAAAATTTGACCTAGTGACCTAGATTTCAAGGTCACATGACCCAGTTTCGAACTTGACTTAGATATCATTGAGATAAACATTCTGACCAAGTTTGAAGAAGATCACATCAAAATTAAGACCGCTAGAGTGCGGACAAGCTTTTTCTATAATTTGACCTAGTGACCTAAATTTCAAGGCTACATGACCCAGTTTCGAACATGACCTAGATATTATTGGGATAAACATTCTGACCAAGTTTGAAGAAGATCTGACCAAAATAACGATCACTAGAGTGCGGACAAGCTTTTTCTATAATTTGACCTAGTGACCTAGATTTCAAGGTCACATGACCCAGTTTCGAACTTGACCTAGATATCATTGGGATAAACATTCTGACCAAGTTTGAAGAAGATCGGACCAAAATTACCACCACTAGAGTGCGGACAAGCTTTTTCTATAATTTGACCTAGTGACCTAGATTTCAAGGTCACATGACCCAGTTTCGAACTAGACCTAGATATCATTGGGATTAACATTCTGACCAAGTTTAAAGAAGAACATACCAAAATTACAACCGCTAGAGTGCAGACAAGCTTTTTCTTTAATTTGACCTAGTGACCTAGATTTCAAGGTCACATGACCCAGTTACGAACTTGACCTAGATATCATTAAGATAAACATTCTGTTCAAGTTTAAAGAAGATTGCACTATAATTAAGACTGCTAGAGTGTTAACAAGCTTTTTCTACAATTTGACCCAGTGACCTAGATTTCAAGGTCATATGACCCAGTTTCGAACTTGACCTAGATATCATTGAGATAAACATTCTGACCAAGTTTGAAGAAGATCGCATCAAAATTAAGACCGCAAGAGTGCGGACAAGCTTTTTCTATAATTTGACCTAGTGACCTAAATTTCAAGGTTACATGACCCAGTTTCGAACATGGCCTAGATATTATTGGGATAAACATTCTGACCAAGTTTGAAGAAGATCTGACCAAAATAACGATCACTAGAGTGCGGACAAGCTTTTTCTATAATTTGACCTAGTGACCTCGATTTCAAGGTCACATGACCCAGTTTCAAACTTGACCTAGATATCATTGGGATAAACATTCTGACCAAGTTTGAAGAAGATCGGACCAAAATTATGACCACTAGAGTGCGGACAAGCTTTTTCTTTAATTTGACCTAGTGACCTAGTTTTAAGTGTCACATGACCCAGTTATGAACTTGACCTAGATATCATTAAGATAAACATTCTGTTCAAGTTTAAAGAAGATCGCACCATAATTAAGGCTGCTAGAGTGCGGACAAGCTTTTTTTACAATTTTACCCAGTGACCTAGATTTCAAGGTCACATGACCCAGTTTCGAACTTGACCTAGATATCATTGAGATAAACATTCTGACCAAGTTTGAAGAAGATTGGACCAAAATTCCGTCCGCTAGAGTGCGGACAACAATTGTGGACGGACGGACGACGGACGAACCCCCCTCACAAAAGCTCACCCTGTCACTACGTGACAGGTGAGCTAAAAACATAAATGATTATATTTAAATGCTATTTCCCAACCATGTGTCCACTACACGACAAACTGCCTATTAATTTATTTTTCAACAAGAGCCAGTCGGAAACGACTGCACGCTCGACTATTCGAAGTCAGACATATTTAAGCACATTTTAAACTGGGCTTCATTTAAACTGGGGAGTGATTCAGGAGTTTATGACACCCAACACACACATGAACAAAAGTTTCTTAATCCAAGTTAGGAAATCAAAAAATTACACTTAATTTATTATTGTAGTTTTTTTTAGAGGGTTTTGCACAACCCAGCCCATACACCCCTGATCCCACACCCATCAACCCACTATACCTGCCCACCTATAGTGATGTGGTGTGGTGTGGTGTAGTATAGTATGGTATGGTATCCTGGTTGCTGTTGTTGGTGGTATTGGTATTGTTGTTGGTGTTGGTAGTGATGGTGTTGTTGTTGGTGATGGTGGTGGTGTCGTTGTTGTTGGTGGTGTTGTTGTTGTTGGTGTTGTTGTCAGTGTTGTTGTTGGTGTTGTTAGTTGTTGGTGTTGTTATTGATGCTATTGTTGGTGTTGATGTTGTTGTTGGTGGTGTTTGTGTTGTTGGTGGTGGTGTTGTTGTTGGTGGTGTTGTTGACGGTGTTGTTGGTGGTGTTGTTGTTATTTGTGTTATTGTTGGTTGTGTTGTTGTTGGTGGTGTTGTTGTTGTTGTTGTTGATGGTGGTGTTGTTGTTGTTGGTGGTGGTATTGTTGTTTGTGTTGTTGATGGTATTGTTAGTGTTAATGTTGTTGTTGGTGGTGTTGTTGACGGTGTTGTTGGTGGTGGTGGTGTTGTTGCTATTTGTGTTATTGTTGGTTGTGTTGTTGGTGTTGTTGTTGTTTGTGGTGGTGGTGTTGTTGTTGTTTTTGGTGGTGTTGTTATTGGTGATGATGTTGTTGTGGTGGTGGTAGTGTTCTTGTTGGCGGTGGTGGTGGTATGTGGTGGTGGTGGGGGGTGGTGGTGGTGTGGTGGGGGTGGTTGTGGTGTAGTGTAGTGTAGTGTAGTGTAGTGTAGTGTAGTGTAGTGTAGTATAGTATAGTATAGTAACCACTCAACACTTTCAACCAAAGTATGTTAACTACATCTGTTTTAAACCTTTTCTCTAGCATTACCAATGAAAAACACTAACATTGAAACTTTAACCATAATTTCTTAGTCTTAATTCTAATTTCTAAGCGAAAAAGGGCAAAAATTAAATAAAAAAGCAAGGATGAGTTATGGGCCTTTGAACATCAACCTGATGTATGATAAAATAAAGGTATACAAAGTTTTAAAGTTGTCGTTTTAATAGAATGAAAGTTATGGAATGAAAGTTATGAGGTTTCACAAGCTTGCACGCAAACTTTAACCTTAATTTCTAAGTCTAAAAAGGGCAATAATTTGATAAAAATCAAAGAAAGAGTTATGGTTCTTGGCAAACATAGTCAGGGTCGAAAAGGGGCAATAATTTGAACAAAATGGAAGTTACAGTTATGGTTCTTGGTATACCCACTCGGGATATGATAATAAACAAGTGCTGAAAGTTTCAAAGCTGTAGTATAAGTAGTATGGAAGTTATGCGTTTGTACACTAGCTTGCACGCAAACTTTAACCTGAAATTCTAAGTCGAAAAAGGGCCATAATTTGATCAAAATGAAAGTTAGAGTTATGGTTCTTGGCATACACACTTGGGAGATGATGATGAACAAGTGTGCCAAGTTTCAAAGCTGTAGTATAAGTAGTATTAAAGTTATGTGTTTGTACAGTAGCTTGCACGCAAACTTTAACCTTAAATTCTAAGTCGAAAAAGGGCCATAATTTGATCAAAATGAAAGTTAGAGTTATGATTCTTGGCATACACACTGTCTTGGGAGATGATGATGAACAAGTGTGCCAAGTTTCAAAGCTGTAGTATAAGTAGTATTGAAGTTATGTGTTTGTACAGTAGCTTGCACACAAACTTTAACCTTAAATTCTAAGTCGAAAAAGGGCCATAATTTGATCAAAATGAAAGTTAGAGTTATGGTTCTTGGCATACACACTCAGGACATGATGATGAACAAGTGTGCCAAGTTTCAAAGCTTCAGCTATAGTAGTTTTTAAGATATAGGTAGGTTGCACGCAAACTTTAACCAAAGCGGGACGCCGACGCTGACGCCAGTGTGAGTAGAATAGCTAGACATATTCTTCGAATAGTCGAGCTAAAAACTGTGTGGCTATTATCTGAAAACAGCTGAGCACTGACTATCTTACCTTCAACAACTCAGTTTGAAGCTGTGATTCACAAACAGGTCTGTAACTGGTGCTCTCTGCCGCCATGGTTTTGTACAAGATGCCAAAACTGCAAAGAAATACACTCGTCAGGGAGTGGACAGAGCCAATTTAGTTAGGTTAAGACAATTAAAGGACCATAACTCCAGAATGATGTAGTGGTGGGGTTGAAGATTGGAGAGGAGTGGTGCAATCTTGCTGGTTCCCAAACATAGTCAAGATCTAATGCCAATAAATGTTATTGCCCATAGTAAGAATTGAACCCATACCTTACGCTGAAAGCACCTACAAATGTAACTCTGTGCACACTACCAACTGAGCTAGCTAGGACAACCACCAAAAAGGCTGCGTGGCTAATTGTGATAAACGTGGTCATCACTACATGACATTGGTAACCGATTACTTACTGATAACAGTACTGACTACATATAAACATTCCGATTAAGTTTTAGTGATTGTAGATGGTTTTCCAAAAATACAGGTAGC
The DNA here is from genome assembly GCA_038501625.1 of Corbicula japonica. Lineage (NCBI taxonomy): Eukaryota > Metazoa > Mollusca > Bivalvia > Venerida > Cyrenidae > Corbicula > Corbicula japonica. The sequence continues at coordinate 82,808 of JAZAYU010000119.1, read as the reverse complement.
TGTAAAATATTTGCGGTTATTTTCATAACTCAAGAGCCAGAAGAGCAATCCAGCCGGTTATTAAATTTAACAACATATATTAAGCACTTTGTCCAAGTTTGGTTAAAATTGGTTATAAAGGTTTTAAAGAGAGTAAAGTGCTAATTTGTTCAATTATATGCCATAAAGGACCGTAACTCTTCTCCCAGAAGAAATTTGGCTAATAATCAAACTAAAGGAGGATACATTTATTACATGACCACTATCATGCTGACCATGTCTGATGAAGATTGCATAAGCTTTACTTAAGTCAGAAAGCAGAAAACTTGTAAAACAGGAACATGCCAGTCGCAGGATTTCAGATAATACGTCCGGTTTCAAATGGAATATGTTATATAAACAACATGCGAGTATTGTGCACTTCTGATAAAATATATAATAGTATCAAGGACGGGTTAACCAACCTGGATAAGAGAAATTGTGTACCTTTAGACTAAAGAGGGGTCAGTTTTGCGCTGATCAAAGTGACAGGTTTTACAGACTTCTTTAATTATCCAGAATAAGATTTTAAACAATCTTGTTTGATTTCTTGTCTGCAGCATCGATCATTGCGTTAAAACATCTTACCAGTTCAGCTTTTTTCTGTATTTCATACCAGTATCAACATAGCCAGTGGGACATTCTGTCATCTTCAAAACACGACCTTCGTAACATAGTCATCTCATTTCGAGCCTGAAAATTTGAAGAATTCTATCAACTCTTTTGTTGAAGCATGAAATAAAACAGATTAAACCACTTAGGAAATTGCTATTGTCAGCTTATACTAACTACAGCTATCATGTGTCTTGAACATGTCCTTCTAGCATCCTTAACAAGCCCGAAGAAAATAATGCTCGTTTTGCTGTACACATGCTAGATTTCTTCCCTAGAGAATCTCTGCAGGTATACAAAACTACTCTTTGGTAAAAATAAGAACTTCTTCACCTTTTACTACATGAATACACATTTTATCACATGGGCAATCAGACTGAGTGTAGATCCAGATCAGCAGTCATATCTGTGGATCAACACTGTTCGCTCATTAGTAAGAAATTACTTAATACATTTAAAGCCAAACAGTGTAGATCCAGATCAGTAGGCATTATGAGCAGGCTGTTCTGGTCACTGGTCATCCATGGGATCTGATAGAAGCCATATACCATGAAGTAAAGTTTTAATTAACTAATATATAGTAATAAATATACTAATTACCTCCCTTCCATGCAATAAATCAAACATAAATTTATTCAACCATTTCCCCATAGAATCACCTTTATTGTGTGAGTGAACAGTGTAGATCCAGATCAGCTGGCACATCTGTGCCGCCTGATCAGGATCTACACTGTTTGCTGTTTGATTTGTTTAATATGTTCTAACCAAAATGCGACCAGTGCTGATTCTGGTCAGAAAGCACAAATGTGCGAGCTGATCTCGATCTACACCAGTCGCACATGCGTAAAAATGCGAATATATGGAGTAAAGGGTTAACTACATACTGAATAATACAGTTTCCATCATGTCCATAATCCTTCTGTACAGAACATACACCTGGTGGCTTAAAACTGGTCAACAACCATAGAAATGATGCTGCAACATTCAAACACACCTGAAAAATACAAATATCATTATAATTCACTGAAATTAATTAGATCGTATACGCTGTCAATCACATAGGCAATAAGTGTATTTTGTACAGTCTGATCTGGATCTACACCGTTTTTATGTCACACAATCTCATATATATGGAATGCTAAAACACATTTAAAGAAAGATAACTCAAAAATGTTTCAGCTTTGAGTTAAAACTCTTAATGCACACCTGTACATGCCGATAAACATTCCTGTAAGTTTTCATGACTTTCTCTATAATACATATAAAATTTTGGAGATATGCGTAACACAAATTGTAACAGACAGAAGACAATAATAAACAAAAGGATGTATAAGGGCAAACCTACACACCACTCCCGTTTCAGAGTAGGGAAATAATTAAAAAAGTTCAGTTAACCCAAATGGAATAACCTCACCTTTATACATTAGTACACATCAAGGTTAACCATCAATGGAAGTTTAACTTGTGTCCAAGGGTACAGGAGAAATTAGTTAGACAAGTTAAATACCTTGAAGGGAGATAATCAAGTAAGAGTTATCCAATAGCAGTGATCGTCAGATAAGATTAGTTTCTAAAAAAAGCACCGACTGATAAGCCGTTGAGAAAGGTAGTACAAACAATCAATGCTGTACTACCATCAGCAGTGCATACACAATGACAAAAAACAAAGAAAGTTTTCAAGAAAAAATCAGATTCAGAAAAAGAACAATTCGGCATTGTTGGTATGGACAATATAATAATGACAGTATATAGATATGCTGATCGACCGCATATGCAAGAAGTAAATTGGATTTATGAAAATGACAATATCTAATAATTTATAAGACAGAGCTTTACATTTTAAGTATACATCATAATCAGATGTTATATTATTTAAAGACATTTTAAGCACCCAGGGCTAAGCAGCGTGGACAGTAATATGTATTCACATTACTGCCCATTAACAGGCTCAATCAACCCGAGACTGCAATATTTTGATATATGTTGTGTTTTGCGGCTTTCAAAGTTTTCTTTTCATCAATTTATAAACATATCCCACCGCTTGCTGTTTATTGTACACTAGCTACTAGTCTGATAATAAGTTCGCTTGTCTTTTTTTACATTTTTTCATGCAACTACCAAATGTTTATTAAAGCCGGTCTATTTTCTATCTCACTGCATTGAGAGAGATGCTGTATTATCAGTTCATAGAGGGATGTAGACATCCTAAAGATTATGAGAACTGTTGGAAATTTAAGAAAATAAAATACTTCATCGCCTAAATTCCAGGCTTATTGTACACAACATGTGCATTTGAACCATGATATTGTTCTGTGACAAAATCACCATTGTAGACGCATATAATTGTTATAAACCTTTTTAGACACCAAGCTTAAAATCCATATGAACTGTGGTTTGTAATGCCTGTCTCGGAGCTCTTTTATTTGCAATTATGCTGCAATATAACGCTTCACTCGGTGGATACGGCTTTCATCCCTTGTGCAACTAGTTTAGATCCGCATCAACCAGAACATCATATAAGGGTCTACAATAGTGCTTTTGATATGTTATCATGGGCATCAGGTTATTTATGACAAGTAGAAAACAGTCTAGATCCTGATCAGACTGCTCTGATATGCAGAATGATCTTGATCTACACTGGTTACACGTAGTACATAAGCCGTTTCCCACGGAGTTAATGGTTAGAAAGCTTTGATTATGTAAGGGACCAAAAGTAAAATTACTTCTATGGAATACCAGAATTCGATCTATTTCAACATTTTATTTATTTAATCAAGAATATCTATTACAGCATTTACTATATATACATTTATTTCATAAATACAGCGAATGTTCTTCTATTGTAAGTTAAGCCTTCTGACCATTTACAGCGTATACTTGTATACTATCTGCCTTTATTGTTAAAAGTTGCTTGTACTACCATTGGCTTTTTGTGTACCACTAGGTGCGCAAACCACGTGTTGATGATGTTATCGCCCATCACTGCTATAGTGTTGTTGTGCTAATCATCAAGGCAGTCTTAGGGTAGTTACATGATAATTTTAAACTTTCTAGCCTAAAATTTAATAAATCAACGTGAAAATAAAATATTGCTGCCAATTTCAATTCAACTGGGGGTTTGGGCAACCACACTGAATACCCTCTGGATCCGCCCTTGTGCCCACTTTGCTGTCATCCAGTTGAATCAGGCCTTTTTCTGGCTATTTTGGGAAAAAGACCCTTTTCAAAATTGGAAAATTTGCGTCGAATGTATGAAACCGTAAATAATAAATTGGTAGCAAAATTATGCTGCTTCATCATAATTATAAGGAATCTTACTAAAGTATTGTACAAAAACATCTTTATTTGAAGTAAGGAGTAACAGAAAATACATCCCACAAATTGAAATAATCTTAATTACATAAATTTTGTGAACCTGAATGACCATAATCTGTCCCAAGACATCACACGGATTTTAACAAATCACTTCATTGTCCGTCTGCTTATCAGATTCAGAAATTGTTTCTAACCAAACATGACAATCCTGCACGCTCACTTTCGTTCTGGCCACCTTACGAAGATTTCTTAGCAGCTGTATCGCTAAGGCCAGTATCAATTGATGTTGACAGTGTTTTACTTGGTGTCAACCTTAACATTCTAAAGATTTAGAACCCTTGGCATCTTATTTCCTCATTTTCTTTTAATAATATTTGCAATTTCGCGAAGTTTATTCTACCGGAAACGGAAAGAATCTGGGAAAGCGACTGATAAATCCGGTCCTGTACCGTCCCAAAACGTGCTATATAGACTCCAGCACCTGGTACCAAGATTATAGGAACTGTTCCGCCTCGAATTTTCAACTTTAAATTGGGATTTTTTTTTTGAAATTTGGGAAAAAAGTCAAAATTGGCATAGGGAATGCGTCTGATGGTTGGACCCGTGGTATACATAGAAAAAGGCCTGGGAATAATTTATAGTAAGAATTGTTGTTTTACAATGACATCTTTATTCAACCAATTTAATACGCGAGCTCTAGCGAGCGAGCCCCCGAAGGGGGCTCGCGAGCGTGCGAGCGTTTACGGTAACATGCGTATGTAAAATAGGATAGTTTACCGAAGCTCCAAACCTTCTACAACGTTTACAGAATCTACAGGAAGTTGGGTTCCTTGACACCGGTTTATTAGTCTTGACCCCCTGACCTTATCATTACTGAGAGCTGTACGACGGGAACCAGGTAGCGGTTAATTAGAGTTATGTTCTCCTGATAGCCTCGTTTTCAATGAGGCAATGAATTACTACGCGACGGTGTAAATAGGCAACATAACCATAATGTAGTCAGTGTTTATTTATTTTTCAATCCGTCTTTTTTAATAAATACATGTTTATGTATTTGTGTTTTCATTTAAATTTGTCATAACGAAATTCCCATAATAATAGTTATGTCTAAATCTTTTGTAACTAATGAGAAAAAGGTTATGACGTCTGTCTCTTAAATGGATGGTGTTTCAACTGTTTACAACGTCACGAGAACGCTTTCAATTTTTTACTGAAAATGAGCGATGTTACACGATAGTACGGGAAGCTTTTTTGTCAATAAATGTTAACAAAGAAACAAGCTAACCGTTTTGTATGTTTTTCCTATTTTAATTTTACCAAATAAATAATATTTCGAACATTCTCCGTGTAACTTTGTCCTATAGCGCGTACTGACGACGTTACCATTTCTATATCCGATTCTTAAATGCAGTCCAGCAGGGCGTAACTCCGCCCATTAGTGACGTAATTTCTATCCCAGAGTTCGTTGCGCACGCTGTCAATGAAATCGAGGCTGTCAAATCTTAGCGGCTGCTGTATTAAAGTTTCTGAAACTGCCAGTTATATTTCCATTGTCCCTTCTCAACAGTAAGATATTTTTGTCGAATTTAACCTGGTGCCACTTAACCTTTGAATTATTTTCCAGGTCGAAGATGGTAAACTGGCTATTTTTACATAGCATCGCTTTGTTTACGTAACAACGTGATAATGTTTACATAACAAATGGCATGAAAAATTGGGTCACTTTCTTATTGCAAGTCTTCTAAATACAAAATAATCCAGAAAACATCATATTTGGCTTTTTGGCGTTTTTTTTGTTTTGTTACCTTTTTTCTTCTTGACTGTTTTATAAACACTAACATGATGGCAAACTACTGGCAAAGCTCTCAGTGGCGTAGCTACTATAAGGCCATGTTGGCCCGGGCCTACAAGTTTGACAGGAAAATAACGCTTTCCAAAGTTCCAAAAATACAATAAAAAATAACGGGGTTGTATGGTAGCAGGTTCAAGCCTTTTTCGTCGAATCAAAATGTCTTTGGCTTTGATTTGCCATCAGGGAAAGTGATTATTTCATATGTCAGATGTAAATGTAGACCTTCGTTCCAAATCTCTGTGTTGTCACGCTTTCTTTGCATTTGCAATATAAAATCTCCACATGTTTAATGCCTCTTGGGGGGGGGGGGAGAGGCAACCGCCACTAGGAACCCCTAATATGTGCCTACAACTTATTAAAAGCTGGCTACGCCCCTGGCTCTAAAAGGTATTTGCATATCAATAACCAGTTGTTTGCAGTACATCAGGTGCCTGGAGATGGAGATTGTTTTCTTCACTGCATTAGCTTTGCTTTGCACAGAAATCTGGACAGTTCTAAAATTTTTAGAAATCTTATTTGTTTCAAAATTGCCAATGCATGGCCAACTTGGCAGGAAAAAGTTAAATTGTTCCATGGGGATTTTTTAACTGCAGTTATTTAGTTATAAACAATGGTGGGCTGCAGCTTGTGAAGTTGAGGCTGCCACACAGCTTTTATCTTGCCGAATAAAAGTATTGTACAAGGCGATACAAGTTAGGTCAAGTAACATTTTCAGATCAAACTTATGGTACAAATGAGTCAAAGACAATACACTTGCTTCTAAGGAATGAACATTTTTCATTCTTAGAAAAGGTGATGCCAGAGAAATCAGTATCTAATGTCATCAACAATGCTTTAAAAAGCTCTCAAATGAATAATTGAAAAGCTGCACGTATAAGATTTCAGGTTGCCTATTTTGATTCTAGCTTCACCCTCATACATGTGGTATCTATGCTGGGTTATTAGCACCCAGATATTCACAGCTGGAATTTTGCAAATGTCTATAAGACTAGATCATGTTCTTAAATTTAGTGCACCAGCAATTGATCATTTGTCAAAAGTTATTTCAGCTTCTGTAAATATCATTTATTTCTACCATCTGAAAATGACATGTGTATTTTGAATTTTATATTTTTGATAAGTATTACACCAACAGAACAGTGTGCATTATATATATACATGCGTTATTCAGGATACAGCCAAAAACCATTTCTTTAGATCTGTCATTTGCATGTTATTTTCTATTTCTCGAGAGCAAAATTAATGTAACTATGCAATTGCAAAATTCCAGCTTCTGGTTTTCAGTGATATCACATTTGTGAATTATATTTAATTTTGATTAGTACAATTTTTATCCATCATTATTTTATTCTACACAATGTAGAATAAATGCTTTGAAAAAGGTTATAAAATGTTTATTTGTAATGAAATATATAAAAAATAGAAAAAATATTTAAAAAATTAAAAAAAAAAGGCAACTGCGCCATCGTCGGGTCCCGAGTGCGAAAGCAGGAGGGACTATTTTTTATTGGAAAGACATGTATGTCATATGTTATATGTACCTGCTGGAATGTTTTATGCAAACAATAGTTAGTCTTCAACCTAGCTACAAAAGGTTAGTATTTATGCCCTATTATTTAACAAAGCTTGAGCTCGCGTTGAGGCTTTGCCTTAGTTCATATTAATAGACATCATGCAGAAATTCTCCCTCATTTTATGGAGACGTGTTAGTTATGCTGGTGCATATGATCATGTCAACAAATTTGTGTACACCATTTCGGATGGTTCGAATAGCCCAAAATCCTTAAACAAGAATCATCGATCTAGGTGACTTTACCTGGAACTAAATAATATCGACATTTCAAATTACAATTCTGCACACTAGATATGCGAGTCTGCAATCTATCTTACCACATTTTGGCTATTAAAAGCCGTAAAATACTTTACTTCTGCTCTTCTTCGCGCTTTTAAAAACATTGAAGAGTTTTTAAAGGGACGTAATTCCGGGACGAGTTTAAACCACGACCCGGCGGTAAAATAATGTACGGCCCTAAATAGAAAACACTTAACTTTTTTTGTATCTTGAGATATCTTCAAAATTTCTGTTGCACCTTAAAGGGAACCCTCCTGGCTATATTATAAGCATTTTGTATTAAAAATATTCAATGAGAAGTCAATAAAATTTTGTCTCAAAGATGTCTTTAGATTAAAATTATGTCGGACACGGAAAACACGGCCCTACACCAATTTCTTTATTTTGTAATATATCTTCAAAATTATTTGCATCTTAAAGGAAATCATCCTAGTTATATGGAAATGCTTATAATTAGAAAAACCTGTTCTACCCATTAACATTTTTATTTCTCAAGATAGGCCTATCTTTAAAATTCTTTTCGTATCTTAAAAGAAACCCTCGTGGCTATATTAGTAGCATTTATATTAAAAATATTTCAAATACAATTAATAAAATTTTGTCTAAAATATGGGCCGTATTTCGATCAAAATGAACTCGGCAATGGAAAACATGGCCCTATGGCATAATTTCTTTATTTCGCAATACATCTTCAAGAATATTTTTCATCTTAAAGGTAACTCTACACGCAATGTTAAAATACTGTTTTTATTTAAAATTCTTTTAGTTATAATGTTATAAAAGTCCAATTCGAGTTTGACCGTTCTCGTATCCAATTTAAGTCGAAAAAACATACACGGCAAAATCCCCTTTTCTTTTATTCTTACAATATCTGCAAAAGTCTTTTTTATTATCACACCTTTGGATATAATAAACTGATTAGACTATCCAATTATTTTAATTTGATGTTCAATGAACTTGACGTTTTAAGCCTACATGTATAATGTCGTTTGAAGTCCATACTTGCAATTGTTGACGATAAACGCAAATTATCGTTTAATCATTTAACTGTGATTTTTGAAATAATAATTATATGTGCTAAGAAAATAACCTGGTCGTATATCCGGAGAATCTTTATGAATAATCTCCTAACATAAATCGTTTAAAGAGGCATTAAACCATCCGAAATCTGTAGAGCAGTCACTAGCCACCTGTATTCAATTTACACGCAACACAGAAATAATTTCTTAAAGCAATCAATGAACAAAATTAAGTCGAAATGACAAGTTTGTAAAAAAAACATGCATCATCGTTCGCTGGAAAAAAGTTCTAGCCGGAACAATTTACAAGTTTAAAATATGTAACCGTGTTTTCCGTGAAGCTTCATCATCCTTGCACGGCACTACATTCCCCGATTTTTAAAAAGTTCTTCTTTGTCTTAAATAGAGAAAAATGTTGGTCATACTCACTTTTTGTCTGCTTTCGCTCAATCCCGGAAATGGCTTTCGCTCATTTCGTTATGTTCTCTTTTTGGTTGTGGATCGAATGTTTACCGGGTGTGAAAGGTGAAGTTGTTATATAGCGTTACTCACAAAGTAAAATTCATTCACTACAGGTCCTAAAATGTACCGATCTTTCCAAAATTTCGGTGAAATTCGACCCCGTTCAGTTATTAAGAGGCCTTAAACAGCAGTATAATTAATAAAACCAAATCTGAGACAATGAAGCATTCCAGTCTGAACCATGAATGGGCTGCTTTAACATTATATTTCAGATGGAAAACAGTCGTAGATCTAATTATGTGTAAACCTCCTTTTCCGTCAAAAAGACATGATGGAAATTATTATCTCTTGCCCTTCTACAGTGGATGCACCTATTTTCGTGGGCATAAGTTTTCATTGTTTTCATTTAGATGTATTTTCGTGATTTCTTAAAATTCGTGGATCTTAATTTTTTAAACTACGTTTGATGTTTAAATCTTTATTTCGCGTTGGTTTATAATTCGCGGATCTTAATTTTCTAAACTACATTTGATGTTCAAATCTTTATTTCGCATTGGTTTTTAATTCGCGGACCTCAAATTTATAAACTACATTTGATGTTCAAATCTTTATTTCGCTTTGGTTTTTAATTCGTGGATCGATCTGATAATCCGCGCAAATTTGTTCTCCGTCAACATGAATGGTTTTACAGTATTTGCTGAAATAGTTATGATAGAAAACTTGTGCTGGACTGGAGCTAAAAGGAATATCGTTGTTTATTGTTAAAGTCTTTTTCTCGTTATTAATTTACTCTAATGTAACGTTTGGTGTTGGGAACATGTGAATTCTGAACAATTAATCTCTATGTGCAAGTCACAAGTAGATGCCAAATTAAGAGTGAATTTATCCACCATCAAAATGCCGCGTTGTCTCGTTTTTTTTTTCTTTTAATCTTTTCCTCACTTTTTATGACATGTCAAATGGAAGCCGAAAATCTATAGAGAATGTTTAGAAAAACAAACATAATGTAGAAATTTTCTAAATTTATTTTTTGAATTTCAAGTACGATACATTCCAAAATCAACATACAATTTATGCCTCCGCGAAAATTTCATTTAGCCTTTGTTTGATGCGCGAAATTTGATCCCGGCGAAATTAAATGATACCACAGTATTTCCTGTTCCTTGAATCCCACTCTACTTCTTTGAGTATGTCTTTCAGAATCATAATTTTTCATAAATCTTTGTCACATACTATAAGATGGAAAGTAAAACAACATTTTTCTGAGGGCAGATTAACATGGGCGGTTATAGGGGACGTATGGTGGTTTTGGAAGAAGTTTTGCTGGTAAAAAGGGGGGGGGGGTACCTCCTAAAAGACCCCCCCCCCCCCTATTTTCCGGGGGTGTTTTTAACTGAGATTTGCATTGTTTCACTGATGTGTAGCTGTTGTGGCAGGTTTTTGTATACCAGAATAAACAGAAAATTCTCAAAACTGTTCAGTTTTTGTTTATTGAAAATGATCCCGAGCACTTAAAGAAACTTGCAAAATTCCAGTTGTAGTTTTTGTGAGAAGCCAAGTGTGCCTCAATTAAAGTGCGACATGTAGAACTAGGATTTTCATTGAAAATAACCATTTAATTTCAAAAAGTCTAACTTATTTTTTACTTATAGCCATTTCTTCTGTTTGTTACAAAAACAGAGATGTGCATTGATATGTTAGAAGCTACTTGTTACTGTGGTATCATTATATTTCGCGGTGGTTTAATTTTCGTGTATTTCGCGCAAAGGGTAAATGAATAAAACCCAAGAAGAGTACACTAATTGCATTTATTCATATAGGAGAACACATTTACCCTCCAATTTTAACAATCAAACCAAATCAGAAACATTGTTATATCAACTTTTTATGACAATTTCTAACTGCCAGAGTGCGTCGCGGAAACTGAGAAAAATATGCCTAGACCTCGGATCAGTTTGCTTATGCATAGACCTTAATCCTATTTTTCAGCAATAAGACAAGTCTCAGTCAAACTAAGAAGATGTTAGTGTAGAGTCACATTAGTTCTACGATCTCTAAAAGTTTCAAGTGATTTTTTCACAGATGAAAATTGGAGACTAGGTTTTCGGCAAATTTCGATGAGAAATTCAGAAATTTTAAGACGTTTTTGTCGTGTTTCTACACCACAGTTCCCTTAGAAAACATTGTTAGCATTTATTTGTCAGCACTCAGCGTTTTCGCACCTATTTTAACAAACAGAACAACAAAGAAACCTTTTAATAAGAACATTTTATGACAATTTCCAACTGCCCGGTACGGTCGCGTCGCGGAAAGTAAAAAAATGCATAGGACTCGATCCAATTTTTCGGCACATACACAAGTCTCGATCAAACCAACAACATGCTTGTGTAGTGTGATACTAGTTCTACAATTGGTGTGAGTTTCGAGTGATTTGGTTAATAACAACCGATTCCACAGATGAAACTTGGAGGCTAGGTTTTCGGCAAATTTTGGTCCGAAATTCAAAAAAAATCCGGCATTTTTTCCGTGTTTCTACAACATAGTTAATTCTAAACACATCAATTGCATTTGTCCATGTGCACTTCACGTTTTCCAACCAATTTAAACAATCGTAACAGCTCAGAAGCATTTAAAGATCAAAATTTTATGACAATTTTTTATTCCCCGGTCGCGTCTTGAAAACTGAAAAACAGGTCTCGGTCCTTGAGTGATATTGCTGCACATAGACAAAAGTTGTTTAAACTAAAATTATGCCTGTGTAGCGCTACCTCGGAGCAACAAATTCTGGAAGTTTCAACAGTTTTAATAAAATAGAATTAAAACGCCAGATGAAACTCCGAGACCTATTTTGCGAGTCTTACATGGACCCGCGTTTGTGTATTTTCGCCTGTTTCCGTTCTATTTCACATAAATTCATGCTGTAAAAACTTCTAACAGGTGGGTTCCTCGATGTTTAATCCTTTTCTATTCATCTGCACAAACACAATAGGCTAGTTTATGTTATTTTCAACAATACCGTTTTTTCGGACTACCGCGACAACGTTACTTCTGTGCAAACGGCTGCCCATACAGCTTCTTTTCTGAAAATGATTCGTGACGTCATCGGCCTTGGAGAGTCGCAAAGTGGGCAGGGTATAGTTTCGCACTTTGGATTTTTTAGATGTTTGGGGTACCCCAGAATAAAATGCATTATAATTAATGTTTGAAATAAAGATGAAAGATTTTGTTTAAAATTGCATAGTTTACATGATAGTTAATGGGATGCTGACTGCTAAAACATGTATATGCTAGCTTTGCATGTTGTAAGTTGAGCATTTGTCGGATGGGAAAACAGCTTTCAGAGACGAGCACGTGAAAAACTTGATAATCAGGTATTTCAGTGACAAATACTGAAAAAAGTAGCTGGATGGGAGACACTTTCCTGGTGCTTGGGTTATTAGGGATAGTTGAAATATTGACCAGAAAGGGGTTAGATGAGTCAACTCTCTGCAGGAAATAAAATGCAGGCTTTCAAACATGCATGAATTTTGATAGATTTTCATGTGAAAATCAGGGGGTGGGGGTTAACTTAAATATCTCCATATTTTCTGAAGGATGTGTATTTTAGTACAGTTGCCAATAATTTGAAAGCCACTATTCTTATGCAACACAGAAAATATAATAACAACATTTTATTAATGCAATTGTATTTTTTTCAAACAGAATAACATTGCACGCACTGGCAAAGCTCGGAAACTGTACCCTGCGCCCTTAAGGCGAAAACAATATTTTCTCATTTGGGAAAATTGATTTTATTTTAGTGAATATTACATCTTTCTTGGTGTTTTAATTAATTTGGACATATTATTTGCTGTTTTTTGACACAAATTTAATACCGTAAGATGGTATTTTTTCGCGATGGGGATGGATTTATGAACATGAAAAATACGTAAAAGTTCCCATGGTATTCACTGAATTGATGTTGATAGCAGTTACAGTTGCAGATTTTGTATATGCGTAAAATAGCAGATAAATATTTTGGGTTAATTTTAAGAAATTTGATTAAAAAAAACTACAAAAAACACTGAACCATTTTACGGTATATGAACATTATCACATCATATAATGTATGCATATATGCAGGTGCACTTGTCATACTGAACAATGTTTTTTTCACAATTTAAATAATGTTTTTCAGTGTATTGTGTTAAAATGTCCATGGAATTTTTCCGTTGTTCATTAAATCCTAGTGAAAAGTCTAAAATTGAGCGTTCTGTAAGAAAACACACTCAGTTTGATGGTCATTGTTTTATATGGACTGGCCAGACGAGTCGGGACGGCTACGGTCAAATAAGATTTATGTTCCGTGCAAAACGGATAAAAGTTGCAGTTCATCGGCTTGTATTTTTCTTGCATGAATCAAGATATTTAAGCCCAGAAATGCATGTATCGCATATTTGTCACGTAAAAAATTGCATAACATACACACATTTATCATATGAAAGCCAAACAATCAATAACAATAGAATGAAATGTAGAAATGACGGTTATTGCCATGGTCATTTTGCATATCCAAGCTGTTTCTGTGAGGTAAGATCCAGTTAAAAACTACTGTTGTGTTTTCTTCTCTTTCCATTACAATTTGAGTTCAGTGTTAGTTTGGATTTAACGCATATGGGTGCTCTTCTGTTAAATCTGTGGCGTCCGAATAAGCCGACTGGGAGATTATGCTGCTGTTTGAATTTCTTTTTCGTTTCAAATGAAGGAATGTCTTATACTTGAAAGATTTTTTCTGTTCATATGATATTTGTCATTTTTGTCGGTATCAAGTGCATACCGCTGTAATGGGTCATGGTCTGATACTGGCAATCCAAGGTTTTGGGCTATTTTTAACAAGGTACTTCCTCGGCCTATACTTGCTCGGATGGTAGCTGAGTGACAAAGTCCGCTGAAGTTGCGACTCCATACTGTGTTTTTTGGTGCGTGTGAAAATACCCGGTTGTGAAAACTTTCACATTGGTTGGTTGTTTTCAGCTGGCTTATATCTTTGATCATTGCTGGACCACAGTATTTTGATATTATGGATTTAATTTTGCTTATGTCAGAATCAGGCAGTTTGAGATATTTGCCATATGGCAAGTAGCTGAGTTTGAAACATTTTAGATGAGATTTACAAACAACAGAGTCTCTTCGACAGTTGATATGCAGGCCCTTGAAACATGGCAGTATATTTTCAATTGATACCTGAGCTTTTTGTAGAAATTCTTCATATGTTTTGGAGCAGTTTTTAAGTCTTGTAAGTTCTAAGCGGACTCTGACACGAATACTTGAAGCTAATTTCGATGCAAAATATTTTTTGTTTTGACCTGGAGGAATTTTATTAAATTTAATGGCCTTTAAATGTTTGTTCATGTTCCTTAAATTATGTACAAAACACTTATAATGATTAATTTTAGAATTCCTTTCACTATTTATTTCCCGTAATGATTTTGCAATCTGGAGGGAGGCGTCTGTTGTAACAGAACGGATCTTGAGTATTTTCGAAGACTCCACCGACTCGATCGCTGACTTTATAAACACAGCCTCTGTACTTGCGATGGAATCTTCAGTGCTGTACGACTTTTTGCAATTTCGGTTATTATGATTACACTTTTGCTTTAAACACAATTTATTTGCTGTTGACAAAGATATAGGTAGATGTCTGGATGTTGTCTGCTCAATGATGGGAGCAAAACTTTGACTTGATGTTTCACATCCAGACTGTGGCCTGCTGGTATAAGCAACATCAAACTCAACATCAGTCCCTGATGTGCCGGATAGTGACTGGATTTTTTTAACATAATGTTGATTTTGTATCATTTGTTCTTTTCCAAGGTTTTCAATTTTGTCGGATAGGGTGTTAAGTTTTTTTTGTAAGCCACGCTTGTTTGGTGCTTGAATATTAAGTGCCGATAACATAAGAAGAATGTCATTGATGCCAACTTTTGAAAGTAAAACCGGTAGAAGAAGTGCACTGTTTAAGCAGCCAGCATCCGGCCCCCTTGTTGACTTTATGCTGTTAAATAGTTTTGAAGTATCCGTGATAAATTTACAATTGCTGCATTTAACTTTTAGCGATACGCATAGACCTTGTCTGTCTTCGAGTGTTAATTTTATATTTGGATTGTCACATGTATGTGCTGCAAACTTTTGGAATAGACTTTCAAGCTGTTTAAAGTTCACAATAATGTTTTCATTTTCGCCAACATGTTGCGGTTCATTTACATCTTTTGAGCTTTCTTTCTTCTTTTTAGGTCTAAGTTTTACGGGGGAATTGTAGAGTGTAGAGTATCCAAGTTGAGCATAGCAAACATCTTCAGCAACTGAAGCTTCAAGTCTAACCACAGGTTCTGCATAGTTCGGTAAGTCCTGTTCATGGGATGGTCCTGGCTCATTTATTTCATTTTTATCACTTTTTAATGATTTATTCCACACTTTATGGCACTTTTTAAATTGGGTTTTTCTCCGTTTAAGTGAATTTTTGTAACAAAGTCTACTTTTAGAAGAATTAGTCCGCATTTTCACTAAGTTAGTATATGTTGTAAGATTTTGTTTCTTTTTGCTACAAAGACCTCTAAAATAGTGACAAAATACTTCATTATCTGCTCTGGATGTTTTTCTTATCAAGAACATGCCAAAATGAATTGTCTGGATAGATACAGTTTGCTTTTTTTAATTAGCCATAGTAATGGTCATTCATTTTATATTTGGATTATCTCCCTTGTATTGACAAAGGAGTTTTGTAAAGACACATTGTACCATATTATTTAAGAGGTGGTAGTCTTCTGTGTAAGAAAAGAACAAAATGCACACTGTTTGATTCAGAAATTATGTTTTAATCATTTTCAAATGTATATTACCATATTTTCATACATGAAACTCAACATTTTAATGAAAAACATAATAGAAATTGATAAATGTTCTGTTTTTTTAAACAAAATTGAAATTAAATACACTTCTTGATGTGTTTTATTGCACAGCTCAATATTTAAATGATATCTGAGCTTGATTACAGTGGATAATGGTATTTTTAAATAGTTTGAAAGTCACAGAACTTGCAAAACATTCATGCAGCAACACTACCCAAATCAGTAAAATTCTTGTTATTTCCCTTGGTAATGAGTATAGTTGTAAATATGCTCTACTGACTACATTTGACATTGGATACATGATTCAAGCTGTTATTTCAATTGGAAAAAGATCAAATTTGAAAAAGAATAGTTAAATATTCAATAATTAAGCAAGACCCAAGTTCTTAAGTGGGCAGGGTATAGTTTCGCACTTTGGTCCCGGTGGATTTTTTAGATATTTGGGGTACCCCAGAATAAAATGCATTATAATTAATGTTTGAAATAAAGATGAAAGATTTTGTTTAAAATTGCATAGTTTACATGATAGTTAATGGGATGCTGACTGCTAAAACATGTATATGCTAGCTTTGCATGTTGTAAGTTGAGCATTTGTTGGATGGGAAAACAGCTTTCAGAGACGAGCACGTGAAAAACTTGATAATCAGGTATTTCAGTGACAAATACTGAAAAAAGTAGCTGGATGGGAGACACTTTCCTGGTGCTTGGGTTATTAGGGATAGTTGAAATATTGACCAGAAAGGGGTTAGATGAGTCAACTATCTGCAGGAAAAAAATGCAGGCTTTCAAACATGCATGAATTTTGATAGATTTTCATGTGAAAATCAGTGGGTGGGGGTTAACTTAAATATCTCCATATTTTCTGAAGGATGTGTATTTTAGTACAGTTGCCAATAATTTGAAAGCCACTATTCTTATGCAACACAGAAAATATAATAACAACATTTTATTAATGCAATTGTATTTTTTTCAAACAGAATAACATTGCACGCACTGGCAAAGCTCGGAAAACTGCTCGGAAACTGTACCCTGCGCCCAAAGCGCGTTCCAAGGGGGGGGGGGGGGGGGGAGCTGCACTGGTCCGAGAAGTTGCGTGGTTGCGAAATGGTAAATCTTGAACGTAACGTAAACAATTGTTACAATTTTCCATTGAAAATGATATGATTAATAAAAATGAATCAATCAATTAGTTTTAATTCGATTTTTATAATAACATTTTGATTTTTTTAGGAATTATTCACAACTGTTTAAAATGGGGTATCCAATCCGGCCACGACTTTTCGGCTATGTTTGGCTATTATCCATTTGACAGTTCGGCGCGGAATCACAGGAATGTCGTCTGTGTAATTTTTAAACAATGCGGATTTTAATTGCATTTAAAGAGTTTTATAGATAATACTAGTGTTTTTTTCTTAATAATTTGTATAAATATTCTTTAGGATTAGATTTTCATATCTGTAAATAAGCTTTTATTGCTTTCTTTCAAAAGTTTCGGCCAGATTTTTATCACACAGGGGGTCCAACGTATTTGGTTTTTTCGGAAAAGTAAGTGAGCGACATGTTCTCTGCGGAACAAAATGGCGGAAAATTGTGTGATTTGGTACATTCCAGGAGATATTTTGACCTGGTAAGTAGATTTATATCAATGTTATCGTAATATAAATACGCCTACCCGGAGGCCAGATGTGTAAGCTCCACTCGGTTTTTTAACTTATGTTTCTAGAGGCCTAAACAAAAAAGTTATTGAATGTATAAACTGAAAGATTGTTTGTTTACAAAGTGAAAATAGAAAATTTTGTGACTTAAAACTGTATTTTTTAGTCAAAATATAACGTTCTTGGACCTATTTTAGCGAAATTATTATCGCGTTTTTGCATATATTTCTTCACGGCGGCTTTTGCACTTTATATGGGTACTTTATGGCCATTTTTTTATGTTCAAACAACTTAAATGTTTGCCGTGGAAGTGCTAAGCATGTTTTTGTTCGGTGCAGAATCTGAATAACACACTCATACGCGTTTATATAAGTGAAAGTAAGACACTAGCTGACAAATGTTAAAAATCAAACCAAAAGCCAATATTTTACCCAAACACACGGATGTTCCTTTATATCTTTGCCCGAAAATGGCTTTACCGAAACAAGAACTTCATATGTATTTATAATATCAATTAGAATCTACCTACCCATTGTCGTGTTTGTTTGTGTGTGTGTGCGTGTGTGCGCGTATATATAAATCTACACCCCGATATAAATTTCTTACCAGTCCAGTCTCTTTTCTTATTTTAGCTGGAATAATAAGTTGTATCTAGGGTTGCACCTGTAGAACCGCAAGTTGATGCGGGATGGGTAAACGTCATTTCACTATGCCCCGTATGACGCTCAAGTCTGATTCCCAGGGCTCTTAACTTATTATGGGTAACACGCTTTTGTAGCCTCCTTCAGTAAGCAAAATTACTTCCATAATCGTTTTTATTTAAAAAAATAAGATGCTTTCCTTTTAACATACACAAATCTCTAACTATTGTAAATATGACACAGAATATAACCTAACAACAATGCCGAGCATAGTATTTTGTTATAAGGGTATTCCGAGAAATTTTGATAGGATTATAAGTATCTTGCATGAGTGTGAGGTGAAGATGGAAAAATCTGTCACCGAGGGGGAACTGTTTTGCGGGAACGAGGCTCTGCCGAGTTCCCGCTAAAACTGTGTTCACCCGAGGTGACAGATTTTTCTATCTTTACCGAATGTCCCATGCAAGATACTTTTTCTTGCATACCTTTTACTGTTCATTTGTGTATATGTATACAAAATAAATTTTGTTTCCTTACGCTGAAATATTGACGTAAAAGTAAATCTTATTTTTAATGACGTCACTAACTTGAATAAATTACGTCAGATACTTGAAGACTGTAAACTGTAAACATGCTTCTCGCCAAAAGACGATGGCACTTGACTGTGTATTCGGCGAGCAAATGCCTTGTGGTCGTAGTTAAGGTGTCAAAATAAGAGGCAACTGGGCATATAAGACTGTAGAAAGTGGTCGCATTATGGAATATGGAATAGCGGGGTGGTCGTATAATCGATGCGAGCGACCATTGAATTATATAGGAAAAATCTGTTCTTTCAAAAAGTGCCCGTAACAGCGGGGTGGTCTTGAAATTGAGGTGGTCACAAGGCGGAAGTTTACTTATCAAGAGGTAGAATGCAAGTATAATATGTGGTAGATAATTTTGCATAACAAATACGCGATATGTTCGTATTTGGGTAACAAATCGGCTTTTATTTTGATTATTAACATTTGTTATCAGCTTGTGTCTTACTTTCACCTATATGAACGCATACGAGTGTGTTATTCAGATTCTGCACCGAACAAAAACATGCTTACCACTTCCACGCCAAACATTAAAGGTGTTTGAACATAAAAAAATTGGCCATAAAGTACCCATGTAAAGTGCAAAAGCCGCCGTGAAATAATATATGCAAAAACGCGATAATAATTTCGCTAAAATAGGTCCAAGAACGTTATATTTTGACTAAAAACACAGTTTGAAGTCACAAAATTTTCTATTTTCACTTTGTAAACAAACAATCTTTCAGTTTATACATTCAATAACTTTTTTGTTTAGGCCTCTAGAAACATAAGTTAAAAAACCGAGTGGAGCTTACACATCTGGCCTCCGGGTAGGCGTATTTATATTACGATAACATTGATAAAATCTACTTACCAGGTCAAAATATCTCCTGGAATGCACCAAATCACACAATTTTCTGCCATTTTGTTCCGCAGAGAACATGTCGCTCACTTACTTTTCCGAAAAAACCAAATACGTTGGACCCCCTGTCACAGGTGCTTTGGACTAAAACTCTTTTTTTTTTAGATGTACCGTATTGAGATTGTAACCTAGATCTTCCTCTAGTTGGCTTATTGTTGATTTTTTTTTTACCTCAAAGTAGTATAATTGGTTAAAGTCTTTATATTATAGTTTATATATTTAATTTCGTCATATTTAATTTAATTATCCTTATTTCCTCACCCCATTACCCCACCTCAAAGGCTCAACCCATGTTATTATCTATCATCGGATATCGCCATCTCCTTTTTCTGGCAGGACTTTGTGCATGTCAGAAGTGTAAGTATAGTTGTTAAAAAAAGTGTTGTGATCTTTGATGACAAAAAAGTGAGATATGCATATCAGGAATGGCCACATCCAGCAGACACTGTCTCATATTCTCGTATTGGCCCTGCAATTCCAATATTGGCACGGTTGAGTCATCTTATGAATTTGATGTTTTTACTCTGTTAATTTCTAAAAGTGTCATTAATCAAGTGAATTCACATTCGCCATGTTATTGGGCTCAGGCAGTCGTGTTAGCCCTGGGCCTCGGGCCATTAATTATGACTACCCTTGGCCGAATAGCAAGGTCATTATGAATTCACTTGATTAATAACATTATAGTATTTTATTGGTATAGAATTAATATAGAATTGGTATTGAATTAAAATTAATTTTTTTGGGCTGTCTGTTCGGTTTTGTACATAGGAAGAATGTTAATTGATAAGTTTATAAAACACTGCAAGTCTACCATATTTTTGATGTTCTAGGGACCTCCAGCCCAGTTCCCCATAATGGTTGAGAGAGATGGAAGCGGTTTGTATTCTCATAGCAATATTTGTTGATATATTTTATATCATGATTTGTACGTTTGTATACTTTGTAAGGAATTTTATCTAAATTAAGATATTATTTTGAATAAGTATTGAAATCAGTGTTAGTTCTTCTTTTTTTTCTGGTTTTTTGTTATTACCCAATTTGTCAGCGAATTTAAATAGCTTTCTAATCATTAATACTCAATTTTTAAATGTTATCTGTTTATTTTTACTATGATAATTATTATATTAAGTGATGTGAACAATACATTATGTTATCATATTTTACTACTATTTAAACAAAATTCTACTTTATTTAATTGATTATATTTCTAATATGGTGTTTTTGTAGATCGGGGCAGATGTTGTGCAAGATTGAGAGGACAGTCAACATTATATGACGTCATTGAATATGAGAAGGTAATTTTATTTTTAACAAAATCTGAAACTATTGAATTTGAAATTGGTGTTGATTTTTGGTAATTTTGTGTCGCTTAGACATATTGGAATCTTACTGTATACTGGTAATGGCACTGTTGTTCAGTAGCCCTGCAATTTCATTTCCTCCATAGATACACCTTAATTGCTAGGGCAAACAGTTTAGATCCAGATCAGCTGGCACATCCTGTCAGGATCTAAACTGTTCGCTTTTTGAAAAGCTTAGGTTACCTCAGACCAAAATGTGACCAGTGCAGATCTGAATCAGATGGCACAGATGTGCTGCCTGATCAGGATCTACACTGGTCGCTTATGCCTAAACATGGATATATGTAGGGAAAAAGGGTTAACATTTATGTGCATGTCTTATTAACTTAATTACTGGAATGAATCATCTTCATGAAGAAAGCCAACTGTGACAACAAGAATTACAACTCCTACTTTTTTATATATGCTCCTTACAAATGTCTGTAATATGAAACTTTTTGTTGTGAATAATTTTTGAATGTAATTGTCCTGTTAACTTACTACAGTGAAACCTGCCTTAGCAGCCATCTGCGAATAGCAACCACCTGTCTTAAACAGCCAGTTTTAATATGACCTTAACTGACATTTTGTTCTAATTTATAACTGTCTTTAACAGCCACCTGCTTTTAGCAGCCACTTTTTGTCACTCCCTTGGGTGGCTGCTTAAGACAGGCTTGACTGTAGTCGGAATATATCATCTTCTGATAATTGTTTAATTTTATTGGTTTTATAGGACTTGTTTAATGTGTTGAAATTATTTTTTTATAGAAGGCGAACTTAATAAAACAAAGCTGGAGGCAGACATTAAACAAAAAATCAACAAAGGTAAGAAAGTGTTGTAGATGATACATGTATGAGTTGCTAAGCTGAAATTATTAAACTGATTTGGTTATTAAATTTTGAAAATAGAAATGTTAAATTCAATAAATTATTAAATGATAAAAAAACTTGATTGATCTACTCTGTGCATTGTTCAATTTAATTAAAACTGTAAAAAATCATATTTCAAATATTTACTTTTTTGTTTTACAGGAATCGTCAAGAATAGGTTCGTCGAACCAATTTAGACTGGATGTTTCACAATAGTCACCTTCTAGATCATGTGGGATCAGAATGTTTTGAGCTCAAAGTGTAGAATGCATTTGATGTTCAAAGACTAATTGAATTGGCTTGTTAAAAGTGGATATTTGTAAAAAAAACATAATTTAACTTACTCATGAAGAGGAACACTTAGAAACCAGTTAAAATGAGAAGGCTGTTGTGTCATGCAGAGACATTATAGTGAAATAGTTAAAGTGATTTTAGTATTATGAAATGCTACTGTGGAGAAAGAGTGACATACATGTAATTATTTACATTTGCCAATAAACTGGCAGAGAATATGTTGGACACATTAAAATCATCACATATTTATAAACAGGAGAAATAAAAATATTTCAAATATCTAACTTTATTAATGTGAAATAATAAAATATTGTAAACTATATACCAGTTATTTTTTACCTTTGTTGTAATTAAAATGTTTTTTTTTTTACATCAGCTGGAAAGTACTTGCTATCATTTCTGGATCTTCACTGGCTGTTTTTGTTTTACAGAAGTAACCTAATGAATCTAAAAGCAACCATTGTAGATCCTGATCAGATGGCATGGATGTGTTGGCTGATTTGGATCTACACTGTTCTTCCAAGTGGTAATAGCTGTATCCCACAAAGGAAAATGTTAAAATAGCATGCAAGAGCATTATTAAATATATTTTTGGCTATTTAATTCACTTATGACAACTTTAAAAATGTAACATTGAACTGGGATTAGTGTAACATTTGGAAGAAAAGAAACATATACTGTATTTATTTCATGATTTAGGAATTTCAGCCCATTACAATTTACAGGCTATCCAACAAGTGAAAAAAAAGAATAAATTAAACATTATTGGTTTTGATGGTAATTCACTTTTCAAGAACTATCCCAGAATAATGATCTTTCAAGAAATCTCGCAATTTTATGCTTTCTGAAAAATTTCAAGGGAAGCATATAGCGGCCGCTTCTGTCCGTCCTCCTTTTGTCCAGACTATTTCTCAGCAACAGCTGGCATGAATGCATAAAATTTTATCGAATTGTTTTCAAGAAAAGAGTTAAATGCACTTATTATTCTGTCCTTATAATTGCCATAGTAATTACAATACAGCATCGTTTAAGACCATGCTTTGCCTAGATATTTCTTTGTAACTTACAGTTGAAATTCAACTACAAGTCACTATGAAAAATATCAGCATACTCAAACGGAATGTTTTTTTTAAAGAGTTATGTCCCATCGATAGTCTGTAGAGAAGAATATATGACCATTCTTGTCAAGGCTTTTGCTTCGCAATCACTGGCTTCAATTTTGTAGCACTTCATGAAGATTAACTAATATAAGATGTGCATATTAACACCATGTTCTAGTTTGGTGATTTCTTTAGCGTAAATGCTCTTTTTCCTAAAACATCAAATATGACCATCTTCAAAAATTATGGATTATTTAATTGAAACCACCAGTTTAATGACACTTCAGGGGAGTTTTCACTGAAATGAGGAGTTGTGCCTATTAGTACTACATGTATTTATCAGCATCAACAAAATTTTATAGAAGTAACCATCATGTGTAAAACTTGTGCAGCTGGGGTTTTGTTTCTGGCCACGCGCATTAAGACCAGAGTTATAGCCCCTTATGCATTTCAATATAATGCATTCAGTTTGTAATCTTGTATCACATATAAGCCCACAAGTATATGAGTCATATAACTTTACAGGCATGTTAACCATCATGTGTAGATGTGAACCTGGGGTTGTTTCCTGCCACACCCATTAAAACCACATTTATGGCCCCCTATGTTTTTCAGTATAATACATTTACCATGTAATCTTGTATCACTTTTCACAATCCTATTTATTGATAAAAAGAAAATTATCAAAATCTCAATAACGGCAAAATGCAGTAAAATGAAACTTTGCACATATATATGTTATTAATGTATCTTTGTTGTGCAGATGGTAAGACACGTTAGAACAGTAAAGAAAAATAGCGAGATCTTAAAATTCCTTAAATTCTATTTACATAAATTAACAAAAACTAAACAACACAAAACATCATTGTAAATGCCTACATGAGTAATACGATACTGACAACAATTCATTGTGTCCTTGTGACTTTCATATGTAAACTTTACGAGATACTAGTAAAAGTTTGTTTGAACTTCAATTTTCCGGTTGCTTCCTGGTCGCATAAACCGATGACAATCACTGATTTCTCTTTTGGTACTTGAAAGTTTTAAACAAAGTACACAACATTTTCTTGTCAGTAACATTCCACTCACATGGTAATTTAAAATAATGTTTTGTATCGCTTAGTTTTTGTGAATTTATGTAAATAGAATTTTAAGGAATTTTAAGGTCTAGCTTGTTTTCTGTCCTATTCTAACGTGTCTTTCTGTATGCAAAATCAAGATACATTAGTAACATTCATTTGTGCAAAGTTTCATTGAACGCCATTTGGCCATTATTGAGATTTTGATAATTTTCTTTTTATCGATGAATAGGATTGGGAGGAGTGTGGCGAGCTCTAAAAGGCATGTTAACCATCACATGTAGCTTTGAACCTGGGGTTTTGTTTTTGGCCACGCCCATTAAGACCAGAGTTATAGCCCCTTATGCAATTCAATATAATGCATTCAACATGTAATCTTGTCGCATGTGAGTCCAAATGTATACGCGTCATAGGCAAAAAAATTTACAGGCATGTAAACAATCATGTGTAGATTTGAACCTGCGGTTATGTTTCTGGCCACGCCCATTAAGACCAGAGTTATAGTCCCTCGGTATTTACCAGTGGTATTTACCAGTATTTACTGGCCTGGAAAATACTCCTCAAAGTGGCAAATACTGGAAAATACTGGCAAATACTACACAGATGAGTTTTTTTGCCTTAAAATACTTCAGAAATCATAACTTAGTTGACTGTTATTAATGTATAATCAAGATAATAATTAAAATACTCAGATATTTTAATTACATTTCATATCAGTTGATTACTATAAGCACTTAAAGTAAAAATAAATCTTAAGAACTGTCTATTTTTACTTAGAACCTAAAAAACAGCATATGAGAATTAATGCTGATCCACAAGTGCACCTGGCTATTGTCACTTAACAAGCAAGGCCATAAGGTCTAGACTATTAACAACACGTTAGACAACATGTTTCATACAAGGGGCTGTAATGGCCAGGGGCAAGAAAGGCAACAGTAAAGTGTCATAAATAACATATTTGTCTAGGTGCAAGTAAATAGTTGTGTATTGGTATGCAGAAAGCTGCCAAATTTGTGTTCTGTTACTGATACCTTAGGGGGAAAGAAGAGATTGCCTGTTAGACAAAGGCTTCTTTGTACCTAACCTTATTTTATATTGTAGTCATGTATATTTATTGTAAGTTGTGTACATTACTTGTTTATAATTAAAATTAACCATCTAAAATGCTGACTCCATTATTCTTAATAATTGAATTTTGAAGTTGTCCACATGCTGACTATAAGGGATACATGTATTATATAAATTGCATGGGTGGTCAATTCAAATGACCACTTCTTCAGCTCTTAAATATTTATTTACTATGGATAAAGTGATAAAAGTGTTAAACTTCAGTATAAATATAATGGCAATTGATGGATAAACTTGAAATTATTTATATGAATGCTGATTATAGTAAATATTGTATAAATTACACACCGGTCAATTTAATCGAACAGTATTTGCCATTAATTGCCAGTATTTGCCGGTAAATACCACCGGCATGGAAAATACTCTTATTTGCCGGCATTTTGCCAACCATGGTCGCATGTAAGTACACAACATTTATTTCAGCGGCAAATTTATTTCAGTGGCCAATCATTAAAATGCCACTAGCATAGAAATTATCCTTCCAACCAAATTGTCAGAGGTAAACTAATCAGTAACTACAATTACCTGTTGATGAATTTATTAATTGGCAAAGTTATTAGAAAGGAGTAAAGTGTTTGAGACGTTTAACTTTAAGCATCAAACTTCAGATCCTGTGGTCACTAGATTCATTTCTCAATATTCATAATAACGGTTTTGATCATTTTTTGCACTGCATAATTTGTCATTGTAGCTTTATAACAAAATTTTACTGGTTATGATGCAATTTCTTTAACGCTGTGTCTATAGCAATAAAAAAGCATAGGCCTACCTGTGGTGAATCGATGTTTAACAAACTGGTGAACAGTGTGGTTCACCCAATAGGTGTGCCAGCAAAAGGCTGTCTTGTGCGTGAAATTTACATTCCTGGACCTTGTGGCCTCTACTATCATTTCTCCGGATACTTCTTTGGAAGTGTCTCCGGGTCCGGGTCCGGACCTCTAGACTTTTGGTTTGATAATGAAAGTATCATTTTATACTGTTTATGTTGCCGTCTTTGCTGCGCCTAAATCAAAAAGTATAATTATTCCCGGATTTTCCGTCATTAAAACATGAGTAAAAATAGTATGGAACCTGGATGTAAATTTTTAAAAAATACCCCAGCAACAGATGTTGTCTTGCAAAGCAATGGCAGGTAAAGAAGTAGGAAGTGTCTCCGGGTCCGGGTCCGGACCTCTAGACTTTTGGTCTAGAGGTCCGGACCCGGACCCGGAGACAACCCTTTTAGAGTTGTCTCGGGGTCCGGGAAAATTATTGTTATAAATATTATGCAGTTTTTGTGATATTTTCTCAAAAATGTTATAATTTATTATCTTATTGTATCATTAAAATGTAATTTAGTCATTTTTTTTAATTTAAGAATTTTATTTCAGATATTAAGACCAAATAATTCGACCTGTATAGCTTGTGGGAAGTATAACCAACGACACGTTCCAATTGCGGTCTAAAGTAATTTAATTGATGAGTGAAGCTGTGATTGCATATTGCGTACATGATCTATCGTTGCTTTGTTGTATTGTTGATGATAATTATTGAAAATAATATATAATTTAATCAATAAATTGATACACACTGAACATTTGTTTGTGTTTTTATTAAGATCCGACGCTTATTGTTATTGGATTATTATACTAAACAGACCTGTGAAAAACTAAAGTTAGCTAGGTATTTATTGTTATTTTCGAAGTGATCATCAAAGATGTCTAGGTGTCTTGATTGGCCCTAATTGGCCTGCTCAAAATATACCCCACAATTGAGTACTTACACCTTGATGTGAAGACAATAAGGGCAGAAAGTTTGAAGAGCAGGCTTTAAATTTAGAGTTAAGCGTCAGATGTCTTGTGTCAGTGGGAAACATGGCACTCATGTTTCATATCGGTGAAAAATTCATTGATTTTGTTTCGTTAAAAAGTAAAATTAACTTGTATCAAAAACAGGAAAACGTGCAACTTTTCAAAGAGATTCAAGATCTTTAATTGCTACAAAAAGCCGTGTTCCAAAAAAAACTTTAACGACAGGATTAAATACTATGAAATCACTGTAGTTGTATTCATGGTGGCAAGAAGTTTAAAGCCAGGTGAGATGGCAAGAAGACGACCAGGTAAGTGTCCATAATTTTTTTTTTGATAATACACGCCAACAAAAGTCGTGTGTAGTATTTAGCAGTTCCATAAATAAATCTATAAAATTAAATGGACACGGTCTTTTATATACTTGAACAGTTATTCCGAAATATTTTCAGCTGAATTAAATCCGCTTGAGATCAGCATGTTCCGTGGTTTATACACAGCTTACATCTTCCCAGCCATCGTCATGAATCCACACACTATAATGTGTTTATATGTTATTTGCTTACATGTTTAATTATTCAATTTAATTAAGGTTCAAAGCCGCATTTCGTTTATGTCTCGCGCTGTAATAAACATTTTCACGAGTAGCTTCCCTTTACAGAACAAGCTAGCGGCATAATAATCGATTTTATTAACAATAATTTATTTGAAGCTAAACATGTATATTTATTATAACAATACAATAACAAAAGAGGTAAAAGTTAAGATGTATAATAAAGATGAAAGGCAACAAACATTCATTTATTAAGTTCTGTAGGTCACATTTCATGCAATTGAAGAGTGCTGTTGGTTACGCTTTCCACGAACAAAAAGCGACGAATTATTGGTCTTTCAAAACTGAAATAAAATTCTTACATGTAACATTTTAATGACTAAATTACATTATTATGATTCAATAAGATGATAAATAATAACATTTTTTGAGAAAATATCACAACAACTGCATAATATCTATAACAATAATTTTCCCGGACCCCGAGACAACTCTATTAGGGTTGTCTCCGGGTCCGGGTCCGGACCTCTAGACCAAAAGTCTAGAGGTCCGGACCCGGACCCGGAGACACTTCCTACTTCTTTACCTGCCATTGCTTTGCAAGACAACATCTGTTGCTGGGGTATTTTTTAAAAATTTACATCCAGGTTCCATACTATTTTTACTCATGTTTTAATGACGGAAAATCCGGGAATAATTATACTTTTTGATTTAGGCGCAGCAAAGACGGCAACATAAACAGTATAAAATGATACTTTCATTATCAAATCATACAGTAAATGTGACCTATCTAATTTACTTCACGACTTATACATTTCTATCGTTCCGATCTCCCCGCCGTCACTCTCAGTCAGTGACCATTGTGGTGAACAACAATGTCAAAATGGAAACACAAATAAATCGGCCAATAATGAAATTTCCGGTATTTTTCCATTATCGACTGATCCATTATATATTCCAATTAAAGCATCTTGATATATTCCATCATAAAACGCTTCCGTTCGCTTACACCGACCAGTTATTTATTGGTTATTATTGCACATTGTCGTTCTGTTTCCTCGTGTCCGCCATTTTGTTGTATATAAGCACCGTTACTATTTTAAGACGGAGAAAACCCCGGCATTCCTTGACAACAATGATTATAAGTATCATGCATGAGTGTGAGGTGAAGATGGAAAAATCTGTCACTGAGGGTGAACTGTTTTGCGGGAACGAGGCTCTGCCGAGTTCCCGCCAAAACAGTTCACCCGAGGTGACAGATTTTTTCTATCTTTACCGAATGTCTCATGCAAGATACTTTTTCTTGCATACCTTTTATTATTTATAATATTTCTGTGTATGTTTACAAACTAATTTATTTTCCTTATGCTGAAATATTGACACTAACGCAAGCCTTTTTTTTATAAATGACGTCACTAACTGAATATATTACGTCAGCTACTTGAAGACGTGACGTCATTCACGTGACTCATTCTACATGGGGGTGTAAAACACGGGTAAAAACACCGGATGAACTGATCAGGTATGCAAGAAAAGAAATTTCTTAAACGATAATGTTTTTAACTTAGTTAAAAACTTAAGTTAAGGTGGAACGCGACACTTTGCGAATTTTCGAATTTCTTTATGCAATTTGGTATCGTATTAATTGACGATGATTCCAGCATGAATCCGCAAACCGTTTTTCGATTCATCAAATAGTTGTTTAGATATTTACCTTCAAACTTAGCTCTCAACGGCAGTTTTCTGCAGTGACGTCATTGACGCTCGCCGAACACTTTTTCGGGGCTGGCTGAAAATTGGGGTTTCCAATTTCATTTATTCTTTCACAGATGAATTGGCGCTGAAAATACCTTTCCGGTGATATAAGATTTAACATAATGTGACTAGTTTTGACAACGTTGTGTATCGTTAAACGCCGTTTTCGCGTTAAAAATGACGTCGAGTTTTGCCTTTTCTTCTGTCGACTTTTTCAAAATTGTGAAAAATTCCCGAATTTAATTTTTGATGTTTTTGCTTAAAAAGTTTGAAAAAAGCAATTCCAATTAAATAAGCGAATAAAATTTGGGGGTCACCGACTTCGTTATTGCGCCATGGTCGTTTTCAGCATCCCTCCCCCTTTTAAAAAACGTGTAAAGTAAAGTGACGTTTCTGTTAATTTATGACTCTTTATTCAAATTCTACAATATTACAGCAATTACAATGACTTATAGTAATTTAAGAAGAACAAAAATGAATAAAACATATTTTTACACAATATGCGCTGCTTTCAGGGCAAGTAAATTCGCACGATAATTTCACAATTTCGGGAGTTTTACATTGTTAAGAAACGTTCCCTCTGGTGTTATTTTGTCAGCGTGCCTTACATAATGTTATACGATAATTTTAAAGTTATATTTAATTAAACTCGGCTTTTCGGCTTAATCCTCGTCATAAGGCTAACTACTATGAGAATCCTCGGGAGATACTGTCGTATCATTATATTTTATGCGGGTTTAATTTTCGCGTAATTCGCACTAGAAAACGTGCGCGAAATAAAAGTGCAATGAAATTTAACCATGTGTTAGATTATCATGAATGCTTCTGAGAGTAATATACATGTAACTGCGCAATTTTATGGCACCGCAATGGATTATGCGCAAAAACTGGTCCCCGCGAAATTAGATGCTACTACAGAAATAAAAATAAGCAAAACCTGTCTTTATACATGTAATTGTATTTGCTTCATTTGGCTCGATGAACATTACGACTGACTCGTTATGAAAAATTTGATGCCGTATATCAAATTTATTGACACACTAGGTATTTTCGGGGTGGATGAAAAAACAGTCTATAACCAGTCTATCTGTGTAAAATTTATTACAACTTATTCATATTACGCAAAATCTCAATTAATTTATAATAAGGGAAATAATGTAATGTTCAATTATTGCATCACAATAGCTTCTGATATAATACAAAACAAAAATCGTAGGACAACACAGACTTCGGTCTATATTCAGAAATTGTTAGCAGTATTGTAAATTTTCATTTTTAAATTTCACTTAACCCCGTTTTCCATATAAACGCCTATATGGAATGGACGAAAAGTGTAGATCCCGATAGGATAAGGATCTACACTGTTCGCTTTTGATTTATAAGGTTATTTCTGACCAAAAAGCTAACAGTGCAGATCCTGATCAGACAAAATATGAAAAGAGAATTCTATCGGATGTGCCAGCTGATCAGGATCTACGCTGTTTGCTAATGCGATAAAATGCCTAAATATATATTATAGGAAAGGGTTAAACGAATTTCAGATTATTTTTAAATCATTTTTTACAGCAATTTCTCTGTCTGATGCTGCTTTGTTTCGTGGTATTTTTCTATGTTGATTGTCGAGATGTCCAGTGAAAATCGCATTTTGCGCATAACCACAGACACGGGACATAAGCACGGAATCGCCGGTCTTAAACTTTTTTAGCAAGAAACAGACACGTACAGGAACCACATGTTGCTTGGTCATTGTATGTGCCGCTGCCGTTTCCGAGAAAGTAAAATTAAAACAAGAAAACGAGAGGCGTATTCCATACCTCCGCGCCGCGGCCTTAACCGTTGTTGTGTCGTTTCTCACTGTATGCGATTCTCACTGTCACAAACAAAAGTTCAAGCAACATACAACTTAACAACTTTGCTATTGTTTTGCTATACTTTCTTTGACGCTTTTATGAGAAAACTGTGAACTCTTCGATAATCATAAAAAAATTAGAATTTGCACAATATGAAGTACAATGTATATTGTTAAATGAAATACAGTTACAGACGCACGACAGCACTAATATAGCATCCCATCATGGAACAGTAAAAAATACTTTAGATGTAGGTAAAATCAATGTCAACCATTTGAAATTGCAGCTTACAATAAAAAAATAAAGATGTATATTTGCAGAAAATAATGGGAACAAATCAAACATACGCACGGCTGATGCATGAATTGTCATCCCTTTAACTTTTTAAAAGACAAAATAAGGCACTTAGCTAATTAGAATTGATAGATATTTCATTTATAGATCTGCTGGGGCTACGAAATATATTTTTAAATTATTTTAGGCGTCACCGCGCACAAATTTAGGCGCTACGGTATTTCTATTACGTGAATAGACTAACAATTTTAACAGTTTTAATCAAATGTCTCTAAAGTTCTACAAAGAAATCTTGTGCGTTTCTTTAGTAATTAGGAACCCTTTTAAATAAAGTTAGCACGCCTTTGCGAAAATGCTTTGACATCATAAGAAGAAAACAGCCGAATTTATGAAATTGTAAGTATAACATTCAAATACTTGATAATTATAAGTGTAACGTCCGAATAGAAATAATTAATGTAAGTATTATACGCTTTTTGGAATGTTCTTTTTTTACCCGTAGTAGCGTTTTTAAAGATATTTTTGACAAATTAACAAAAGAGAAATCGATTAGATGTCATTTTTATTTGATAATTCATTTCAACTTCCTCTGTGGTGTCTTTTGGCGAAGTTTTTAATTAATGAACTATTTTTTTTCTAAAATTTCCAAAAATAACGTATTTTTTCAAAAGGGGGGTAGGGGTACTTAAAATGGTAATAGCACAATAACTAAGTCGGTGACCCCCAAATTTTATTCGCTTATTCAATTGGAATTGCGTTTTTCAAACTTTTTAAGCAAAAACATCAAAAATAAAATTCGGGAATTTTTCACAATTTTGAAAAAGTCGACAGAAAAAAGGCAAAACTCGACGTCATTTTTAACGCGAAAACGGCGTTTAACGATATACAACGTTGTCAAAACTAGTCACATTATGTTAAATCTTATATCACCGGAAAGGTATTTTCAGCGCCAATCCATCTGTAACAGAATAAATAAAATTAGAAACCCCAATTTTCAGCCAGCCCCGAAAAGGTGTTCGACGAGCGTCGTTGACGCTGCTGCAGAAAACTGACGTTGATAGCTAACTTTGAAGGTAAATATCTAAACAACTATTTAATTATTCGAAAAACGGTTTGCGGATTCATGCTGGAATCATCGTCAATAAATACCATACCAAATTTCATAAAGAAATTTGAAAATTCGCAAAGTGTCGCGTTCCACCTTAAGAAATTTCTTTGCTAAGAATTACTTAAGATTTTTCTAGAATCATATCTTAAGAAAATTTTTTAGCTAAGTAGGAAATTTATAGATAAGAAATTTCCTTAAGAAAATTTCTAAGATGCTTTATGAATACGGCCACTGGACATATATTTTCAAAGCTTTTAGCAACTTTAAGTTTCGGGTTTAAGCAAATTGAAGGCATAACAATAAAAAACAACAATAACAGCCAGTTTGAAAATGTCCTAAACTGACAAATTGTTCATATTTTAACCTGTGTTAAACAGCCACCTGTGTTTAGCAGCCACCTTTCGTCACTCCCTATGGTGGTTAATACAGGTTTGACTGTATATATTCAGTGATTTGATTTTGCTTGGGTTTGATTTTGCACACTTTTCATTGTGCGAAAACCAGGAATATTAAAGCCATATGAAATATAATGATATCTCAGTAGTCAGTAGCTTAAAGATGTTGACATGTGAACATAGAACAAAGATGTCCACTATTTACCCATGCATAATTGTTTCAAACAATTACTGTAAAATACTGGACCATGAAATACATATATTGATTTATAATACCACACCTTTAAAATGTCTGCATAGGTTTCTGGATGATCTGGGTAGTCATATAACCTTTTCCAAGGACAAACCACTTCCTACATCTGTAACAGAAGGCCTTGATGGAATGTCCCTACATTCAGCCATTGAAGGCATACCATGTTATCTTGATCACCTATTTAAAATATTTCATTGACTTGATAAATGTTCATATTGGAAAGTATTTATAATAAGAAAATGTATGAGGTATATGCATTGTTTTTTGAACTTGTACCAGTTGGTATTCATAGCAAACCAAATAAAATAACTTACTAGCTTTGGCACCTTTGCATAGTAATAGGTGGGAAATCACTAATGATAAGTTTGGATATGTTTCCTTGACCCTTGATCCTAAATAATTCTGTAAAGTTTGAAGAATGTGTCAAAGGGTTCTTGAGATATGGAGCAGAAACTGATTTTAATTTCACAGCCATTGTGACCTTGACCTTTGACTCAGTGAACCCATACAAATAATATTTAAGGGATACCATCATCCTATAAATTTTGAAGACTGTATAAAAAGGATCTAGACAAGAAATGAATTTCATATTTTCAACTCGTTTGACCTTGACCTCTGACTCAGTTACTCCAAAAAAACAATACTGGTTATCTATTTAAGGAGCCCAATCATCCGGTTAAGTTTTAAGACTATAGTTCTTGACTTAGAACGGATTGGACTTGTGACCTTTACGTTTAACCCAGTGATTCCTTAACTTCTCAATCATCCATAAGTTTGAAGACTGTTTTTTAAAATTATTGAGCTGATACGGATCTGACATTAAACACCCCTGTGACCATGACCTTTGAAATGAAAGCAGATGCAGGAATTGAAGCACCAAGAATTACACCATATATGTATTTAAAGCAGTTTAGTTCATGTTATTCCACATATTTGTTTAAAACTGTGCAACCAGTGTAGATCCCGATCAGCCCACTCATTCATGCTTTCTGATGGGGATCTGCAATGTTTGCTATAAGTTGGTCAGAAAATAACTAATAATTCTAAAAGCGAAGTGTAGATCCTGATCAGACATATGTGCTGGATGATCTGGATCTATATTGTTTGTCCATGCAAGAAATCAAATATTTTGTCGAATTTGTAATTATGAAACTTGAAACAAAAAACAGTTGATTATTTTGTAAAATTCTTAAAAATTAAGACACATGTAACATTTTATCATAGTATTATTACTAAGTGTTTTCCGTTGTTTCTTGTATTCTGTCCCTCGTTTTCGGATTGTTAAATTCTGTGTCATAAAGTTTCTTCAAGTTTTTTTAGGTTTGCCTCAGTCAGCGAATTTGACTAGCTCCTCTCTTGTCACTGGCCTCGCTTGCAAGTCTTGACTTCACGTGCAGCTTGTTTTGGATTTAAATTATGATCATGTTCGTCTCGGCTTTCATTTCAAAATTTATTTCTTTTTTTCTAATCATCTTTTAAGTCTTCAAACCTGTATTCCACAAATATTCGGTCAGTTGTTTTTTACAGACATTTCAATAATCAATATGCTTTAAACGATATTTTGTCCAAATTACTCATCGTTTGCAACATTTCGGTAAACTTGGTTCTTGGTTTCCACTTGTCAGCATAACATTAATGAAGGTTTGTTTTTCAAGCAATTTTCCGAGCTCCACTCATGAGTCTCTTCCTGAAATATTTATATTTTTCAGCATATTTGACACTTCTAGCCGATTTTCAACGGAAGATCCAGATATTTTGGAATTTTTGTCTCATTGATCTATGGTAAATCCAGCTGTATTTTCACTTTCATAATAGGGATGTATCATATCATACTTGACACCTGCACAACACTTATTATTTCATATTTGATTTTCAGCTCTAGGAAGAGGCTAATAACAAGGCTTTGTGATGAAGATATACCCGTTAACCAAATCATCCAAGTCTCTGGCCATAAAAATGTCAACTCCGTCAACAACTACAGTAAAATGAGCGACGAACAGAGCAAGAAAATATCCAACCTGCTGGAGAAACCTAAAGTTGAAATGCAAGTTCGTCCGGACGGTGGTGCTTCGTTCCAAGGTCCCAGTGGAATGGGCATGTTCTCGCATGGCATGTTTGCAAATTCCCACTTTCATGGTCCGGTGTCGTTTCACTTCAGTAACACGTCGGTTTCTGAAAACCAGACACTTTCGCAGATGTCAGCTGTTAGTTACAATCAATACGCATCGACTTCCTCCGGTATTGTTTCTCCTCTGGTTCGGCCAGCATTCAAGCGTATCCGCATGATTGAATCGGATGGCAGCGATTGAATGATACACTGAAGTCATTTAGATAGATATAAAAACACTTTCCCATATGTTCATTCATAATTTAGACCGTATTTCACTGAAATGTTTGTTTACCGTTTCGCTGACTGAAATTAACAATATGGCTGACAATTCAATTCTGGGTCATGTCGTGACGCGGAGGAATATTTTTCATTGAAAACTTTGTTGTTTCTATTATGTTTTGTCATAATGTTATCTCCCCGACGGAGATAGCCAAGATCGTATGAGGTTGATGAGATGACTGCACGACTATCAACATATGAAGGCAGCTACGTCAAGGCATTCTGTGATACTCACGTGTAATCATGTAATCCTACGCGGAGACAATTTTATAAATTACCGGTAAAAAGTGCACTCAGTGGTATTTTCCACTTAAAACCCTATAAACTTAGAAAACTTTAAAGTTTTCTATCCCTTTTTCGTTTTTTTTTTCGTATATTTGGAGTGTTCCCGGGAACTGTTTCGACGGAGAACTATTTTTACGGAGGACAAGACTTCATCGCGGGATCAGCAGATCAAGGACCTATTTTAATTGTGTGTTGTTTTTTTTCATGTGTTCTTTATTATATATTTTTGTGGATTTTAGGATATACATATGTAAGTATTGTTTGTATATATTGTATGTTTTTTCTACTTTGGATTTCGTTATTGCGATTGGCAAATAGATTTTTTGGATAAATTTGATAATTTCGAAGCTGTTTGGCTATTTATTTTTGTCACGCTTTACAGTAAAGGTCAAACGGTGTTACAGTACTGTATAGTAAATTCATTCCATTCATAATTTTAAGTTAGGCATTTTGGAAGCTATCATTAATTTGTTTTGGAAGTACATTTTGACAGATTGAGCCAACTAATAAAATTTATCTCAAAAAGTTTGACCAATAAATATGTAGAATTAATTTACATTAGGTTTTTGTATACCTATACCTGAAAAATTGCAGTAATTTAGTCCACTCAACATTGTAAAGTCCAGGTATTTTCATTAGTACTATGTTATAAGTTTCAAGTGATGTTTTTTTTTGTAAATGAAAGTGAATTTGTGTTTGTTTTGATTGTGTCTGGCTAAAACTGAAACTTGAAAGTACATTTTTGATGTGGTTATAAATTGTACTGTATAGTTATTTTTAGTATTTTAGAGGATCTGTGATAGATTTTAAATATTTATTTGCAAAAGGTTATAGTGTTTAATTGCTATAAAGGTTATTTACGGTTGCGTAACATAAAAGTTTGCTGTTATTTAAAGTCTTTAGGGTTTGTCTGAGTTTCTGATCTTTTTCACAACCTTAACAGGTCTAAGTTGTGATACCACCTAACTTATTTCACTTACAACAGGGTTGAGAGATTAGTGTGTGAATAGGGTTATAGTATACATATATTCATTATATGTTTTATACTGTGCTTTGTGTTGTACCACCCTACACGTACTTGCTTGCTTGCGTACTTGCTTGCTTGCGCACTTGCTTGCTTGCGACTGATAATTTGGTATTTCGTTGGGTTGTCGATTGTTTTGGGTTCACTGATAAAGTGTAAAGTTAAGTGATTTGAGTTTAGGGATAAACCACCAGTGATCTACTTATTAGCTTACATTGAAAACAATTCATTACATAGTCATTTTACAGTACATTTGAATTTTTATTCACTTGTTGCTGTAGATGATTTCTGCAGATCATTGATAAAGTGTATAGTTTGATATAAACAATCTTATATCAGCTATTGGATTTTCACAGTTCAGTGCGACACTTTGTTTACATTATGTTTATTGAGTCATGACATCTTGACCCAGTGTATTGGAGTTGTAGACAGGTTAACCTATATTTGTGAAGGTATTTTCCCACACTATATTGATCCAGTTTATGGATAAGACTTAATTGTGAGGTTCAATATTTTGAATTTTGGGTGAAATAATGATATTGTGGCTAATTTAATAGGGTTTCTGGAATTGAAAGAAACATATTAGATAGTATTCAGCAGTAAAAACGTTATACACAGTTAATTTACATTTAATAAGTATTACTGGGTATATATACATTTTTTTATTGTGTTGAATTGAGAAGTAACTGGAGTTCCCATTTGACTTAACATTTTACGGCCTGTTTGAGTTTTTTTGATAAACTTGGCTTAGCTCACATTCAGAGTGCAAAAAGTTTTTTTTTTGGTGTTTTTTATTTTTGACTTGGTTTTGCACTTGAAGTTTTGTTTTTCGACAAATTCTAAAGAGTTTCATGTGATTGAAAATTAGGTGTTTATTTCTTTTGTGATACTGATTTGAATTGATATTATCACATTCACAATGGCTGAAGGTGAAACCAGTGCTTCGGTCAGCAAGACTTTAGAGTCTAAAGTCAATATGGAAGATGTTTTGAAACTGATAGAGCAACGGTATGTGTTGATACCGAAGTCGGAGGCTCCTTCGACTACTGTTCCTACATCAGTTGCCCCTGTTACTTTACCTGCGGGTAAACCCCGGTTGGCAGATTTAATTCGGGATTCTGCTGGTGCTATACCAAAAAGAAATGTTTCTCATGGTATTCAGCCTTTGTTCCCTCGTGTATCTTCGGTGCCTCCCAATCATAATACCTTGCCGGAACCTGTATTAAGTACACCTGCTGTGGTGTCAGCACCATACTCATTTTTGGCTTCTACACCTATGCCTTTTGTTCAGCCATCTATGTCCATGGCTAGACCTCAGCCGATTTTGCCAAAGATTCCTTGTTTTTCGGGGGATGACCCTTTACCTAAGGGTGAGGTGCCATACATAGTGTGGAGATATGAGGTGGAATGTTTATTCACTAACCCTGAACTTACTCCAGCCCATATTCTACAGTTGATAAGGGGATCTCTTAGAGGTACAGCTCGAGTTATGATTGTTCCCTTAGGTCAGACCTCTACATCCGAGGAGATTCTTAACAAGCTAGATGTTTTGTTTTCTGAGGCTTCAACCAAGGAAGACCTGATGACTGAGTTTTTTAATACTCGGCAGAAGCCTCAGGAATCAGTCACTGCATATGCATGTCGACCTGAGACCTTGTTGCAGTCCATTATTAATAAGGGTCAGTTACCGGGTTTAGCCCGAAATGACATTCTTAGGCATAAGTTTTGGACGGGCTTGAAGTCTTCTGTGTTGAGGTTGCAGACAAGACATAAGTATGACTCTCTTAGTGACTATAATTTGTTACTCAGGGAAATTAGAAAGGTAGAAAAAGAGATTGCACATGGCTCTACTGTTCCTTCTCCTTTTCTGACTCAAACTGTGTCTCACTCTCAGACTGCTAAGTCATCTTCGGCAAAGCATACCCCAGTTTCTGCTGAATCTAATTTCGATTTTAAACTTTCGGCTTTGGAAAAGATAGTTGATTCTCGACTTTCTAATATTGAGTCTAGATTTACTTCTTTTGAACAGAGAATTGATCAGAAAATAGACAACAAGTTTGATCTAATTATAAAGAAACTTGATGGTCAAAATTTCAATTCTGGTGGTAACCGAGGGCGTGGTCGTGGTTGGTACCACACAAGAAGAAAAGAGGTGATGCTGATAATGCTGGCAGCAGCAGCAAACCTGATGCTGATAACCCAGGAAATTTTGATGGCTCCAGTACTGTTGGTCAAAATACTTCCTCGGGTAATAACAATTTCAGAGGCAGAGGTAGAGGCAGAGGTCATTTTCACGGTTCTAACCGAGGAAAGGGCAATTCAAAAAACGAGTAAATGTCTCTGTTGTGGGCGAAACAGAGATTGTGGCTGATAAAGCCCAATCAAAGACTGAACCAGATGATTTTGTTAATAGACTTATTGGTTCTGCAAATGAACATCAGGTGGTTATTAATGGTGTTCCTTTCAAAAGTTTGTTGGATTCTGGATCCATGGTTACAACTATGAGCCACACTGCATTTCAGTCTTTGAATCCCAAGGTGATTTTGCATTCTTTAGATTCTCTTGGTCTCAACTTGTCAGTTGCAGATGGTTCTTCTCTTAAGTATTCTGGTTATATTGAAGCTACTGTTTCAGTTCCATTTTTATCTTCTTTTAACCTTGACATACCAGTTCTGGTCATACCAGATAATGATTTTAACAGTGTTTGTCCGGTGATTATTGGAACAAACGTGCTTCGCAGATGCAAAGCATTTTTAAATCAGATACCAGAGGAGAGTACAGTTCCTAGCGAATGGCAGTTAGCTATGGACAGTCTTGAATCACGCACTTATCCAGTTAAGGTGTGTGGAAAGAAAACTATTTCTGTTGCACCATTTGAAAGTGTTACCATAAATGGAATGGTTAGGAATTTTGATGATTCTATTACTTCAGTGGTTACTGAAACTTCTGAACTTTTTCAAGGGTATACTGTTTGTCCTCGTGTTGTCAAACTGCATAATACTTCTTCAGCCAAAATTCCTGTTAGAATTTGCAACATGACTGCCAAGACATTGACTTTTAAGCCAAAATCAAAGATTTGTGAGGTTTCTGAGGCTAAAGTCATTGATGACATTACATCATTTATTTCTCAGGAGAGTTCCTGTGAGCCCCCTTTCAAGGATGTCTCAGTGGACACATCTAATTTAACTCCTGAGCAGACATTGAGGTTCTTTCAAGTCTTAGGAAAATGGAAGGGTGTATTTTGCACTTCAACAAAGGACATTGGGAAGACCAATCTAGCTCAACACCGTATAGTGTTAGAGGATGAGACGCCTTTTAAGGAGCCATATCGTCGTATTCCCCCAGCCCTCTATGAGGAAGTCCGGCAACATATTAAAGAAATGTTGGATGCTGGTGTTATTAGGGAATCTGATTCTCCTTATTCTTCCAATGTTGTCTTAGTGCGAAAGCCATCGGGTGCACTTCGTTTTTGCATTGATTGGCGTAAACTCAATAACAAGACTCGTAAGGATGCATACATGTTACCTCGTTTTGATGATACCATTGATGTTCTTACTGGTTCAAAGTTTTTCTCCAAAATTGATCTCCATTCTGCGTATTGGCAGATTGAGGTAGCTGAGGAGGATAAGCCCAAAACTGCTTTCTCTGCAGGGCCTCTTGGATTTTATGAATGGAATCGGATGGGCTTTGGCTTAACGAACGCCCCTGCAACATTTCAGCGTTGCATGGAGAAATGTATGGGTGACATGCATCTGAGGGAATGCCTTATTTTCCTAGATGACATTTTAATATTTTCATCAACCTTTGATGAACACATTTCAAGGTTGGAATCAGTTTTTCAACGATTAAATGACCACAACTTGCGAGGCAAACCTTCCAAATGTGAGTTTTTTAAGTCCTCAGTTACATATTTAGGGCACATTGTTTCAGCCCAAGGCATTGCCACTGACCCCAATAAAACTTCTGCTGTGCAGGATTGACCTGTCCCAGTTAACATTAAAACCCTGAGGCAATTTTTAGGTTTTACAGGGTACTACAGGAAGTTTGTTCCTAACTATGCCCAAATAGTTAAACCACTTAATGATTTATTGCAGGGTCATGGTCTAAACAAAGGGTCTAAGAAGTCCAAGAAAAAGGCTAAAAATCCAGTATCTTGGGTTTGGGGTGATTCTCAACAAATTGCTTTTGAAACAATTAAAGAAAAATTAGTTTCACCTCCAGTCTTAGGGTATGCAGATTATACTTTGCCCTTTATTTTGCATACTGATGCCAGTTCTAGTGGTCTTGGTGCGGTTTTATTGCAAAACCAAGATGGTGTAGACCGCGTAATTGCTTACGCTAGCCGCAGTCTTAGACCCAGTGAGCGAAACTATCCTGCTCACAAAATAGAGTTTTTAGCTCTTAAGTGGAGTGTTACTGACAAGTTTCACGATTACCTATACGGTAATGAATTTGTCGTGAAAACTGATAACAATCCCTTAACCTATGTGACGACATCTGCCAAGTTAGATGCCACACAGCATAGATGGCTTGCGGAATTGTCCAATTATAACTTTATTCTGGAATACCGCAGTGGCAAAGTCAATGCAGATGCAGACGGGTTGTCCAGGCGCTATATCTTTCAAGATGAGCTCAAGGCAATCTATCAAGCAGCTTTATTATCTGCCCAGTGGCCAGTAGTGTTTCAGAATCTGCTGCTCCTCATGTGGCCAGTGAGGAATTGTTGGTTTCTGAGGCCATGGCTAGGATAGATTGGCCATCAGAGCAACCAAAAGACCCATCCATAGCACGAGTTCTGCATTTGATTAGTAGCGGTTCTATGAAGGGAGGGAAGAATGGCTCGGCAGAGACACCAGCTGTACAGAGATACCTTAGGGAGGCTAAGCGCCTTGTCATTAAAAATGATACTCTGTACAGAACCGCTACATTGGATGGTCTACCCGTCAGTCAACTAATCATTCCAGAGTCGCATAGGCGGATTGCTATCCAGGGCATCCAGAATGATGCAGGGCACCAGGGGAAAGAAAAGTCCCTATGGCTGGCCAGACAGAGATTTTACTGGCCTGGTCTTGAGAAAGACATAACCCAGTGGGTAGAGCACTGCGACCGGTGTATTAGGAGGAAGACTCCAGCTAATCGGCCTTTTGCAGAGATTACGCCCATCCAAACCTCAAGACCTATGGAGCTGGTCTCCATTGACTTCCTGAAGCTCGAACCCAGTAAAGGTGGGATCGAAAATATTCTGGTTATAGTGGACCATTTCACTCGTTTCGCGCAGGCTATTCCATGCCGAAACCAGACAGCAGCTACCACTGCAAAGGCCCTATACGAAGGATATTTTCGATTCTACGGGTTCCCAGAGCAACTGCACAGTGACCAAGGACGTAACTTCCTGAGTCAAACTATTCAGGAGCTGTGCAGAATTGCTGGCATTAGGAAGTCTAGGACCACTCCATACCATCCTATGGGAAACGGTGGAGCCGAGAGGTGGAATCAAACCCTCCTTAAGATGCTTGGGACTCTGGAGAATCACCAGAAGTCCGACTGGAAAAGCTATATTTCACCCCTGGTGCAAGCATATAACGCCACGAAAAATGATGCCACTGGATACGCCCCACATTATTTAATGTTTGGATGGCATCCCCGGCTTCCTGTTGATGCATATCTGGGTACAGATCCCACTGAGGGGCATGACGGCAGCCACTCATCTTATGCATCAAAACTCCACCAGCGCCTGCAGTATGCCTACCGCACGGCCGCTGAGGAAGCTGGGAAGCTTGCCACCAAAAACAAGCTTATTTATGATCGGGGTGTCAAGGAGTCCAAACTGGAAGTTGGAGATTAGGTGCTGGTCAGGAAAGTTGGGCTGCAGGAAACAAACAAACTAGCCGACAAATGGGACACTGATGTCTATGTCGTGCTAGAGATGCCCAACAGAGGGCAACACAACAGCACCGAGATCAGAAAGTTCAGAGGTATCAGACTCCGATGATAGTGAAAGAGCTAACATATACATCCCACCTCACCTCAGGGGCCTAAGACCTGCAAAGCGGCAAAATTCCCCACAACCTAGGGAGATACCTGCTGACACTTCTGTGTCTGAGGTAACCCGGTTCTCACCTAACCTGGATCTGACCTTGCCCCAGCACAGAAGTGTGGGTTCTCCCAGGCAGACCCCTGATACTAGGTCAGAGGAGACTTTTTCCCCGACCCCACAGTCTTCTGCTGCACCTACCGGATATGACAGTAGTACACTACCCCAGTCCCGGACTGAGGTGCCTACTGTGAGCGAGGAGTACTCCGACCACACAACAGAGGTGAGCATTGAGCCAAGCTCTGCCACTGATGTTTCTACTCCTCCTCCAGTTAGTCCGCGCCCAGTCAGGCGGAGGGTCCCACCACAAAGATATGGTGAGTGGGTAACCCCCGTCGGTGCGGGAATGTCTCAAGATTTCGAGATTTTTTATGTTTAAACTTCTCGAATCTAAATTAAATCCAATTTGTGTTACGGTTGATGTAATGGAATTTAATGTTCATAGTTTTATTTTCCTTATCCAATCTTTTCAGAGTTTTATCCTTATTTAAAGGATAATAATTGGTTTCTGGATATTTCACCGGACTTGACGTTTTTAGTATTTTAACCAACTATTGCTTTGATCTTTGCTACTAGTATTTTGATTTTCGATTAGTGGTAATGGATTTGCATTTTGGGAATGTGTAAGGCCTAATTTTTATATTATATCCTAGTACTTTTTGTTTGGTTATATATTTTCGGGTTGGTTGAAATGTCTGGAGCCATTTCCTTAAAGGGGGGGGGATGTGTAACCCAGGCAATATTTTATGCCAGCTTGCGTTTTACGTCAATGTTTGTGATCGTTTACTCACCGTGTATGTGTATACATGTATTCAACTGCCTAACTGTATTCCAGGTAGGCAGTGACGTATCTTGTATTGTGTGGTTCAGTGAGTGAGTGGTTGGTGAGCGATTTGACAATTACAAAATAACACGCATGAATTCCCAAACCCCGCGAAACCCTCTTTGTTTCTCTTTTCCATCTATTTTCCCGGCACTCCGACTCTTACCTTTGTGGAATACAGATCAGTTTAAACTTTGGTTCTGTTAATTTACATAGATCTTATTCATTAAGTATACTGATTGCATATTCGGTATATTCATAATTAAGGTTTAATTAAAACTAGACCACAGATCCTGGTAAGAATTTATTTATTGTTTTACGAATAGAACAGTTATAATTATGTGAATTGCTGAAATAATCTATTTGATTCCGTTGCAATTCTGTGATTTTTTATCTTGTCTATTTCATGAATGTAAATATTTATTCTTTATGTTTTAGGCTATTTATGTATTATTACATAAATTCTAAATCATCGACAATTGGTTTGTCTTTAAACCCTGCCCTGGTTACATCAGTTTGAATAGAAATGTGAAAATATTTCTTAAAATTGATTATTGTTCACATACGTGAGTAAAATAAAAACATGTTATGCAAGATTTAATTATCTCTTTCGATTTTGTTTGGAACTCTTTTGAATAGCGAACCGCACGTGCAGACAGCGGTAAACATTGGGGCTCACCACGGGGTAAGTAGAATTGTTTGCGATATTCATTTATTCATT
The DNA here is from genome assembly GCA_038501625.1 of Corbicula japonica. NCBI lineage: Eukaryota > Metazoa > Mollusca > Bivalvia > Venerida > Cyrenidae > Corbicula > Corbicula japonica. Next base: position 37,871 of record JAZAYU010000119.1, on the reverse strand, counting down.
TTTTCCCTTTAAAACACTGGAAAGCATGAAATAAATAGAATATTTGTTTTTTTCAGTGCGTGATCGAAAATTAATTTCACTCGTGACCGTAAGATTTTTTATATTTTCACTCGTGGCTACGCCACTCGTGAAAATATAAAAATCTTACGGCCACTCGTGAAATTAATTTTCGATCACGCACTGACAAAAAACAAATATCCTCTATATACTGTAGAAATTTCAACTTGATATCTGCTCAAAAACTCGACTTATAAGGGTTCAATGAGGCCCGCCCATATATGAAAACATCGTCAAAATTTCCAGTATATTTCTGTAAAATTGCTTAATTTCAGACAATTTTTTCAATTTTTATATTAAAAGCAACTATTTTTAATAGAAGAAACTTGTTGAGTCTGATTTTCAACACAAACACGTGCTAATGCTTTCTTTTGTATGAAGACGGGATCCCACAGGCAACTCAATTGTGTAAAAGTTAATTTACCGAATAGGGTCCGGTGCCCAAAATTAAGATTTTTTCAATTCAAAAACAAGATTTTTGACAAATAGTATTTTAAAACCTAAAACCCAATCAAACTTAGCCGATTTCAATCACCGAAATCAAGTATTGTCGACTTCGACATTTTCGAGGTTTTGAATCTTATAGGTTGAACCAAGGTAAATCCAATTCCCATGGACCTCAATGTTAAATTCCCAATATTCAATGCACATTTAACATGATTTCTATCATCTTAATTTCTAGACAACCATATATGACTGTGAAGATCTACATTTCATCTATTGAAAAAACACACAGCAAATGGGGGTTAACTTACTTGTAAGAAAATTACTGATCTCTAACCGAACAGACCCTATTTTAAACGCGGTATCGCAAATACGGTGCCAAATATATACATCCGCTCTTCCGGATCTAGTGCGCCTCTACCAAACGAGATATAGGCATGAAATGGCTTTCATTTATTTTCCTGACATGTAATTCCTGCAAACAAGTCTCGAACAGGTCGATTTCTAACGGTTAAGAGGCCCCCAGATGAAGAGAAAAAAATAGCATATAATGTTGAGCCTAAACAAGACAAAGTACCTACTATGTATTGGTTGCCTAAAATGCACAAAACACCGCACAAAGCAAGATTTATCGCTAACTCTAGTTCTTGTACTACAACAAAGTTATCCGTGCTCTTAACATCTTGTCTTACAGCTATAAAAGAACATGTAATTAGGTATTGCGAAAAAGTTTTTGAAACTACTGGCAAAAATTTATTTTGGTCTATAAAAAATTCAAATGACGTTTTGAAGAAACTTAAATCAAATAATTTTCAGGCTTTCTGTTTGTCTACATATTATTTTTCTACCTTGTATACTTCTCTCCCTCATAATTTAATAAGAGACAAGCTAACCAGTCTCATTGAAAAAACTTTTGCTAGAGAAAATAAAACATTTATTGCTTGTAATGAACATAGGGCATTCTTTACAGATGGTTCTTATGATAATTATACTTCATGGACCTGTCAAGACCTTATCCAGGCGCTCACATTTTTATTGGATAATATTTATTTGAGATTTGGTACCTCTATTTATAAAAAAGTAATAGGCATTCCAATGGGTACTAATTGTGCACCCCTTGTTGCTGATCTGTTTTTATACTGTTATGAAAGAGATTTCATGTTATCTCTTTCTACCGAACATCAAGATGATATTATTACAGCTTTTAACAACACCTCGAGGTACCTTGATGATTTATTAAATATAGATAATAACCATTTTCCATCACTGGTTAATAAGATTTATCCTAAAGAACTACAGCTTAACAAAGCGAACACTTCAGAAAAGCAAGCAAATTTCTTTGATTTAAATCTATCCATCGAAAATGGTTACGTCACTACTAAAATTTATGATAAAAGAGATGATTTTAATTTTAATATAGTAAATTTTCCGTTTCTAGACGGCGATGTTCCTCGTGCAACTTCTTACGGGGTTTATATCTCACAGCTTGTTCGCTTTTCAAGAGCTTGCAACGATGTGAATGATTTCAATGAACGTAATCTTTGCATTACAGAAAAACTTTTAAAACAAGGTTATCGGTATCACAAATTAAGGAAAACCTTTTGCAAGTTTTATCGCCGATATCCAGATCTAATTCATAAATACAGCTGCAGTTTAAAATCACTATTGCAACAAGGAATTTCACAACCAGTTTTTTATGGAGATTTAATTTATAAACTTAAGAAGATAAAAGGCAATGTTAATTTCTCCCGGTTATTCGTAAAAACCATCTGTAAATTTAAAAAGAAAGGTTACCAACATGATATTTTACAGCGCTCTGCAGGCCTGGTGATTAACCCATCTACAGTTGATCATTATGCTTACCTCTTTGGTTGCACGACGGTGGCAGGGGTGTAAGAGTTTATGAAAGTTTATGGGGAAATATTTTCTTAAAAGAACCTAAAAGCTCGATTTGTTTCTTTTATCCCTGTCATCGTGTTCTTGCTGATTTTACTCCAGGTGCTCTGGTCTTGGAAAGATCATTGAGTACCCGCCCTTTGGCTTTGCAATGCTATTAAATTCTTATGTTTATATGTTTGTATGCTTTTGCATGCAACATTGTTGAGCTGATGGGTGGGTTGGAGTTATTTCACCAAGACAATTTGTACTTGTTTTGTGATACGAGAACCTGTTGGGGCAAGTGTGAGGTTGGTGCACCCTAGAACCTGGTTTAAACCCCCAGTGGCAATTTGTTTTGCCACTGACCGTTCCAAGGCGGTATCCCCAAAGGTTCTCTTGTTTATTAATTGTTTGTGGCGTCCTATTTGAATTGACATACATATATATAAAACATGCGCTCTCTCTCTCTTCCTCTCTTCTTTTTCGCTGCGTGGGGAGGCTGTGTTTTTTGAGTGTGGCGATTCCTGATATGCATATGTTGCTCTTTTATATAATGAAACGGACTTCATTCGAATGGACCACGGAGGAATACTGAGTTATTTACCTTAATACAACCTAATCGCGCAAATATTGGAGTTTCATTATGTCAGTTGCTTACGGCTTGCTGCGAGCTTCCTTGTGACTGATGACATACATCATCGTTGTAGCCAAAACTGTATTGTGCGATTATCGTTATGAAAAGCCAAATGTGCAAGAAGGGCGCAGTACTTTAATTAAATGACTGAATTCGTTTTATCAGATATGATACATAAAATGAACCAGCTCAACATAATGAATATACAAGCAAGCATCGTCCTTGTTTAACCAATTATCGTCAAACTACAAATGCCTTCATGCAAGTTGAAAATGTCATAACTCACTTTATTATTATATGCTTAAATACCTCTCCATAACCAACGTTTACGACTTGAACTTCTGACCTACTAAACGTGTGTACATATCTTAGTACAACACTAACGCATATCTTTAAGATGATTACTAAGGCGCCAAGAGAATATTCTGTCAATGGGCTTGGCGGGTGGAGTGTAGCTGGTGGGTTTTATGTTTATAAATTGTCGAATTCAATGCTGTGTTGTTTTCTCAAGAAAGTATGCATTTTTAATCTGAATTCCCCCAGTAGTAAACTAGACACGTATTCTTCAAGTTGGTAATTATCTTGATTTCGACATACATTAAATGAATCAAACAGTTCATAAAGCATACGCGTTAAATAATATGTAGGCGTTATAGTCTGAAATCCTTTAATACGAATATATAATCACACTAATCCGGCTCCAAAAACCTCATTCATTTCTAGGGCTGCGGACAGCGACGTCATTAAGCGACATAACAGCATGCATTTGAACCATCAATATTCATTAACACGTTCTTAAGACTAACATTATTTCTATTCTATTGTATGAATTGCTGTATTATGTATCATTTAATGCCTATGGGTCGCATGTACGTAACCAAGGACTGTTTTAATGGGTTTACGACGTGCGTTTAGGGGATTCCCCTTGAGAAATTTATCCTCCACCGGTATAACGCTTCTCTCTACACGGCGGAAGTGACGAAATCTTAAAATTAAGACCACAAGCTATCCTCCGTACTCTCCTTATTTGCCACCATTCCGGAACGATGTTTATTTGTGGCCTAAAAATAACGCTGTAAATTTGTCTCTTTTTTATTGTTTTTTTTTAAATAAGTTTAGACAATAGTCATTTTCAATCAAATAATTTTTGTTTCCTTTCAAGAGAATGGTGCGTTCCACATATTTTCGGGATCGAACGAACCAAAGACATTTATCAGCCATCAGCGATGTCAAATATTTTAATATGAAATGAAAGTTTTTCTCGTCTGCTGAGACATTCAGACAATGACGTCATATGCATCCGGGTCATGTGCGCCAGATAGCCAATAGGGATTCGGCTGTGTGATTGTCATTTTTTAGCTTTCATTTTCACCGAAAACTTGTAACGTCACTACAAGTATAAATGCACATGCCGGATATACGACGGTCTATGTTTATGTAGGTTTTTTTCTATAACATCAACTATAGCCAAACTCAACCTTATTTACCGGTAGATCATTTTTTTGTAAAGTGTTTGTTTTATGTTTACATTCAGAGAAAAGAAACAAGATATTAACGGTAACTTGCAAATGACTTGCTCATTGTATGAAGAATTGATAGCCTTGGTACTATATCACAATGCTGAGACAGGGAACCAGTTACCAATCTCAAGAAGCTGATTGGTTAAAACTGAGAAGAGTTTCCAAACAGACCAATCATAAGCTAGAGTATCGAGACTGGTCCCCAACATTATTGTTTTTATCTCATTGCCCGATTGACATCAGATATAAGGAACGGTAAGGTATAGTAGGAAAACAACACGTGATGCCCAGGCTATCGTTCGGATATCGGACAAAGGGTCAGTTGATAGACAAACCAATATTGATTCCAATTTGGTAATATACAGACCAAATAATCGGTTTATGTCAAATATCCTTATTTATAAACATGACGGCCCAAAGGTTGCTCACATTTACGACTTACCGTACTTTGTGAAGACATACTATGCAAATATGTTATATTTTCTCCTCTGAATTATTGGAACGTAACTATGTAAAGTATAATTATGTTATTTTGACGACAAACTTGACAGCTATTTGAGTTTGGGCTTGATCATTTAGACTAGTGACGTTTTTCGTGAGGTATTTCACAATTCGACGTAGATCGATTAAACTTATGCTGTTCATTTTACAACATGTTATATATGAAATGAAGGAGATTTTTTTCCGATTACGGCAGTATTCCTTGATTCAAGAAATCATAAAATGCGATTTGAATAATTATATATTTATAAATAGTGCGCTAACGTCGTTTTTTTTGCGTGTTCCATTGTAACACGCGACTAATAGTTCTGTTCTGGAAAATTCTGCAGTTTGTTTATAAATTGAACGAAGCCCACCAGTAGTCGGGTACACTAGCTAATTTCCTTGTTTGAGCAGGAGGAGGAGGATGGACTGAGGTGACCTCGCCACACTTAAGCACGAAATAGGTCAACGAAGTTCATTAGCATAAATCTTTGATGAATGGAATATGTCATGTCAACCTAATATATTTTATGAAAAGAGTTCTAGTGTTACCTATTACGAATGTCAAAGGACTGGCGCTGACTTATTAATTAACGACTCGTTTTTCGTAAGACACAAAATATATTTTATAAAGATTTCAATAAGTGGCACCTGCGTGTATTTGTTATGTCATTTGCATAATATCTTTGATGAATGGAATATGTCATGTCAACAAACCCATTAATCATTTTTCATTTGTCAACCTAATATCTTTTATGAAAAGCGTTTTGGTGTTACCTGTTACGAATGTTGACGAAATCAAAGGACTGGCGCTGACTTATTAGGTAACGGCTCATTTTTTCGTAAGACACAAAATATATTTTATAAACATTTCAATAAGTGACATCTGCGCGAATAAATTACTTTTTCCCGCCCTGACGTTTACTTCTCTTATTTAAAGGAACGAACAGTAGATTTCCCAAGATCTCAAAAGCAACGCATTCAGATAAGTTTAGTTTGTAAAAAACACTAACGATTATATGAAACAAAAAAAAGATAGAATTTGCCAGCATTGAAGTGTACCAGAAAAAAAGTTTTAAATATATTCAGTTTACTTACACCCGCCAACAGAAACAAGATGTTAAATTTATTCAGTTTACTTATACGCGCCAAAGCAGTGAACATTTGACATTAAAGACAGTAAGAAGAACGAGGAAATATCTTCACATAGTACGAATCTACACGTTGAATACAACTAAAGGTTAGTAGAGCGTTTGATATTTAGCTTTATGTCCTTCTTTATAACACGTAGAAACATCAATGATTTAAAGGTGTGTTAATGAAATAACACCTGAATATCTAATCATTATGATTATTATTTATTATAATTATTATTATTATTATTATTTTTATAATTATTATTATTATTAAAGAGTGTTAATTAAACTTTACTACACAAAACACGCGCGAATGCAGACATTGACCTTTATTTTATGAAGACGCAAAGTAAAAGCTGTTGCGATTTACTAAAGTTTAGTTTTAATACATTAAATTTATACAAACTACGATTGCACAGATATCTGTAACATTTTACTGAAATGAATTGTTAAACATTAAGTAAACATTAATTACCTCGAACAAAACTCCTATTAAATCCTCGTTTGCGTAATAATATTACTTTCAATAGAACAGTATGATCAACGTTGAATTGTAGTAGCCTTATTGCGACTTTCAAAACTGAAATTCTAAGACATTTATACAGAATTTCAGAAAAGAAAAAAAACACTTAACAAAACACAACAAGGTATTTATCATATGTGGTCCTTTTTGCAGCTTTTCATATCCGAACTCCTAATCACGCATAATAATTTCCTTCTTATTTGTAAAGTTAATTTTTATTTAACACCGATGTATTTGCTTAAATATTTTAAACACTAAATATTTATGTACGCATAATGTCGGTCGCGTGTCATAAAATAGATGTTTACATTTAGTGAGATACCTTCAAATCGTTGTTGCAGAACATGTAAACATTAGTGTAGAATGTAAGTAGTTAAGTAGCGAAACACTTGTTTAAATTATATGTTTAAATATTGTAAATATATTTTGTTTAAAATGATAGTGTCTCTAGCTGGGAGCGAACCCGCACCGTCACGGCGACAGCGCCTAGCCATGCAATTCCTGCGACGTAACCAACTGAGCTAACCAGGACAACGCCGAAAAACGTTGATCGGATAGCCCTGATATACGTAACAATCACTGCATGACATCGGTTACGGGTTAATTTACTGATAACAGTACTGACTAAATAACAAATTTAAAAGCATTATTTAATGTTGACCAGTACATGGCATTTTATGAACCTATACTGTTTCAGATGTTTTTAAACTTTCAACGTTGTCGTTGGCGCTTCTTTCTACAAGTCAGCAGACCGGATACCAAATGGATCCCGGTGCTCATCACTTATGTCCATTATACCGTGTAGAGCACCTACTACCCTCTAGGCTGATAAAAGTGTATAAAATAGCATAAACAGGATATAATTTCATTTTCAAAGATGTATCCCTTCCCGGAATGCACGTCAATCGTAGTATCCGGAGATACCTGTAGCGGTAAGACGACATTTTTCGCCTTTTGCGACATAAAGACGATATGTTTGCAAGTCCGCCGCAAAAAGTGTTGTATTGCTACAGTATGTTCCAACCGCTGTTTGATCAAATGGATAGAGAACTACCATTTATCAAGTTTCACCAAGGATTGCCTTCGGAAGAAGAACTAACTCAGCTTGCGCACGAGGGAGATTGCAATTTAGTGATTCTTGACGATTTAATGGATAGTGTGACATCATCAGGAGAAATGGAAAAATTGTTTGTAAAAGAAATGCATCATAGACATCTTAGCGTTCTATACTTGAACCAGAATTTGTATTGTAAAGGAAAATACAGTCGCACCATTAATTTAAATACACACATATATGTGTTGATGAAAAACCCGAGAGATGTGTCACAATTGCAGTGCCTAGCCCGGCAAGCTTTCCTAGGAAAAAGCGCGTTTCTCATGGAAGCTTTTAAAGACGCTACTTCATCGTTATACGGCTATCTAGTGTTAAATTTCTCTCCAACTATTACAGAAGATGCATACAGAGTTCGAACCAAGATTTTCCCGGATGAAGATACAATTGTCTAGCAGCCCTTATAAAAAGGGGGGATAGTTTCTGCAAAGATTTCATACATCTGATAGACTTTGTGACATAAAGGTCTCACCATGCAGAAAATGGTGTTGTTACCCTTTGATAGATACCGTCGCCTCTTATCATCTCATCCAGAAACCTGCAGTGAAAAGGTGATAGAAGACAATTCATCCTGACGAGTCGCATCGAACTATTTAGACCAGGACGCAGAAAAAACTAATCTGGTCACAGACAACGATTTATCTGCTGATAAGTTAGTGAGCTTGTTTCCTAAAACGCTACAAGGTCGAGCGCGTGCATTGTTCACATACATTCTTCCATACATCAGTTGGAACAAGAAAGGGGAAGTTATCATATCCGGAGAAACGATCACCGGTTCAAATATCGTGCAGTTAAAAGATTACAAAGATTTTCGTCCGACGGGAGTTCGGGAATTCGAAGCGGCGCTGACACATATCAACATACCGCACAGCTTTCTATCTGCTTCAAGACGGTTTCAGACTGGGGGATCAGTTCTTCCGCCACCACCGGGCATTCCGGTCAAAAGAAAACGGACTAAGCAAATCAACTCTTCTGTACAAGGTCGAAATACAAAAGAACAGAAGATCAAATGGCTCCGACTATGAAATACCAGGATTACCTTACAAGCATATACTACGATCCAATTCACGCCGCCGCTTATAGCGGAGTTGAAAAGTTATATAGAGCCGTGTGAAAGGAAGGTAGATTTGTAATCAGCAGAAAGAAAATCAATGACTGGCTTTTAAAACAGAAAGATTATGCCGTACACAGAGAAGAACGCGGGAAATTTAAACGTAGGAGAGTAGTTTCCCCTTATGTGGACTATCAGTGGGACATGGATACTGCAAATATGGAGTATTATAAAAAGCAGAATGACGGCTACTCTTATTTTCTGCTCGCTGTAGACATACTTTCCAAGTTTGTATGGACAGTGGCTTTGCGCACCGGCAAAGAAATGGTACAGGCAGTTAAACAGATATTTGCACAAGGAAGAAAACCTTCAAATATTAGAAGTGATAAAGGGACTGAATTCTCCAACATAGATGTTAAAAAACTTTTAAGGGAGAACAACGTGAATTATTTCGTTACTCGGAATGTGGTAAAGGCCTCTTACGCTGAACGCGCAATCAAAACAATCAAGGGACGACTGGTGCGATACATGACACATAAGCAAGTTCACAGATGGATAGATGTTCTTCAGAGCATAACAGAGAGTTACAATAAGACTTACCACCGTTCCATCAAAAGAGCGCCGCAAAATGTAAAGCAGAGTGATTCTATAGAATTATGGAAACTTCAATACGATAAAAGCCCTACACTAGTCAAAAAGAAAACACCGAAATTGATGGATTTCAAGTATAAAGTCGGCGAACTAGTGCGAGTTTCTTATACGCGCATACCATTTCAGCGAGAATACGACGAGCGCTGGTCGAGAGAGTTATTTGAGATTAATAAACGTTTTATGAGAGAAAGCATTCCTCAGTATCAATTGAAAGATTATGCGGGAGAAAATGTGATTGGCACTTTTTATCAGAATCAGTTGAAAAAAGCATATGAACAAGACATTTACCTAGTGGAAAGAGTGCTACGAACTAAAACACGCGGAGAACAAAAGCAGTATTTGGTAAGGTGGAAAGGTTGGCCTCCAAAGTACGATACGTGGATAGGCGAAGAGGATTTAAAAAAGTTTAAATAGCGCGGATAAAAAGCAGTCCGTTTGAATTCATAATATAGCAAACATGAAGGTTGAAAAACATTTAGCGTTACTGGAATTTCTCACGTATTCAACGATTGAGCGAAGTTATAATAAAAGCCCTAACAGAGGAACAATTGAAAGTCGTGTTGGAAGCCATTTACAATGTCTTATTTGGTACGTGTCCCATTGAGAAGGCACTTAAAAAGAAATTGTCAAGTACCAAAACAGTACAAAAACCCGTCTTGGAGATGTTCAAATCAACTTGATGAGTGACATTTACATTTACGTGCAAAGTGATGAAAGCATCAACTATTTTTCGGAAAACCAAACTAGCCATTTCAAAGTGCATTTAAAGGTACCTATATATTTAGAGGGCACCTGGAAAGTGGCATTAGTGGATTTTCGCGCCACAGAAAACACTTCTACCAAAACCAGTGACGGACTTTACATATATTCGGATGTTTGCGGAGAAAGCATCGTGAAAGGAGAGGCACGACCCTTGCTAAGACGTTTAGAAAAAAAAACAAGAAAAGCCAGTGGGACCACACGCTAGACAGTCCCTACTACGTGCCTGTGAGAAGGAAAGAAATTCGGGTATTCACTATATATATAAAACAAGAGAACGACACGTTTGCGACAGATTTAGTGAAACCTGTGCGCTTGACACTTCACTTGAAACGTTATCCGTTCTTTTAAGAAAAACATGAAGCTGTATGTTCCCGACCCACAAAAATGGATGGACTATTTTGAGCGACTGAATGCCGGAAAGATCAAACAAACTGGCGCGGGAACGCGGGCGTGTGTGATACCGATCGAAGATTCCAAAACATCGCGAGAAAGGAAACAACTGATAATTCGTGCCGTTTTACCATCAGAACAAACGGCAGCAATTGCTAAGTCGGAACTAGAAAGAGAGGGTATAAACCCAAAAGAAGTAGCCAAAGCCTTTCAGTCGGATCCAGGCAAGCGCGAGGGAAAGTCAGGAGAGAAAAGAAGGAATCCTATCCCGGCGAAAGGCCAAAACGCGAAGAAAACCAAAAAGGATATTTTCGAAAACTTGTAAGACAATGGCTATGTTCAACGAAGACGAGTTTAAGGAAGGAATTATTTCAGAACTAAATTTGTTTGAGCTTTCGCCGACTCAGACTAGTGTCGGCGATGTGTACTACGACGAGATTCGTCCCATGTCACAAGCATCCTCGGAGGGTCCATTTGAATTTAGAATCAGCGGACAAAACTCAATGGATTACTTGGACGCGAAAAATTCACAGATTTATGTGAAATTGAAAGTAGAAAAGGCGGATGGGACGGCACTAACGGATTTAAAGGTCGAAAAAGTGGGTCCGGCCAACTTGTTTCTCCAAACTCTGTTTTCGTCAACAGAAGTTTCTCTGCAGAACAAATCAAGCATCACCTGCAACTACAATCCATACAGGGCGTATATCCAAACATTACTGAATAATGGCCAGAATGCGCTGAATAGTCAGGTGACAACTCAAGGGTGGTTCATGGATGATGCTGATAGTCCTGGTCTAACTGATCCAAACGGTGAGTACTCACCATTTATTTTTATGTTAAATTGCGCTATAATAAAAGTTCACTGCTCAATAAAATATTATTGTCAAATCCTTCTCTGAAATTAAGTTTTGGTTAATCTCAAATTTAACACTTGAAATTTAAAAATTGCTTAATACAATGTAGTGAAAAATATTATAATTGTCAAATCCTCCTTTGAAAGAATTTTACAATTTTGATTAAAAAGGTAAGCTCAAATAAATATGTTGAATGTTTATTACCTGAAAAAATAGGCAACATAGTATTTTGAAATTTTTTTTTGTTTCGTCTTTTTACAGGCTCCAACACTGGTCTCTTTTTGCGTTCAAATTGGATTGCCCTGTCAAAGACGATTGACTTACAGGGGCCTATCTTTCACGATTTGTTCTCGTTGGAGCGATACCTTTTAAATCAAGTAGATGTGAAAGTCAAACTCTACAGAAGTCCAGACAACTTTGCTCTGCTAGCCGCTGATTCATCTACCGATTACAAGATCGAAATCGAGGACATCTACATCTTGGCTAGAAAAATCAGAGTGACATCGGGTGTGCTTTTTGGGCATTCAAAAATGTTGGAAAAACACAATGCCTTGTACCCCTATACTAAGGTGGAGTGTCGGTCGCAGAGTATCGCTACGGGCAGCACATCATTCAACTGGGAAAACCTCTTCCAAGGCAAAAGACCGAATAAAGTGGTTATCGGCTTTGTTAAGAGCAAAGCCTTGAACGGAGATTATACAACCAATCCCTTCAACTTTGAAAATTGCGGGATTCAGCATCTTGCTCTCTATTCGGACGGATTGCCAGTGGGTGGTCAGCCTCTCAAGTTAGACTTTACTGATGGAGCAAAGGTCATACGTAGTTTCACCAACTTGCTATTGTATGGTGGAAAATGGAGGCACAATGAAGGCAATGCACTGGACAGAAACCATCTTATAAGCGGCTCCACACTTTTCGCCTTCCAGTTAGAGCCAGAATTTTTCCACCATGGACAGTACCTTACCTTAATGAAGTACGGCAATGTGAGACTGGAAGTGCAGCTCAAAACGAGCTTGACCGGCAAGTTAGCTAATTTCGCAATATAGTAATCAGCGATGATTGGTAATATAAATAGAGCTCACAGACATTTTAACGTTCTATGTATGTTGTGTGTTTTAATTTTGTTCGACATTTTGTAATTGTTTTCAGTCTAACACTGTTCTTATGGCTTTGTTAATACGAATATTCAAATAATACACATGTATTAACACATACTGAAGATATTCTTTAACGTTATTTCAGAGCCCGTGAGTTGTTTGGTGTACAGTGAGGGTCCGGGACATTTTGAGATCAACCAGGAGAGAGACGTCATATTTTCAACATGAACACTTCTCAACTAGAATGTATCATAGAATGCGATCCGATCCTACGTGAAAAAGTCGCCGGCGTGTTTGCGGCTGACCGAATCCCAAATGTGCGAATACATACTAACTACGGATTAATTGTCAACACGGACCCCCATAATAAACCGGGTTCCCACTGGGTTGCCATATATGGCGATGGTGACGGTCATACGGAGTTCTTTGACAGTTACGGCAAGCCTCCGCGGGAAAACAGCAATGTTGTTGCACAGTGGATTGACAAGATGGCATAAACAGTCATGTATAACGGTGTTCAAATTCAAAGTGATAAATCTGCTGTGTGCGGACTATATTGCGTACTATTTCTGCGTTATAGACTGTTGGGATACAATATGGAAGACTTTGTGAACCTTTTCGATTCCCGGAATACGACTGGAAATGATCCTTTTGTGTACCGCGTTACTTCTGTTGCCTACTCGCATTGTAAACAGTGTATCAATGCGTTTAATCAGATGTCTTATCCTTTTCGTATGAATTCAGTCTGAATATTATATAAATACAATTTAATAGCTGATGTTTTTATTTGCTAAGTGTTTAAAGTAAACTGAACTTTTCTTATTCAAGTAAAAATGTGTGTTCGCGTGTTTGTATATTTATACATATTATTAAAAATATATTCACTTGTATTTTAGCAGTAATGCGTGTGTAATATTGTACGATAGAATTGTATTTCTGATGAAAACAAAATAAAAAATGTAGAGCTGTTTAATCAATGTTGTTTTTACTGACTATATGAAACTGTTGAAAAGCTGTGAATCAAAAATAAACAACAAAAACAAAACATAGAACGAGAAAGTGTGCCGACGCTTATAGTAATATTAGTTGTTTTTTTCTTCTTCAAATTCGCCAAAAACACGGGGATTTGATTTGTAAAGGCATAAATAATGACGAAACATTTATGGCAGTTACATATTTACTACACAAAAGAATTTTACAACATTGAAATGTTTACTGGATAAAATATAACACCGACATTAATATTAAATGATAGACAGAATATATAAATTGTACGTTGTTAAATCCGTCTTTTTGTTAAGTATTATTCCAAAAACACAACAAACATCTTAATCTAGTCTGCGCTGTAAACAAAATAGCTGCATTGTCATTCGAATCATTTTGGACTTCCAAGATGCAGACTTCATGTCCGTTTCACGCCAGTCGCGACAATAGAGTTTGAGTCTATATAATCCCAAGATGATGGAGTAATTTTCTTCTAAATGCGAAATAGAATGTTCCCAGTTTCTCAATATTTCGTTTTCGTCCACTTTGAGTAGAATGTCTTCAAAGTATAACTTCAACTGCTCAGTTTTAGTTAATGTCAAACATGAGTGATCCATCTGCGAAAGACTGTTTGTGACGCATCCGATACAATTTTTGCTGAATACTCCGCTCATTTTCACAAAAATCGCCTTAGCGTAGAAAAAGTCAAAATAAGACTCCAGTAAGCATACATCCATAATTATGGTCGATCTGCGTAGCTTAAATCACGAGTTTTCCCTTGTACAGCTTAAGTTCTTTCCAGTAGGTACGAGCCTCTGTTACGGCAATGTCTATGCTGGATGAAAGCTGTTTTAAGCTTAACCACTGTAACAGACTGAGGTCAACGCCAATAATGGTAGCTGTTCCGTTAACAAACTTTCTTATATCCAGAAATACGTATCCAGCTTGGTTACATACTGTCGCGTAGAGGCTTTCTTGTAAATAAAACTGCTTCATATACAGGCATTCCGTTTTGTTCAAGTTAGGTTTCACACCACCGTCGCTAACAGCTAAAGTGCAGTCCCGTTGTGACAATATAACGACTCCGGGTACGGCGCAAGTTGTAATCAAAACCAAAACTCCAATCCATTTGATAATTGTAAAGTGACATCGAATGTTTTTGTCTTTAAAAGCTAACTCTTCCGCTAGCGTGAACACTTCCGACGTGTTTGGTTCACAAATCATGCTCATGGTTCCGTCATTGTGCTCACTGGACTCCTCTTCTTGCGGCAACCTTTTAATGTTCATGGTTTCTTCTTTTAAGGTGAACCCAAGTCTATGTCCAAACTGAGAATGTGACTTATTAAATAATGTCTTCTAGTTTTATAGGTTACTTTAGTTAACTTATTGTACAGCAAATGACTGGCAAAACACCTGAACCGTTTGCTGTAAAACATCAGGTAGAATATGATTGGATAAAACTCGTAAGGCAATATGGCTACGTAGGTGAACATTTTTCACAGTCATACAGATCCTCAACTTGATTGATGTTGGTGGCAAACCTTGTTAATAAATCCTCGAAAATTATCCTCAGTCATTGAAAATAGGGTTTGCATTCCGCACACTCTTACTTTTCTAAATAATTTTGGTGAACACAGAACTGCATACTATGACATTTTGTTTGTAAACGCTCATTTTCCTCGTGCTTTTCCTCCACTAAACCAATCTTTAATTATCTTCAAGAAAATGCTTTAAGTACGTTACAGTTATTTGAGAATTGCAAACGGAATCGAAAATGTCAAAAGGTAGCTTTAAACATTTGTTGCCACTGCGCAGTAGCACGTATACAGAATGATTGTATCTTTTTACCGTGATAGAAAATTGTTCATTCAACTCAAATACTATTTCTGTTCGCCGATGTTTTAAGTCTCTAATATCGTCGCGTTCTAAACGAAAGTGTAACACGTCCAACTGTCTTTGTGTCATGTTTTTATATGCTGTATAATTTTAATATCACAAACAACATCTAACACTTTTTAAACTGATTTATCCAATCAAATTAATTATGTGTAAAGTGTGAATCATGCTAAACTCTTTTCATAAGTCGTCAACATTCGTAATAGGTAACACTAGAACTCTTTTTATAAAAGATATTAGCTTGACATGACATATTCCGTTCATTAAAGATATTATGCTAATGAACTTAAAAGTTCGTTGACCTATTTCGTGCTTAAGTGTGGCGAGGTCACCTCAGTCCATCCTCCTCCTCCTGCTCAAACAAGGAAATTAGCTAGCGTACCCTACTACTCCCACCAAATTTTGGCCATAGACGTTGACATCACAGCCGTTGATAACATCATCAACGGAATGTAATTCAAAATGCCGGAAGTCGCAATACAGAATATTTTCTAAAAAGTAGTAATTTGCCCCCATTTTCCTGCAATTGTACGGAACTCATGTTTTAAACGATATTTACATACACAAGGGAATATTATATTTTATGTCAGTATTAAGTGTACACTTGTTTCTATTATATTCAAATAAACATTTCGATTTGTTTTCAGTTTCTTATTTTCGAGATTTTAAAGTATATCATTAAATTTAATGCAGGTACTTATTACTCATTAGAAGAACATGATGCTTCAGCTGGTCTCTTATATATTGTAGTAAATATTTTCAGCATGTTAAGTAATACACGGTGGTTCACTTTTGAATTGCAAAATGTATGTATATATCATGTTAGTATTTTTACTTCCAAACGACATGAAAATTTTGAACAACTTTTATTTATTTGTACTTCAATTCCTATTTGTGCGTTGCCCCGACGTCCTGAGCGCTGAAATGACATTACGCTTAAAATAGTCGAACACTGTGCGCAACGTCTAAGTATGTGTTGTATTTATTAAAACTATTGTGACATTATACATTATATTATTTGTAAATGAGTGTCTGTTAAGGCTTTTCTATAGAAAATAGAAGCCAAAACGAGCGCAATGTCTTAATAGACTCTATCCGACTTAGAAGTCGCCCTGCATTTGCAACCATGCGCATGCGCAGTTAAAAATAGATCGATCTATTTTGTTCATTGTAAAATATAAAATAGAATAAAGTTCTACTGAACTAAATCGCCTGATCGCAGAAGAATTTGAATGTTCATAGCTTCTGATTTGCTTCATATGTAGGGCGACTTCTAAATAATAGTATTGATTAAAAATGAAGAACATCGATAGAGAACGAACAAACATACTAGGTATCTTAACGGCAGTCAGATAGGTTACAACATCCAATCTGTGCGATTTCAAAAATTCCTTTAATTTCGGATTTGAACGTATGAAACTTCAAGAGCTTACTGAAAATTTAAGAAGAAACAAGTCAACTGAAATACCTGTAGTAACTAACACAGTCGTATACAACCATTGGGGTTTAAGCTAACATTGGATTTATTTTTTCTACGTGATGTCCTTGACTCGGATATCCAATTGTTAGCTTTAATTTTCCTTGGTCGCATCCCCAAAGTCTTTAGGCTGGTTTTTGAATATCCGGCTTCAGCAGCCGTGTTTCAAGCTGTCTTATGTGTTGTTGGTTTTACTTCCGACATGAATATACCGGTATGTAGGCTAAAAAAGGAAACATTAGAAAATATTTACTTATTAAAAAGCACATCAATCGTTTAGTCAACTCGAATGCTATCAGACCACTGAAGCTTTCCAGTGCCAACTTCTTTATATAAACTCACAGCGCCAGGCTCCACAAATCTTTATAACTTGAACTTCAGAAAGTTTCCAATTTAACATAGAATTTGTACAAATTTTCCTGTAGGAAGTATTTACGCATTTGTAGAAATGTATTATTCCTTGATTATTTTCTACAGATTTAGTTAAACACATTATTTATTTTATTTAACTGACGTTGTAAAAAATTACTAGAATCAGCAGAAGCCGATGGACTTAAGTATTCTCCGTTTATAATCCAAATTGTTGTCATCAATATTAAGGGTCTCTAGGCCAATAGCGCGGTATCATGTTATATTTTCGCAAACAACTACAAAAAAAAAACAAAGGCACGGGTATCAAGGTATATTTTTGCCTATTTCGCGTAAGTAAAATGGAGCGGTATCATGTTATGTTTTCGCGTATTTCGCGCAAGTACAAAGGGGTGGGCATCAAGGTATATTTTTTTCGCGTATTTCGTGCTAGTAATGGCGCGGTTATCATGTTATATTTTCGCGTATTTCGCGCTAGTACAATAACGCTGGTATCTTGTTATATTTTTGCGTATATCGCGCTAGTAATGGCGCGGTTATCATGTTATATTTTCGCGTATTCCGCGCTAGTACAATAATGCTGGTATCTTGTTATATGTTTGCGTATATCGCGCTAGGGCAGTTACGTGGGTATCATGTTGAATTTCGCGTATTTCGTGCTAGTAATGGCGCGGTTTTCTTGTTATATTTTCGCGTATTCCGCGCTAGTACAATAACGCTGGTATCTTGTTATATTTGTGCGTATATCGCGCTAGGGCAGTCACGTGGGTATCATGTTGAATTTCGCGTATTTCCCAGACCATAGGCTATAATCTACAACTAGCAAGAAGTAAAACAAGCACTTAAACTTATAAATAAATGTTTTGGATATAATAATAAACAAATAAAGAGTAATGCTTCACTGAAGAAAGGGGATGTACTGAGGCAGTACTTAATGTTGCCTTTGTTAGAGTTATGTGATTGGTTTAACCTTGAACTAGTGAACCAGTTAAACCTCCCCAGACGTAAACGGCATTTGCTAAAATATGGAGTGGAGTGTTGGAGTGGAGTTGTGGAGTGGAGTCTGGAGTGCAGTTTGGAGTCAGATTTTGGAGTGAATTTGGAGTCAAAAATTGGAGTCAAATTTTGGAGTCAAAAATTGGAGTCAATTTTAAATATTTGAAATTACAAGATTTTAAGAGTCATTGTTGATTCCATTACTTTTAATAGGTTGTCGGAAAAAAGAAAGTGTATAATTAATAATAAATGTTTGCAGAATGTTTTTGTGTTTTAAGATTTCAATATAGACAATAAATTTTTGGTATAAGAAAGTAAATTTTTATTTTTTATGAAAACAAAAATGTATAAAATGGCTTTCTCGTGGAATCTTAAGGCACTGTCTTGGAGTTAATATTTTTTCCGAAAATATCTTTTATTAAATTTATAGCCTTCAAGCACATATTATCATTTTATTTCACAGTCAAGTAGGTGCCTCAAAAGATTAATTCACAAGTAAATGTAAACAAGAAAATTACTACAGAACATTAAAAATAGTTTGATACTCCTGAATGGTGGTACTGATTTACTCGTCTCGAGTTCTCTACAAATAACTTGTTTTAGATCAGTTCCAAAGGCTTAAGAGCCAGTTTTCTATACAAAAAATATTTCCAGACTCTGTACAAAAATAATAGAACTCTAATCTAACCTCCATATCAGATAAAATAATTAACGCTGAAGTTATCATATACTTCAACTATTTTATAAGGTGACTCCAAAATTCAACTCCAAAATTTGACTCCAAAATCTCACTCCAATTTTCGACTCCAAAGTCACTCCAAAATCTGACTCCAAACTTCGCTCCAGACTCCACTCCAACACTCCACTCCAACACTCCACTCCATATTCTAGCAAATGCCGACGTAAACTTAAGATATCACGGATTCTTATAATTGAACGTTTACATAACAAAGATAGTTAACAATGGAAATTTTAATCTTGACAATTATTCTAAATATTGGACGTCTCAAAGTTTAACGTTAACAGAGGTTCTTAATATTAGAAGTTTAACCTTAATATTTCACAACTTAAACCACTTAAAACCGGATTATTTGCAGATAACTTTATCAGTGACTCACTGAGTGAGTGATCACAATTGTGTGTGTACGTGGCAAGAAGAGCAGACATGTTTCTTTTGTTCGAAACGTTTGTGTACTAGTTTCCGAGGCTTAGGATAAAATTGATTATACAGGTAATTATTTTATAAACATTCTCCGGATTGATATTTCGTTTTTAACGCGTTGCCAGTTCAGACTATAACAAAACCTGTATTACAGGGCTAGCCTCTATGCCTTCTAATAACGGCTTAGCTTTAATCTTTGGTAAGGACAGTTAATAACAGGTGGAAGATTAACTACATTTTGTGTATATTGAAAAAGTGGTTAAACCCTTTTACTAACACCTTTGGTATGGAAATGATATAACTGGGGAAAATGCGTTTAATAATATGATAGAAAAATCAACATCTAGTCGAAATGGCGGATATCCTTATTTCGTATTAAAACAAGTGTAAGCTTTCCAAATAGCTAGCCGGTCATTAACTCAACGTCTTTACTAAAAAGAATTGTAGATATTTTAACAAATTGCAACATTTCAATTATTTTAGGCTGAAACTTGCTAATGGTAAAACACGGAAGCCAAGCATATGTAACAGTTTTCATTTTCCTATTAACATTATACCACATGACTGTCTAGTTATCGATAGCCAGCTCTAAGTAATTTGGTTTTGTATCCTATATTTAAGAAATGCATAGGGTCATTTAACAATTTTTTTATACATTGTTCATAATGTTATCTTGTTTAATAGGGGAGACACACATTGCAAATTGCGAACACTTGCTTAAATGTCAAAAATAATTTTTCGAAAAAATACTCATTGCCACCTCATTTTACACTATTTCTCAGTATAATTGAAATATCAGCAAGAAGAAAAAATAAAAAAAAAATACAAAAATAAATAAATTTCCTCGTGCTCGAACGTTTTACAGGTGTAAATCGTTGTTGCGACATCGTGTTGGACTAAAGAGAAAGTGCAGTTTTTTTGTAACTCTAGTGAGATTTTTAGAAAAATTGTTTAGATTTGACAATTGATGTAAATGTTTATTGAAAGAGATATATAGTAGAGATAATTACCTGCATGTGTCAATAAATTCATGCCACTTGTATCCAAAATATTGATACAAAATGGAGACATGGTAGAAAATTGAATGTGTAGAGTTCCATCCCTTGTTAATGTTATATTATATCAGTCATAGATTTTAGTTGTAAAAGGCACCCCACATTATCCCAACACCGTCCCGGCCCCCTATGGTACAATACCTATGTCTTAACATAAAAAACAACATGAACATTGTTTTGAAAGAGGAATAAACATATATCATTCGGATGTTAGATAAGGCACTAATCATCATATAAGTAATAATCCCCTAAGTAATCTAAGTAATATCTCATTACATATGCGTCATTTTAATTCAAGAATTTTGATGACATATCTGAATTGCGGACAGATATCAATTAATCCAAATAACACCAGGTAACACTTGTTATACTTGTGAGATTAAACATTGATAATGCCTTTACTTGGTTAATTCGAGACAGGAAAGTATTAATATTCTTGTTATATCATCAGATCAATCAAATGAAAAAAAATGTTGCAGGGCTATCAAATTATTGTAAACATGTACTCAGTATCGAACATTACACACGTCTAAGTGAAAAGAAAATTGATAAGGAGTCTGCAGTTTAGAATAATAATTAGTCTTTGCGAGTTTTGTTTAATGTCATGCGATTATCTAACAATTTTTAAGTATGAAATTATTAATGTTTTTGTAAAAAGCATAAAATAAATAGGAATGTTAAATACTACTGTTAAAACACTGCTTCTTCTCAAAGATTTGCATAAACTGCCCTAGTTTGAGCGTGTTACGCGCAAAAACTGCCCTCTTTTTCATATCTATTTCTCTGTCCTTTAAAAATCCAAGCATTATCATTTAAACTTTAAGTTGTTAAAAAAAAACAAGTACAAGGCCCAATGGCTCAGTGGTTGCGCATCGGACAACCAATCGAGAGGGCGCTCATTTTCTTCCACATTGTTTGTCGGAAAATCAGATACTTCTGGTGTTTCTTCATCCACAGGGAAATGTAAAACAACAACAACATAATATAAATGCATTCGCGGTCGAACTGCATTCAGATATTTTCGAAATATAAAAAAAGAAAAGTAACAGAGAAAACTTAAAACATAGCTCATATCGATCATCTATATTTGTCAATATCTAGCCTGGTACACCTAATAGTTGAGGCCGAGTACATGATAGATAAATACATTAAGCCCAGCATTTTTGTGCAAAAATGCACCAAAGAGCCTAGTTTTGTCTGGACACAATACGTTTATAGTTTTGTGTAAGCGGGAATACGGAACGGTATGGCTCTATGTAGGAGATTACTAAACATCAGCCACCAAAAATGACTTAATAGTACATCAGCCACAAGAATTGAGCTTAAACCTTAATTTTTTTCGGCGGTAGAACGTTTTCTCATTAACATATTTTTTCCAGAAAATTAAAACAATTCATTTCAGACATATTTTGGCGTAAACATGCTTCATAGGGACATGTGTATAGCAGAATCTGAAGAAAACAACTGATTTTCGCGAGGGAAAACAAAAAAAAAACACAACATACCTTGCAAGGTTTTGTTTCAATAACTTTCTTGTTAGGACAGCTAGGAAGCTCAAATAAAAACCCGAGTCAAGCGTTAACATCGCAGATCCGAATGGGATATGTCATTTAAGGAAATATTAGAATATAGTGTGCTTACCCTGTGAAAATATTCCAACAGGTATCAAACTTTCCCAATTTTTCCGCCATATTGGAAATCAGCCACCAAATTCCTCGCTTAAAGTACGTCAGCCACCATTTAGGCTGAACCCCCTGGTAAACCAAGCCCTTTGGTTTTTGTGGTTTTTAACCGTTTGTCTGGGCCTTGGGTACCTATTTTGTAGGTCAATAAAATGAAAACGAGACGGTGAAGTGCTTTGTTTTCTTATTATTTGATTACATACACATTGCAGATAATTTTTATGTATAACATAATTATTTTACTCCATTAAACATGCACAAGAATCACAGATAAAAACTTGCTTAATGTTTGCAGCTCGGAAAAATGTGCATTTCCAAAGCTGAGGTACACTTAAAAAAAGTCAATTTATAAAGTGTTAGAAATAAAAATAATACTCGTTTTTGTCCTGTTCAGGTATGATGTCCTTTAACAATTAGCTTTTATTTTACACAATTTAACAATGTTTGGAAGAAATAGAGATGAATTTAGCTTCTAGTATGTTTGATTTTAAGCCCATTTTTTTCAAAACAGAGGGTCCCCTTCTAAAATACTGAATTTCCCGAGTTATGCACGGTAAATGTTTTTTAAAACTCTTGTTCAGATGTCTAAATGGATGTACTTGGAAAGGAAAACAACAAAATCCCAATCTGCGAACGTGCATATTACAGTTCTAAAACCTTAATGAATGACGTTTACGCATCGCAGATTTTTTTCTTTCACAGAGACATGCAGATGTACGTCCGTACGTCCCCAAATCTTGTGGCATCAACTTCTCCTAAACTATAAGGTGGATTTCTTTCAAACTTGCAGAGATGATCAAACAGGATGTGTATATGATCGTAAAGACAGGATTGTTTTCTGTGACCATTTTTACCAGAGTTATATTTCTTTGTTAATTTCAGTTATTAAATCTTGTGGAGACAACTCCCCCTAAACTATAAGGCAGATTTCTTTCAAACTTGCACAGATGATAACGCAAGATGTTAAGATGACCGTAAAGAAAGGATTTTTGCCCTGCGACCATTTTTACCAGAGTTATGGCCCTTTGTTAATTTCAGTAATTAAATATTGTGGCATCAACTCCTCATTAACTATCTAAGGGATTTCTTTTTAATTTGTACAGATGATAAAACAGGATGTGTAGATGATCGCAAAGAAATGACTTCTTCCTATGGCCATTTTTACCAGAGTTATGGCCTTTTGTTTATTTCAGTAATAAAATCCTGTGGCATAGACTCTTCATTTACCATGAGTTATAGACCTTTGTTAATTTCACTTACAAAATTTTATGGGATCAACTCCACATTTTCTATTTGGCTGATTTCTTTCAAACTTGCACAGATGATTAGACATGATGCGTAGAATGTTGTAAAGGAAATTGTTTTGCAATCATTTTCACCAGATCTATGGCCCTTTGTTTATGTTAGTCATTAAATTTTGTGGCACTTACTCCTCATTTACTAATCATGATCACCACATGTTGATAATACCTGGTACACAATTTTGTTACAATTATTGTTTCAGCAGTGGGGGCATCAGTGTCCTGAGGACACAGTCTAGTTACATATGAGGAATTAGCTCTTGTTGGCGCAGCACATTATCATAGGTACGTACATCTCTCAATATTACTTGCTGTTGTATTTGTTCTAAGAATTAAACCAACGGCGGATCCTAGACAGGTCCACCTGAAAGAAGGAAACTGGCGGGGAGGGCGCGTAAAGGTAAACAGTTTGGATATGTCAGCATTGTCCGCTTCGAAATTTTAGGTAAAAGGAATCTATTTCGATTTTCATTGTACGAAGTTTTCATCATTGTCTTTTTTAGGACGCCGCATCCTTCCGTCCGTCCGTTCGCCGAAGATTTTCATATACTAATATGTCCTGCTCTTTGTTCCATTCAATCATGTAAGGAACGAATACACATAGCGACACTATAGCAATAATTGACTTTGAATAGTTTCAATCTTGCGTTGACTGTGTTAGAATATTGCATGCACATCACCTTTTTGCAGGTTGTCTACAGTTTATATGATAAATTTTGATTTTTTGAAAACACTTTATATTTTCGTCCTAATACGTGAACAGGCATTTATAAAACTTCATTAGGATGCAAGTATGAATGTTTTGACAAATAAAATAATACGTGGTAATAATATTGTGAATTTTATATAGAAATAGTTCTAGAGAAATCAATTGATTTTTTAAAGTTTAATATTTTTAGTGTTATTGTTTTGCGTATCAAAAATAAAATAAATTGTTATTAAACTACGCAACATACATGTATAACCTTAACGCAGCTACATCTTCAATGAATAGTCTTTATTTCAGGAAGGATATCCTATAATGAAATCAGCAACACAGCGATTTATCATCAATAAACTTTGTGGACGGAAAATACATAAGCCCATCACATGAACAACTTTTTGTCGCATGCTTACCCGTGTTCTCCATGTAATACACCCATTACGAATATTTTGCCATACAGCGCCATTCTAACCATGCTTACCCGTGTTCTCCATGTAATACACCCATTACGAATATTTTGCCATACAGCGTCATTCTAACAGCGTTGCCTAGACAGGGTGACTTCCTGTTGGTTCGGGTTTTATTTCACTCATATTTTTTCACTTAGGCTAGACTTAAAATATTCTTTTTTCCCATACCGAGCCAAGCAATTAAGTATGGGTAGGTAGATTGATCAAAATATTTATATTTGAATTTTTTTCGTATAATAAACCACATATTGATATTCTAGGAATAACTCTAAGGAGAATACCAAAACTCTAACATTTAAATAGGTACCAAGTTAACATGTTTTATACATGTAGATGAATGCCTTTCTGCAAAAGACCAAGTCATCCGGTTTCGTCATTAAGAAGATTCCAAATAATTGCATTTTTCTTTCATTAAAAAAATATCATTTATGTTTCAGCGATACGGGTCGCGCAGATTTTTTCGGGTCGGTCGTGGATGGGGAAACAAACAATATTTTATTTTAGGCCTTATTGAAAATTTTTTGAAGCATGTGGCAAAAAGAATCTGACACTGATTGTCATGTTATATAAAACACATTAAACTCGTTCAGGAAATTATTGTTACACTCACCAGAAGCTCGTTTAATAACCATTTTCCTGAACTCTTCTAATAACGTGTTTGTATTACATGACACCTCTTGTCAGATCCTACGTGTATAACATACGTGTGATCATACAAAAAGAACACACGTTACCTATATTGGAATCCATACAACTTAGAACATACTATTAAACATTTGAACTGACCTGAAATGTTACGAGATATACTCTAGTTATTTAAAGAAGACTTTTGTTCACGAGTGATAACTAGTCAAATAAAGCAATGGCAGGCTTGGCTCCCACTTTGACAAAGAAAGAGTTTCAAAACTGGGTAAAGGGGGCGCTGGCTCTCCTATTTACCAAAGATGGTTTGACAGATTTTGTCAGTGCGGAGGTTGATCGGCATCATCAGCGCTTGCTGCAGCTTGTACCGGCAGCAAATGTGCTCAACACGTGCACCTGTACGATCAATAGCTTACCACAGTGTACAAGAAGTAGGAATCATAGTCATATAGTTCCTGGCCCCAGACAGCTGTGTTCTCGAGGTGTTTGCAATATTCTCATGGACGAGATATGCAAAGACCATAGATTTAGGGGACCGTCCTGGAAAAATACAACTCCACAAAAATGGTGCACCGACGCATTTGAGGTGGCAAAATGTTTTTTTCCACCTGACGGATATTCTCACACAACATCTCTCTTAGAGACAGACTTCAACGGGATCGTGTCTGTGATCATCAACAACTTGTCCTTTTCATCACTAATACAAGACAACTTGGCCAATGAACCAAACGTCTGCTCAAAGGTATAGAAAGATAGAAACTAGCATTATAATATTTCAAATTTACTTTAGGTAAAAACGCGTTCGTCTTTTCAACAAATGTGTCGAAAACAAATTAAATAAAACACATGAACATGATGAATAGTTGACGGCTGGAATCTGAAACATGTTACACACTGAAAAAAACAACAACATAACGCCTTTGTTAAGATCATGAACACTAGAAACAACTCATATTGAACCCGCTATAAACACTGAAAATTATGTAAAGATGATAAGTTAACACACACTTAGAATGTTTTTCTTGAACTATTAAAGTGTGTCAGATTTTCCAGCATGTGCCTCAAAATGAAAGTATAAAACGAGCATTAGTCACAATATACAGATAATGCAATTTATAACTGATATAGCATAGTGAATACCGGTAAAATGAAAAGGTTTTGCGGCTTAGAATATTCAATATATGTATATGTTATAGGCCCGAAAGGTAGGTCGTGAAATTCGACACACAGCGGATCACTTACTGTCTGACAGTGATCTCAGAGACTACATTGATGATCTTATCAACCTTCTATGTGACCCTGCCTGCTTACTGAACGATCCTTCGGCGCAGGATGCTGTCAGAAAACTTAGAATGGTATGTTTTTATTCTGCTAACATTCGGACAATGTTCGGCTTGTTTACATCTGGACATTTCTTATTTCAGCTGTTTTATTTTGATCCTTTTTTGTGGAAAGTAAATTTAATATTTAAAAGGCTGCAGCTGTTACAGTAATACAACAACCATTAAAAATTGATTACATTGTAATTATTTGCTGGCCTTGTTTTCTGATTCATTTAGTGTCTAAAGTTAAAATAAACGCGTGCACGTGTCATTCTTCTTTCTTTCAGTTAAAGGCGAACGATCTTACCATAACTGAGAAGGATATAACAGAGGCACTCAAGGAGAACATCAAAGATACCTTTAGCGAGGAGCACAGAGATCTCCTGCAGAAAATCAATGATCATTACTCTAAACTACAGACAGATTCTGTCGCTGAGATTGACAGGATTGTAGCTGTCAGGAAAACGGAACTGGAGGAGCACGCGAATAGACTCAAGCACAAACTGACGGATGATATCACCAGGCATGCAGAACTAAAGAAGCACGAAATAGAACAATCTGAGAAAATGAAGGAAACGACAAAATTTGAGGAGAAACTCAAAGGTTATTGAAATTTCTGTTTTAAATCTTTATTAACCTTAAGAAATGACTAGAATAAGGTGGTGGCTGGATATTTAATAAAATAATGATTTTAAGTATGTGCATATTTGAGACTCGAGTTATTATTGAAACTGAACATGATAAGAACTTATAATTGTATTTTAATGTTAAACCGGTCCAGGCCGGGGATCGAACCCACACTCTCAATATCACAGAGGGACCGACGTGCGATATACCGGAATGACACCGATACTTATGGCAACACTGACGTATTTGCGATGAATGCTTTAATACCGACACCACACTGTAAAAATAGTGCTTTAGTAATTGATAAGATATTCAAGTTCAGACCGAGAATCGAATCAGCACTCCACGGTCACAGCGACGACTGCGACATCAGCGACAAATTTATATTTACGAGAATACTTTGCACTAATTACTGTAACCAAGCTAATGTATTTTATAAGACATACAGAGATTATACAGACCTTAGAGACCATGGCTACTTTATCCGCCCATGCAACCAACGGTGTCACACTCTACATTTTCGAAATAGTCTGTTAAATTTCATCATCTTAATGTGTGATCGGTGATTGCTTTTTACTGATTACAACATTAGTTAGTAATTAGCTCGTGTGGGGCAGGGGATTTGTTACGGATTAGATATTCAAACTAGTGTTATCTAGAATGATTTACAAATGTACATGGTCAAAACTGGAATCGAACTAATATCATCACATCGTCTCGTGGCGGAACGCGTGTCAGAAAAGATCAACATATATGATGAGCTCAATACTGGGACTAATGATAACCAGTTATTATAGTCCCCCCACAGCGTGTCAACATGAAGAATACATAAAAACAATTGTACATTAACCAATCGCGAAGATTTAAACAATATTTCATTATTATCGCGAGCTACCGAATAAATATATACCAAAGCAATATAAGTGTATGTATTTACATAGTATATCCAATTATATTCGAAGATGCGCACAATAATTGCAGAAAATACCGCGTAATTTCCTTTCTACTGCACATATTTTCATTAAATATGCGAATTTTAACGAATTGTTTTGAAACAGGTCGGACATTCCTTAACAATACAGCACACCATGTTATGGATTTTGTTTCTGTCGGAGTAACAGTTTGCAAAGATTGTTGTGGGGAAGGGTGGGCATGGCAAGATACATGCACTCATTACCTACCTGTACATGCGATGTACCAACCAATACATCCGGACTAGACATGTGTCACGGAGACCGGAGATCGAGGTTTGAGAAAGGAAAACAATAAAAATCGAGGGGTTGTTTCAAACTTTGTATAAACTTATACAAGTCCAAGCAAAGTTTTCGTATTAATTAATTACAATAACTATTGTATTCAGATTCTTCGGAACTAAAAATTCCTTATTTCTCGAGGAGTATTTTTTGCATTTAAATCATAAATATATTTCTTGATTGTCTCTTATTGTGACAAAGGCCTTTGCCGTCCCCTCAGTTGATCTTGTTGATCTGCTAGGCCCTCATCTGATGACGATGAGGCAGAAATGTTCGCCGCCACTGCCTTTCTAAAGTCACCCACCGTCTCTAACGCTCGCCTTTGTATAACAACTTACTGAAAAAATATGCATGTAACTATATATATAATACCGATTTATTTAATTCACGTTTTTACATGTGCTGAGGCCCGTGGCTGAGGCTAGCATAAAAGCGCACTAATGCGAGGATCCTAACATTTTCACTTGTCCCCGGCACACGTTAAAATAAAAACATATGGTCGAAAATATTTTGTTCATTTAATGTCACGTGTGCAGAAGAATGAGTGCTAGATTGATATTTCACTGGTTAATTAATTTCTAGGAAGTGTCAATCAACAGTTTCAATTTAAAAAAAACACTCTCAAACAGTATTACCTTATTTCACCATTGGTGTTGCGTTTTGGAGCCTTTGCACACTGCTGTATTTTTCTGTGTAGAATTGTTGCTAAAACAAACATATTCATTCTGCTATCATCACAGGATTTGTACGGCAAGGTCATGCTCTTTAATTTAACCATGACACATATAAATACATTTGTGTAGCCTAGAGACTTAAATCACAGATGATTGAACACCCGTTGCATGATAAAGTGTTTATTTGATATATATTTCAAACAACTATCTCGTATTGTAATGTTAAGATGTATTGACAGTACAACAGGACAAATTAATGCCTCAAATAGACAACGAGCTGTCTTTTACCCAAGAATTTGTGGCAGAAAAAATCCAAGCAAATGGGTACCCACTTATGACACCGTTTACATCAGCTCAACTTAGTAAAAACGAGGGAACGATATACATAAAGCATTACGTTTGAACAGATATTTTGCTAGACACAGGATAGCAGTAGAGCATTCGATTGCAGAATTCAAAACTTACTAATGCGTTAATTCTGTTAGGGGACAACCAAGGCACAACTTGTTCCCCCCAAGGTTCTTAACTTGTCTGCCGTCGAAAACATATATAACTAATTATTTTAAAAATGGAAATATCAAACAGACTGGGTGTACGGTATTTATTTATGATAAATACATACAATAGATGTGTATCACGTATATTTCGTGTTTTTGTATAGTAGAGCAATTTTGAAATTGTCCCTGTTTAAACCTCGTTTCCCGCTATCGTTTTCCGTTGTCCGTTCCCCGTGACAGATGTCTAGTACTGGTACATGTAATGCAGTGAATAGAATACAATATGGCAAATTCACTAGCCTAGGTTTTCTTTTTCGTATGAACTCATTTAAAGGTTGAATTGATGTATTTTAGCATTCAGTGGTGTATGAAAAAAAAATGAAATATGCATATCAGGAATGGCCACATCCAGCATACACAGAGCAACTTTTGGGTTTTAGATTTAGATCGGAGACCGGTCTCGAGACTCCAGCTTGTGATTGGTTAGTTGCTTCAGATCGGAGACCAGTCTCAAAACCCCAACTTGTGATTGCTTAGTTGCTTCATTTTGAAGACGTGTCTCGAAACTACAGCTTGTGATTTGTTAGTTGCTTCAGATCGGAAATCAAAGATCAGTTTGTGAATTGGTAACTGGCCCTTCTTCAGTTTAAAGACCAGGCTTGATACTCCAGATCATGCTTGGTTAGTTGATTAAGTTTAGAGACCAGTCTCTAAACTCCAGTTTGTTATTGGTCAGTTTTTTTAGATCGAAGAACAGTTTCGAAACTCCAGCTTGAATTTAGTTGTTTCAGACCGAAGACCAATCTCGAAACTATAATTAGTGATTGGTTAGTTGAATTGAATCGGAGACCAGTCTCGAAACTCAGGGTGGGTTTGGTTAGTTTCTTCGGATTTGTGGCTAGTCTCGAAGGAGAAAACTTTTGGTATAACAGCACATATATATTGCGGAAAACTTTAAATTTCAGTTAAAAGCGTCGCAGAAAAAAAATCAGCATACCTCCTTAAGCAAGAACTATGTTGTCCAACCGCAAAACAAATTCTTCAATTTGCGAAATATTTAAAACGTTTTATTTATAAAGCATACGTAAGACTTTCAGAGTTATAGGTTAAGGAAATTGATTTTACAATTCCGTACAGTGACACCATATGCTTTCTTAATTGTGTTGAGAAAGAAAATGTGTAGCAGCCTGTGGGGTAATGCGCCAGTTAACTTAGATTAGAGACCATGCTCAGAACTTAACCCGGCTGTTGCTTGGTTCATTTGGACCTCGAGTGCGCGTGATGTTAAGCCCGATCGATCAGCATGGACTTGAAATCAGATCTGGGTCTACACAGTCTGGTCGTATTTGACTTTATAAAAAATGATATTGCATGTTGGAGTTTTCTCTCAGTCCCGCGACGTGGCATAATGTACATTAAACCAAAGAACGTTTTGAACTGAATTTGATATAAAATGAAGACTAGAGCAAATATTGTAAAACCAGCTGAATTAAATTTGAATTATTTCAAACTGGTGAAAGTATCAAAAATGCTTGCCGTGTAATTCAGAATTAAAAAATGAGTGATTTTCCACTTTTAAAGCCAAAACTACTGTATGTTTAATGTTTTTAAAATACTACTGTATGTTTAATGTTTTTAAAATACGAACAATAATTGATAAGATGCCAGACAGGAGCTGAACACATGCCATTTGATGATGTAATAATATTTATGATGTTAACTAAAGCATTTAAAGTGATTCTAAGTGCGTTTTGTATACCGGCAGAACCAGCCTTCACTCCTTCACTCGCTTCAAAAGCATCTGTGCACATCCGGTAGATGTTTCAATTTATAACTTTTATTTCGCACGGATTTCATTCACGTATTTCGCGTTAGGAAAGGTGCGCGAATTCAAATCACAGCGATCATATAATACTGTGCCCAATACATGATGCAGAGTCCCCCCTCCGAAATGTTTTAAGAGATAGCTCATCAAGCGCGCGGACGACTGTGATACTCGGGTTATGTCCCCACCAACATTGCCTTCTTTCTTAATCAAATCCCAAAACTATCTTCAGGTTTAGTTCAATAGTTGTATTAATAGGAACTATTTAGAAAGAGAAATCAACTTTCATCTGCAATAAAACTGCTGATATTTATGTGCTTTTAATACAAATCTTAAATATATTCAGTACTTAAAAATGTGTATAAAATTTCATTTTTATCTGTACAAGTGAAACTAAACAATAGTAATACTTTGTTTTACAGTTCTTAAAGAAGACCTCATGACGTATTACCGGGAGAACGAGTCCATGATCCCAGCTGCGCCTCTGGTTGATGAACATAAAGTTCCTATCGAGGAATTGTACGTCCTACCTCCTATGTGGGCCTATGACAAGCCTTTAAAGTTTGGACTCGGTAAGAATACACAAAAAGGGGAACAAACGCCGGGAGAAGCACAAGAAAAGAAGAAAACAAGTTTCAGTCAAGTATTTCTCAGAGACAAGAACGTTCGATATAAAAAGATATACATTACGGCGGACGCTGGATTCGGGAAGACATCGTTATCGCAGAAACTTACCATGACCTGGTGCCAAAGTCACTTTCCTATGACGTCACTGACAGAGAACTATGACGATGAGGAGTTAACCGCCATGAAATACTTTGATCTTCTGTTCCTGCTACATTTAAGGGACTATCAAAGTGAACCGCTGTGCGATGTCGATGATTTGATAATGCACATGTTGTCAAACAATTTGTCAAGAAACACACTGTACACGAAAGAATTCTTACAAAGGCTGTTACACGAGAAAACGTGCCTTATAGTTTTAGACGGGCTGGACGAGTGGGCCCACCCGGATAAATGCAGAAGAACACCTGCAGTACCCCACAACAACCATCCAGACAGTTGCACGGTGCTCACCACGTCCAGACCCTGGAAGCTGGGAACAATAGGGCTGTCCGAACATAATATTGATCGGCATATTGAAATTTTCCAGCTAGATAGGAGTACACGAGACAAGCTGGAAACGAATGCAATCCGAATACTCAATGAAAGAAACTTAAACCGGGCAGGGAAAAGCATTGAAGATTTCGATAAAGCAGTGAAGTTAGTGGAAATCGGGGATATTATTTACAATCCGTACATTTTGCTTCAGCTTATGTGTGTGTTCTTTGCTGGTCTTCCCATTGGTAAATCAAAATATGAAATTTACAGTAACATTACTGAATTCACACTTAAACGTGGCCTAAAGAAAAAAGATTTGCCGGCTGTAAAATCAAACGATAATGCTGCAGTCCCGAATTGTTTGAAACAGAACAAGAAATGTAACCTTTATTTCAACCTGATTATGAAACTCGGGAAATTAGCATTTTGTACCTTGTTAAGCGAAAAAAAGGAATCATCTTTGATATTTGATAGGACATATGCCAAAGAGTTCATGACTAAAGAAGAAATCGAGTTCTGTTTAAAAGTTGGACTGTTGTGTCAAACCAAGGACAGCAGCATAATCGCAGTAAAACGATATCATGTTTTCTTTCAGCACAAGTCTGTACAAGAATTCTTCTCTGCTATTTATATAACATCTGAATGGCAAAACGAATCTGTAAAATCAACCATTCTTAATGTTTGTTCAACTCTTTCAGGCATATTAGAAATGTCCAATGTATTTGTTTTTGTATGTGGTATTAATCCGGAAGTATATACATGTATTTCCGGTGAGCTGCAGACGATCGTTGACCTTGACGATGTAACGCGTCGATATAGAACATACATGGATACAGTTATAATGACGCTAGGAAACAATGAATCTTACCAGTCCATGCAGGTCCAGTGTTTGCAAGAAAGTGTGAGAAATGAAAATGATAGTTGTTCCATCCATCTTCACGATTACATCCTAACAAAAGAAGATTTAACAACTTTGAAAATCATTATCAACTTTAATAAAGGTAACGTGAAATCGCTACAACTATCAGATTCAGATCAGATAACAGCGTTCATGCAGTCGCTGGATCCTGGTGTGTTCACCTCCCTGGAGACATTGAGAGTAGAAGACTGTCGACAAGGAACCAGTATGGCTGGCTGACATCCTCACTGAATCAGCCCGTACATTGAAATGTCTGACACTATCAGAATATATATCTCTCTGTCCGATATCAGTATAACGGCGCTCACAGGACTGACATGCTTACAATCATTGTATCTTGGTTATAACGTTGACATGACTCACAGTAACCTTAAATGTCTCTATGCTTATATCAGCCAGACCACAACACTGACACAGCTCAAGCTGAGGGGATAGACTGCTCGGACCACAGGGGTCAGTACCGTGATTGTGACGTCACCTTGGACCTACATCGTCTCAACAAGCTGAAGATGCTGCATCTTTATACGTACCATGTAGAGAGCTACACGTGAATCCAGCATGTCTGGAGAAGCTCGAGTTCCGGCCATGGAGAGAAGATGACAGCCAGAGCCAGCGCCACATTGTGGCAAGATCTACGTGCAGCACCGGTCCTATCATCATTAACGTTATACAGACATGACATCCTGCCAGGAGATGATACAAACCATTCCTACATTAACTCAGCTACAGCATCTCAAGCTTGCGTGGATCGATATGGGTGACGTCATACCGCGTGTATCACCTGAAATGACTCATCTAGAACATGTGGAGCTACACAAGTAACAATGTCGTCTGCTGCGTGGCAGGGACTTTTCTTCAGTATCGGTCAGCTACCACGGAGTATCACCGTTAAACTCTCGTACATTACAATGACATCCCAGGAGTGGAGAGAACTGTTGCTCAGTGTTGGCGGGCTGCAACATCCGGTCACGGTGGAGTTATACTACTGTGAGGGACCATCCGAGGAGGAATGGAGGACGATTGTGAACGTGATCAAGACAACGCCGACATTATCACTATTACAAGATTTAAGTTTCTCAGGGACTGGCGTGGCGTGATTATGCATCACTGACTCTGAAAAATCAATAATGTAATTAAATATCAAAGCAAACTAGATTTACATTCAACCGTGAACTTTATGCGAAATATAAAATGATACATGTACACAAAAAGACAAAGAACTTTTGATTTTTTTAATCTAATTTTATTGAAACAAAGTTGTTGATGTTTCGAATAATTTACAAGTATTTATATGACTATAGGCGTACATGTATATACAAACGGATCTTTGAACATAGTTAAATTAACTACAAATAGTTCCAAACATTTCAAGTAATTATTTAATTAACGTAAATGTACACTTGTACATGTATTGAATATTAACAAAGTAACAA
Source organism: Corbicula japonica (assembly GCA_038501625.1). Lineage (NCBI taxonomy): Eukaryota > Metazoa > Mollusca > Bivalvia > Venerida > Cyrenidae > Corbicula > Corbicula japonica. Next base: position 2,892 of record JAZAYU010000119.1, on the reverse strand, counting down.
TTTAAAAATCTAACTTTCTAAGGATGTTTCATTTATATATTGAATGTACATGTATATAGTAAAAGTGCAAGTGTATTATATTGATTTAAATTTACATACTGACATGATTTTACAAGTGTTTATGATGATTATACATGTACATTGTAAATATACTCGAGTACAAAAGAAACGTCTCAGCTAAGAATAAATAGAAATCATTACCTCCAAGTAAGCAGTGAATTTATTTATAATCTATTTATGAATCAGAAGACAAACATTTCATGGTATAATGCACACAAAAAACTGCTTTTATCATTGGTTCTTATAAAGAATGAATGTATTAACACAGCAAGTATCCAGTCATGTTAAGCAATTTAGAGAAAACATGCTTAAAATTAATATACACTAGGCGTTTCTTTTGTGCTCGAGTATATATCAATTGTAAAATATGAATGTACATTTATATATTGATTGACAATATTTTAGTATATGCATTAATTTTATTATTATATTGATTTAACATGTTTACAAAAATGATTTTAAATTATTTCGATTTATATTAATGCATATAGGTAAAATATATAAATAAATGACATAAAACGTTTTGGATTTTTATCAATTTCTTTAAGATTAAACAAACTATACAGCATGTATCCGATATACCTGTGCCAGAAGTAGGATTCTAATATAAAGCTGGAACCATTGCGGTCTTAAGATAATAACTGGTCCTTAAAATTAAGTCATAGTTAGTATTTATCAAGTGAAGTTTTAACAAATAAGAAACCGTAAGATAATGGAGCCTAGCTAAGTGACTGGTTTTCTTAACTGTTAAAACTTCACTTATTAAACACTAACTAACTTAGTGTTTGCCACAATTTTACTTATATCTATCAGTTTAGACATCATAACCTTACGAATAGTCAGCACTTAACACACAATTATCAGCGGTCCAGGTTCGCAGATATTTAAATGCCATGATAGTCGCTTTAATTCTTGGTTATCTGATATCGTCTGACAATCCCCATGGCGAATGAAATTAACCGACAAAATATTCAAGTTAACTGAAAAAGACAGTTGGCGCAACCTTATGGCCTTCCGACTAGTGTAGACCCAGATCCCAGTGTAAACCTTGATCCCAGTGTAGATCCAGATTAAATTGTCAACTCATATCCAGTTTAGACCCAAATCAAAGTGAAATCCCAGATCCCACTTTAGACCCAGTGTAGATCCAGATCTCATAGTAGATCTAGATCCAAATGTAGACCCAGATTCCAGTGTAGAACCAGATCACAATATAGACCCTAAAGAAAACACAAATCATGTTAGTCCAGTATCATGTTGGCCCCCTGCCAAATGTGACAATTACCAACAAAAGTCTCATTGTAAGGTAACTCAAGTTTTGTTAGTCCAGTATCATGTTGGCGCCAGTCATGGTAGTTCATTATCTAGTTTACTGCTGTCACCAATCAATCAATCAATCAATTATTCAATCAAATAATCAATCAATCAATATAAACTGACACTGTCTTTAGGTAAAATCTTTTTGAGCTATCAAAATATAATGTAAGCAGATTTAAAATCTCAAATTAAAGCTTAAAATCTACACAAAAAGTGTTGACAATACAATGAAACCAATTATTTAAAAAAAGTTTGATTAATCTGTCTGCAGTTTGATGAAATTTAAAACAGTTTGTATATTGAGTTGATCTTGAATCAAAGGTAAAACAGTCAGAAGACTTGACACTTGTCAGATCCTCTAGGTTGCTCAATTATAGAAGTGTAGACAGACGTGACACTAAGTCTTGTGATCCTGTGTCAGGTGGCAGATTGTCTTCCGGGTAACTGAAATAAAGAAATGTAGACAGACGTGACACTAAGTCTTGTGATCCTGTGTCAGGTGGCAGATTGTCTTCTGGGTAACTGAAATAAAGAAGAGCAGTATGTGAGAAAATGTGTCCCATGTCATTTTATTTCACTAGTTCTCATTGATACAAGTTTAGACCGAATATGTGACATGTTAGGTCCAAGTAGTAAAATTATAACACACCCTTCAGTACTCTTAAGACAACTAAATGAAGATATAACATCCAAGTTTGGTGAAATATAGACTCTTAGATAAGTCACTGATATCACACAATACCAACAATACTAACCCATCCTTTATTGGCGATGTAGTGTGCTCAGAGTTATGTGGCTAGGCACTGTGACCGAAATGGTTCAATCCCTTTAAAGAGAATCTATGTTTAAAACAGCTGTGACTTGCTTTTAATTCTGCTGGTTTGTGTATAATATTGAAACGAATATATGAAACTGTCACCTTTCATAAAGGGCGTATTTCAAGTAGGCAATGAAAGACATATAAAAGGCACAATGTCTGCAAATAAGAAACTGGAAGGCATCCGAAAAACTAATTACCAACCCGTTGCTTTTAATAGTCTTGTGTTCTAACTTATAAGCTAACCAGGCCACTGCTCTTTGAACTTATCTATCCATAAGCTAAGCCAGCAAGGTCACACAGTTCAATCAAGAACAGAACATAATTATTACAATAATATTGCAGTTGCTTGATGCAGCTATTTCAATCTCAAATTTCTTCTTTTTTAAAGAAAATCCAAACGTTCAAATTCAAGCCAACATAAAATGGGAACATCATTCAGATCTAATTATCAGTGAAAATCGTATAAACTACTAATACACCAAAACTTCGTGTTTAACTGTTTCTATAAATAGAAATAGAAATCAGGATAATATGTGATTGGTCATGCTGGATATTATCTGTGTGCATGAGCATGACAGGTTGCCATGGAAAATACTGGCGCCAGATTGGAAAATTAAAATGGTATACAACTTGCGATATTTTTCATTTTGTTACGAAAATCTTTAAATGATACCTTAAAAGGAAATATAATAATA